>JAKJMR010017962.1:1188-43009 GCA_024449315.1 Daboia siamensis
AGAAGAAGAAGAAGAAGAAGAAGAAGAAGAAGAAGAAGAAGAAGAAGTAGTTGGAAGGGACCTTGGAGGTTATCTAGTCCAACCCCCTGCTAAGGCAGGAAACCCTATACCATTTCAGACAAATGGCTGTCCAGTCTCTTCTTAAAAACTTCCAGTGTTGGAGCATTCACCTTCTGGAGGCAGGCTGTTCCACTGATTAATTGTTCTAACTGTCAGGAAATTTCTTCTTAGTTCTAGGTTGCTTCTCTCCTTGACTAGTTTCCATCCATTGCTTCTTGTCCTGCTCTCAGAACAGCCTGGCTCCCTCTTCTTTGTGGCAGCCCCTGAGATATTGGAACACTGCTATCATGTCACCCCTCACCCTTCTCTTCATTAAAGTAAACATACCCAATTCCAGCAACCGTTTCCTATACGTTTTAGCCTCCAGTCCCCCAATCATCTTTGTTGCTCTTCTCTGTACTCTTTCTAGAGTCTCGACATCTTTTTTACATCGTGGTGACCAAAACTGGATACAGTATTCCAGGTGTGACCTTACCAAGGCATTGTAAAGTGGTATTAGTGCTTCACGTAATCTTGATTCTATCCCTCTGTTAATGCAGCTTAGCACTGTGTTGGCTTTTTTGGCAGCTGCAGCACACTGCCAGCTCATATTTAAGTGATTGTCCACTAGGACTCCGAGATCCCTCTCACAGTTACTACTATCGAGCAAGGTACCACCTATACTATACCTGTGCATTTGATTTTTCCTGCCTAAATGCAGAACCTTACTTTTTTCATCATTGAATTTCATTTTGTTAGTGTTCGAGTCTGTCCAGATCCTCATGTATCTTAAGCCTATCTTCTGGAGTATTGGCTATTCCTGCCAGCTTGGTGTCATCTGCAAATTTGATGAGTTCCCCATCTATCCCCTCATCCAAATCGTTGATGAAGATGTTGAAGAGCCCTGGGTCCAGAACAGAACCCTGGGGCACCCCACTACACACTTCCTTCCATGTAGATGCAGTTCCATTGAGGACCACATGCTGAGTACAGCTTCAGCCAGCTACGAATCCATCTGGTGGTGATACTATCTAACCCACATTTTTCTATCTTATCAAGTAGTAGGTTGTGATCTACTTTATCAAATGCCTTACTGAAATCCAAGTAAATTATATCTATAGCATTCCTCTGGTCCACTAGTTTTGTCACTTGGTCAAAGAATGCAATAAAGTTTGTCTGGCACGATCTGTTTTTGACAAACCCATGTTGGCTTTTAGTGATAACTTTGTTCACATCAAGGGGTGTTCGCTGATTTGTTGTTTGATTATCTTTTCCAGAATCTTCCCAGGTATTGAGGTCAGGCTGATAGGTCTGTAGTTTCCTGGATCTATTTTTTTCCCTTTTTTGAAGATGGGAACTACATCAGCTCTCTTCCAGTCCTCTGGTAGTTCCCCAGTGCTCCCAGGATCTTTGAAAAATATAGTTCAGTGGTTCTGAGAGCACGTCTGCCAGTTCCTTGAGAACCTTGGGGTGTAATCCATCTGGTCCTGTGATTTGAACTCGTCTAGGCTAGACAGGTGCTCACTTACCATTTTCTTGCCTATCTTAACTTGCGTTTCTATTCTGTTTTTTATGGCACTGGTTTTGGTAGGTTCGACTGCTTTTTTCCTTTGTGTAAAGACAGATGCAAAAAACGAGTTAAATAGTTCTGCTTTCTCCCTGTTGCTTGTCACCTTCTTGCCACTTTCCCCCACTAATGGACCGATCATTTCCTTAACTTTTTTATTGTTTCTTATATGTTGAAAGAAGCTTTTTTTGTTATTTTTTACTTTGGTTGCAAGGCTTAGTTCATTTTGAGCCTTAGCTTCCCTCACTTCATCTTTGCAGGCACGGGCTGTTTGCTGATATTCTGCCTTATTTATGTGCCCCTCTTTCCACTTCTTATACTTGTCCTTTTTATCTTTCAGTTTATCAGAGAGTTCTTTATGCAGCCATGCTGTTTTCTTTTGAAAGCTGTTATTTTTCTTCTTTGTTGGTATTGTGCTAGACTGGGCCTTTATTATCTCACTTTTCAAAATTTCCCAAGCTTCTTGAGTTATTTTCCCCTTTAGTATTCTCATCCATGGAATTCTTCCCAAGGTCTCTCTATGTTTATTGAAATTAGCTCTTTTAAAGTCCAAGATTCTAGTTTGGCTGTATTCTATTGCTTGTGGTTCCATAATGTTGAATTCCAATATTGCATGATCACTTCCCCCCAAGGTTCCTGTGCTTTGACACTTTCTATCATTTCATCTCTGTTAGTGAGAGTTAAATCCAATATGGCTAATTCCCTAGTTCCCTTCTCTACTTTTTGGGAGAGAAAGTTGTCTGCTAGGTTTGTCAGGAATCTGTTTGATCTTCCGCTTGGTGCAGAGTTTGTCTCCCAGTTGATATCAGGGTAATTAAAGTCCCCCATTACTATTGTGATGTGCTTCTTACATACCTTAGTTAGCTGACTAGCAAAAAGTTCATCTATTTCCTCTGCTTGGTTGGGCGGCCTATAGTATACACCTATGGCAATGTCATTTTTCCCCTTTTATATTGACCCAAAAACATTCAAGTTTACAGTTTTCATCATTGTTGTGCTCTATTTCTGTAGAGATAAAGTTATTTCTTATATATAGAGCAACTCCACCTCCTCTTTTGTTTAGTCTATTTCTTTTAAATAATTTAAATCCCTCTAGCTGTGTGTTCCATTTGTGGGTTTCATCCCACCATGTTTCTGTAATGGCAACAATATCATATCTGCCCTCATTTACCTGAATTTCTAGTTCAAAATGAATAAAAATGAATAAAAAATGAATTTGGAAAGTTAGAATCAGAATTGTAAAGGAATCCACAAAAAAGACTTTAAGAAGAGATATGGATATGATAAAACATAAATTAAATTTGTTAGATTCAGAAAAAATGGCAGAACAGATAAAAATAGTGAAGCAGAACTTTTTTGAAAATGCCAACAAGCCGGGAAGATGGTTAGACTATAAACTTAAGAAGCAGAAAGAAAGAAAAAATGATACATAATTTACTGGATGGGAAAGGTTATTTACAGTATAAAAATGAAGAAATAAAAAAGATGGTTAAAGAATTTTATAAGGAATTGTAAGATAAAAAGAAGACTTCAAGAGAGAAAACTGTAAAATACTTGAAGGATAGCAATCATCCGAAGATTTCAGAAACATTTAAAAATATGTTAAATGAAGGAGTTACAATGATGGAAATAACAGAGGCTATAAACAGACAAAAAAAATGGAAAAACTCCTGGTCCAGATGATCTTCCAGCAGAGTTATACAAAAGTTTACAAGAGATATTAAGTGACCCATTGAAAGATGTGTGTAATGGACTTCTACAAGAAGCTAAAATGCCGACAACGTGGATTGAAGCAAATATTACTTTAATACCAAAAGATGATTCAGATTTGACCCAGATCAAGAATTATAGACCGATCTCATTGCTTAATGTGGATTATAAAATTTTTACTTCAATAATGGTGGAGAGATTGAAAAAATATTTGGTTGAATTTATACACTCAGATAAAAATGGTTTTTTACCAAAGAAACAAATCAAAAACAACTTAAGAATGATAATAGATGTATTGGAATACTATGAACTACATCCAGGGAAGCAAATGGCATTAATATTTTTAGATGCTCAGAAGGCATTTGATAATCTTTCATGGCAGTTTTTGATTCATCAATTACAAATAATAAATTATTTGGACAGAATTTTATAAATATGATTAAAACAATATATAATAAACAAACAGCCAAAGTGATTGTGAATGGAGATAGTACTGAGAGCTTTGAAATAACGAAAGGCACAAGGCAAGGATGCCCTCTATCCCCTCTGTTATTCAGTTTCACTTTGGAAGTTTTAAATCGAAATATAAGACAAGATACAGAAATTAGAGGTTTGGAGATAAAGGGTGAAACATATAAATTACAAGCATTTGCTGATGATTTGGTATTTATTTTGGAAGATCCCTTGGAGATGATTCCAAAATTGTGGTGGAAATTAGAACAATATTGTGAAGTAGTTGGATTAAAAATTAATAAAGAAAAAACTAAAATAATAGTTAAAAATTTTACGGATAAGCAAAAAAGTTGAATGTCAGAAGTGACAGAGACACAGATAGTGAAAAAGGTAAAATATTTGGGTATATATCTATCAGGTAAGTGCTCAACATTAAAAGAAGATAACTATATAAGGTTATTGAAACAAATAAAGTTAGACTTGGAAAAATTTAAAATTGTCACTTTTAGGAAGAATAGCTACAGTCAAAATGAATATATTGCCTAAGATTTTATTTTTGTTTCAGACAATTCCAATAAAACTTGGGGAAAATTTTTTCAAGAGTTGAATTCTTTAGTTTTGAAGTTTATACAGCAAGGAAAAAAAGCTAGAATAAAGATAAAAACTTTGCAAGATATTAAGGAAAATGGAGGCTTTGGGTTACCTGAGTGGGTTTTGTACTACCAAGCATCGGTATTAACATGGGTGAAAGAATGGATAATGCTTAGGAATAAAAGGTTGCTATATTTGGAGGGACATGATTTACATTTGGGATGGCACGCATTTTTGTGGTATGGGAAAAACAAAATTCATGGATACTTTCAAAATCACTGTATTAGAAATGCTTTGATAACAGTATGGGGAAAAATTAAAATGAAAATATATGTAAAAATTCCAGGGTGGTTATCAACAATTGAAGCTTTTTCACATGTAAACATGTTAGATTTTGAAAAAACTTGGACGTATAGAGACATTTTAAATATTGATGGGACATTAAAATCAAAACAAGAGCTGGAACATCAGGGCATCAACATATCATGGTGGGTATGCTTACAAATACAAAATAGATATGAAAAAGATATGAAAATGTACGGATTTTATAAAAAACAAAATGTGTTTCATAAGATATTATTAACTTCTGATGAGAAATTAATTAAAAAATTGTATAACTTTTTGTTAACCTTAGAGATGGAAAGTGTACAAATTAAAGGGAGAATGACAAGGTGGCCGGAAAACTTTGGTTATAATATAGAATTAGAAGAATGGCAAAAATTGTGGGAGAGAAATTATAAATTGACAATGTCAACTGCGTATAAAGAAAATTTGTATAGAATGTTTTATAGATGGCATTTACCTCCAGCTAGATTAGCAAAAATGTTTAAAATGTATCAGGCAAATGTTGGAAATGCAAACATAACTTAGGTACATACTATCATAATTAGTGGACATGTGATAAGGTAAAGGCTTATTGGGAAAAAATACATGCCTGGCTAGAAAAAATATTAGGAGAACATGTAGCATTTAATCCTGAATTTTTTTATTAGATATAGTACCAGAAAAGACTAACAAACAAAATATATACTTGGCTTTACATATTGTAACTGCAGCAAGAATAAGCTATGCGTAATGCTGGAAAAATGAACAAATACCATCAGAAGAAGAGGTAATAAAGAAGATATTGGAATGCGCAGAGATGGATAGACTGACTATGAGACTAAAAGACAAAGAAGAATCAGAATATTATCAAAGCTGGAATTTATTTTATAAATGGTTAGAAGAGAGAAACAGAGAGTAGGACCTGACTATGTATTAGCGTGTTATGAACCCAATTCGCATGTTGTTTGAAAAACTAACATATATATGTAGAGATTAAAAAATAATAATAAAAGATTTTTTAAAAAAAGATTTGAGGACACATCTTTCGCCCTCAGAGCGGAAGAGCAAATCCATAAGATAATGCAAGCTGGCCACCCTGCCCTGGAGTACGTGCGAGAGTTTCGAAAGCTGGCTGGTCGGATAGAGAGATGGCCTGAGCAATCCATAATTCATCTTTTTAGAAAAGGGTTAGATGACTACCTTTCTCTGGCATGAATCTACCGAGCTGTACCTGACCAATGGTACCAGGCAGCGGTGAAATTAGATGTTCAGCTCACTCAATATAAAAAGCCTCTCCTACCTGAACCTGAGCCAAGGTCAGAACAACCTGAATGGCAATCACCCCTACAAAGATCTCCAACTACTGTGATGTCTGAAAGACCCAAGCCACATGTAGACCCGGCAATTAAGTGTTTCCAATGTGGACAGCAGGGATTTCGAGCAGCAAAATGCCCAGGCCCCTTCCCCCAACAGCAGAACAGACCAGGACCAGCAGTGAGAAAGAGACTTGCACAGCGAATAATGGGAGAGAAATCCAATCGGATGACACAAGAACCTGTTGTCCAGGTCATATCCCCCACACGGGAGGACGCCGGAACTCAGACTGGATCCACCCCCAGTCTATCCTCTTTCAACAGTGGCGACGAAGGGGAGAATGACCCGATGGTGAGTCGATGCATCCTACCCTTTTTATTGCCTGCTAAACTCATAATCCCTAAGTCAGGGGTACAAGTAGACCTGAAAGTGCTAGTCTATAGTGGCTGCTCCCAATTCATCATTAGCCTGTCATGTGCCTTAAGACTGGGCATACGGGCTAAGCTGCTATCCAGACCTGTGAGGTTTGAGCAAGCCGATGGCACCCTAATGGGAGGGACTTTAGTCACACAATTAATGGAGCCCTTACATCTGGAAATAGGCAAGCACTGGGAGTTTATTTGCTTCCTGGTAGCTCCAAAGATGTCTGAGACTGTGATCCTAGGACTAGCCTGGCTAGACAAATGGAAGCCATTTATCTGGTGGGAAAAAGGAATGAGAACTGTGAGATTACCCATAGGCCTGATCCCACCATTGATTCAACAGATGTTACAGGGGATTTTAGCCCACCCAATGAGCAAGCACACATGGCTGCCATACAGCCACCTGGCAATCCGCTCATCCCCAGCAAGTACCAGGACCTAGTGAAGGCATTTAGTGAGAAAGAATGTGATACCTTGCCTCCTCACCACCACAATGATTGTTCCATTGAACTGTTACCAGGGGCCAAACTCCCCCAACCAAGAATGTATGCTATGTCCCCCCTTGAAATGGAGGAGATGCAGTGATATGTGGATACAAACCTAGCGAGGGGATTAATCGAATGGGCCAAGTCTACTGTGGGAGCCCCTGTGTTGTTCAAAGAGAAAAAAGATGGGTCTCTTGTCTCTGTGTGGATTATAAAGGCCTAAACATTGTCAGTGTGGAAAATAAACACCCTCTCCCCCTCCTGAAAGACTTACTAACCCACCTGGCAAAGGGGAATGTCTTCACCAAGTTAGACCTGAGAGAAGCATATTACAGGATAAGAATAAAGGAGGGGGGTGAGTGGAAAACGGCCTTCAACTGCCCCTTGGGACGCTACCAATTCAAAGTCATGCCATTTGGACTGCAGGGAGCCCCAGCCGTATTTATGCAGTTGATTAATGAGGTCCTACATGAACATTTATACAAAGGGGTTCTGGTGTATGTTGATGACATTCTGATATACAGTACAAATATGACTGATCACATAAGACTGGTCAGAGAAGTGTTAAAGAAACTATTGAATGCCAAACTTTATGTCAAATTGTCGAAATGTGAATTTCACCAAACCTGATTAGATTATCTTGGCTATAGAATTTCCGACGAGGGCATAGAAATGGATCCAGCCAAAGTTAAAACTATAATTGAATGGCAGCCTCCAAAGGCTCGCAAACAGCTTCAAAGCTTCCTAGGGTTTTCCAATTTCTACCATCAATTCATTCCCTTTTTTGCCTAGATTGCTCTACCCCTTACAGAACTACTCAAAATGGGTAAGGGAGGGGGAAAACCGCAACCTGGCCAACCACTAGCATAGACTATGAGTTGTCAGAAAGCTTTTGAGAATTTAAAAAGACTATTTGCGGCTGAACCGGTCCTAAAGCACCCCTGCCCTGGGGAGCCCTTTGTAATTCAAGCAGATGCCAGCGACATGGCAGTCGGAGCTGTGTTACTACAAAAGAATAAAAGTGGAGTCCTACAACCTTGTGGCCTCACCTCTAAGAAATTCACGGAAGGCGAGAGGAGATGGACAGTCTGGGAGAAGGAGGCCTTCACAATTAGGTGGGGGCTATTAACCTGGCGACACTATTTAGAAGGGAGCAAGGTGCCTTTTGAAGTTTGGACAGATCACAAAAATTTAGAGGCACTAAAATCTCCCCACAAATTGTCCCCAAAGCAAGTGCGATGGGCACAGTACTTTAACCATTTTAACTTTACTTTAAAGTACATACCGGAAAGGAAAAACTTCCTAGCTGATGTGCTATCCCGACTGCCACAGTACAAAAGGGAATGTGAAGAGGTCTACGAGGCAACTATCCCCAGTTCACAACCTGCAGCACAACTCACACCTTTCAGAACCCCTAATCCTGATGACCTGGGAGCGAAGAAGATAAAATGAGAGCTCCTTACCGATCAATGGTTCAAACATAATCAAACCTCCCTAACATGCAGGGATGGTTTGGCATACATGGGGGAAAAATTGTATCTACCTCTGTCTCAATGCTCTCAGACACAGCCATGATATAAAACAGGCTGGACACTTTGGATATTTAAAAACTCTACACCTCATCCACCTGCAATTTTGGTGGCCGGGACTAAAACAAGGTGTGGAAAACTATGTCAAGAGTTGTACCATATGTGCCACCATGAAAAGAATTCCAGGGAAACCCCCTGGGCAGTCGGTAGCAGACCCTTCTCAACCATGGGAAGAAATAGCTATGGACTTTATTGTAGACCTACTCAACAGTAGAGGAAATACTGTCATATGGACTGTGATAGATCTGTTTTTGAAGCAGGCTCACTTTATCGCCTGTAAAGGACCCCCATCTGCACAACGACTGACTAAATTGTTCCTGAAACATATCTATTGACTGCATGGCACCCCTAAGCGAATAATTTCAGATAGAGGAGTGCAGTTCACAGTGAACCTTTGGAGGAATTTCCTTAAATTAATTGGATCATCTCAAGGCTTATCATCTGCTTTTCATCCAGCTACCAATGGAGCTGCAGAATCCACTAACAAAATGGTGGAGCAATACCTTAGATGCTATGTTTCTTAAGGTAAAGGTAAAGGTAAAGGTTTCCCCGCACATGCGTGCTAGTCGTTTCCGACTCTAGGGGCCGGTGCTCATCTCCGTTTCAAAGCCGAAGAGCCAGCGCTTGTCCGAGGACTTCTCCATGGTCATGTGGCTGGCATGACTGGACACCAAAGGCGCACAGAACGCTGTTACCTTCCCACCGTAGTGGTCCCTATTTTTCTACTTGCATTTTTACGTGCTTTCGAACTGCTAGGTGGGCAGAAGCTGGGACGAGTAACAGGCGCTCACTCTGCTATGCGGCACTCGGGATTTGACCCGCCAAACTGCCGACCTTCTGATCGACAAGCTCAGCGTCTTAACCCACTGAGCCACCGCGTCCCTTTCTTACCAACAGACAAACTGGACTGACCTCCTCCCTTTTGCTGAGGTGGCCTACAATAATTCTGTTCACAGCAGCACTGGCTACATGCCTTTCAGAGTAGCCAGAGGAAAAGTGTTCAGCCCAATGCCTGATTATCCTCAAGTGCCCTCCGCTTCCCAGACACTTGATCAATGGGTAAGAGGATGGGAAGAGGTTTGGAGAAACATGAAAATGGCATTTAAAAAGACTTCTGAGACTTATAAAATACAGGCTGATAAAAAGACGGCTCCCCTAAGAACATTCCAAGTGGGGGAGAAGGTTTATCTGTCAACTAAATATTTACATCTCAAATTACCCAGCAAGAAATTGGGACTGAAATTCTTGGGGCCTTTCCCCATTGTGAAAATCATCAACCCAGTCACAGTAAAATTGAAACTCCCCAGACTTTTGGGAAAAATTCACCTGGTGTTCCATTTAAGCTTACTGAAAACTTTTCGAGCCTCCACTTTAAGACCTCCCCCTAAGAGAGCTCCTGGACCCCTCATAGTAGGTGTCAGACCCATTGTGAAGTGAAATGTATCCTTGACTCTAGAATCTTTAAGGGAAAATTACAATGGAAGGGATACCCATTGTCTGAAGCCATTTGGGTGAAATTTAGCGATGTGAAACTGACAGACTTATCAAAAACATTTATGAGAAACATCCCAACAAACCAAAAGTCAGCTCCTAACTTGTGTTTGTTTACATTATGGAATCTGTTCTTTTTGTAAGGGGGGCCAGATGTCAATGCTGCAAACATTGACATGTTTTTGCATTGACAATATAAGAGACAGCCTTTTGTTTAAACTGCTTCACTTTGAATCTTGAAGGGAGGGAATTTTCTAACGACTATTTTGAGAATATTAAAAAAGCCCACATACAGCATGGGAGGTGAGACTTCGTATGTAAAACTAATTGAATAATGTGATTTATGACGTGTAGATAAGGGTGGGGATTGTGTGTGTGTTATGATGGGTTTGGGTGGGGAGAAGATTTCAGATTCTGGCATCCCTCCATGAGTGCCAATGTTTCATTTCATTACAAAGACTTTTAGATAAACAATATGCCTGCAACTTGTTTGAATTGTCTCATTCATCGGAACCATGACAATCATCTGAAAACTACTCCGGACCACCTAAAACCACTGCCCCCTACCCTACCCTTTCCCAAGAAGCCCCCTTTGTGCCCATCCTATCTATCACCATCTGCTATTCAATGAACAAAGCTTGCCTTTTATCTGTCAGCGGTTATGCATTGAGCTCTAGACTTACAGGTGTTATTTTTCCACTACTTGCAGTTTCAGTTAGCTAGCATTTTCAGCTTATCACCTTTGTACTTGTCAACTTTTAGATGAGATAGACAACCATTATTACTTAGGATTTTCAGGTGGCTTCTTCTAATGTCCTTTAGACTCATTAGAAATTTCTGAATAATATTTTATTCCTTTCAAAGGTATGTTCTATGTAAATATATAAATGGGTACTTTGGTGTGAAGATGAGCCAGCACTTTGTGCGAACAGTTAAAGTCCTGCCAGCATTGAACCTTCCCAGTTGCAATGTTCATGAAGCAGCTTTGGTGCAGGGAGAGCGCCTCAGAAGACACTGCAGCCACTTGTCTTTCTTTCTGGTGAGGAACTAGTTCGCCCTCCTATGGCACACCTTGGGAAGTGTGCAACCATGTACCAAACAGAGCTAGTAAATGGGCAGACAAACTGTAACTGTCCATTAGCATTGTAGTCTCCTTGTCAATGTAACATTGTCATATGCTAAGTAAAATAAATAAAATTTCTAAATTGATTGACTTGCTGCCATGTCAGAAGAATATTTACGGAAAGATCCAAAATATGCTGCTGTCACATACCATTTTACTTTTTTATAAGTTGAGGGCGATATTCAAATGCTGATATTATCTGATTCATCTGTTATTCGATGTTTTTCTTTGGTATATTTGTGGAAGCTACTTTACTAATATTGATAATCAGAATCCAAGCCCTGCAAAAACACAGTAGGAAATTCATGGTGGAAGGCCTTTATGCAAACATAAGGGTTGATCCTAGAGTAAAGCAATAATTTAAATGGCAGATCTGGAAGACAATCCATAATCAAAGAGAATTGTTTGCTGTTCTATGTAAGTCAGAATTTAGTTTTCAGATACATTGCAAAATGCTGTTTTATCACCAGTGTTGAAGAACATAAGAACAATAGAATAGCTTTATTGGATCAGGTCAGGGCAAGTCTTAGTTCAATTCTTAATTCTTTGTTTCTCACAGTGTCCATGAAGATGCTTTAGAGTACTTAGAAACAGGAGATGGAGTTGTACATTTTCCTCCCAACCAGGACATAACATTGTGATTTTGTAAACCCACCCATGATTAGTTGTTATCTCCATGTTGCATGGTAATAAATTCCACAAGTAATTATTGGAATACTGTGTAAAGAAGTGTCTTATTTTGTCCATTCTAAACCTGCTTCCAATAAGCCTCTGATTTCAATGTTTTGAAAGAAGAAAACCTCCCTATCCACCTTCTCCATGATATGCATGATCTCAGATACTTCATCATGACTGTCCTCACTTACTTTTCTCCCAAACTAAAGAGTCAAGCAATATCCTTTTCTGGTATGGAAGAGTTTGACCTGCTGATCATTTTGAATGCTTTTTTTCTGCATCTTTTCCAGCTGTACTGAATCTTTTTCTAAATATAGTACCCAGATCTGTACACATTATTCCAGATGCAAACCTACAATAGATTGTATAAGGGCATAAGAATGTCAGAACTATATTTTATTTATTTATAAACTCTAGCATGCATTTTGCCTTTTTTCACAACTGCTGCAAACAAAATCTATATCTTCACTGAACTATCCACTGATACTCCATTATCTTTTCCTGTTAGTTTCAGAAAGTGTAGCCTTTTCAATTTATTTGAATTAAACTTTGTCATTTTGTTGACCACTCAGCAATTTATTCAGATTTTTCTGAAGTTCATTTTGGCTATTATATAATAGTATACAAAAAGCTATTTATACCCAGGTCAAAATAACTGCTGAACAAATTACAAATCATTAGCCCTATATGAAAATGACTTCTTTCACTTCTTTGTTGTCTGATGGCCCAAGTGCTTCCCTAGTTCATTGTCTATTTCAAATATATTAGAGGCAGTCTAATTGTTTCCCTTAATGATATTTGCCATATGGTACTCCATAAATAAATATATGCCTTTGGTTTATGACTGCATATTTTTATGTTCCTGTTTGTTCTCCACTGCCTTCTGAATAGTTCACTAAGCAGTACTAGTAAACCATAGATCTTCTTAGATTATAGAATGCATTCCAAATGAGTTTAAAGGGAGTATGATTAAACACCTCATCAATTTGTATACTGTAGGTAATCTACCCTGACATGGTCCTAATAATTAATGGTCCTAATAATTTTCTAGAGCTTCACTGATTCTTTATGAATCTAATGGTTTTCTCCAGGAAATGGAGCAATAGTTCCATTAAATAAGAGACAGTATCCGAAAAGAAATGAAAAGTTCTTCATAAACCACATGACTGAAGATTACATGATGTTTGATCAATATTCTGAGGATCCCTTCCAGTCTTTTCCTGGCCTCTTCCTCTGAAACATACACATTAATTCTACTACTGTAATGAATATTAAACAGAGCTGAATTGGGACATTTTTTACTAGTGGTTCACCTTCGTTAAGAATAAAATGGCAAGTTAAAAGCTTTGAACTTTAGACCTGAGATAAGCATAATACAATGCTGAGTATGCACATATCCTATTATGGAAACACAAAGGCATAGCTGAAGGTTTCCTGCATTTAGGATAAAGTGGTATTTTTTGTGCCCTATTTAAATATATATTGAAATGAAGATACTTGTCCACATACTTCAGCCCAGGTATAGTTTCTGTGTGTGGCCTCCACTTTCATGCAGATGTTTTTAGTATATTTTCTGGGAGAAATCTTTACCTTTTACTAATTAAAAGTTAATAACAAAAATGAAAATGAAAAGCAACCCAGGAATAATGGAATGAAAATATTTCAGAAAAGGACAGTGCCATGGGACACCAAAGTACTTGAAAGCACATGGGGAAAAAATAGATGTGAAAATATTTTAAATCAAAGCAGAAGTTAAGCTAAATAATATTATTCTTATTAAGGATCTTGATGTGCCACATTCACAGTAATGCTTCATTTCCTGCAGACTATAGGTAAATCAAACCTTACTTTGGATTTCTGTATCTGCCTAAGAATTTACTATCTGGCATTTTCATGTCAACATTACCTCTGGTCCAAATTTAGATAATGGAACAAATAATATATAAACCAGTAGCAAGCATTAAAATTTTATCCTATTTAAAATGGATATTTAAATATGAAGAAAAACAAATACGTAAAAAGTGTGAATATTTCCACAGTAACAGCCAATCAGGAGCTGCAAAAACAAATCACTTTGGTAAAAAAAAAAAATGAAAAAGAAGGGAAATAAAAGTCTAAATAACAAGTGGCACATTTTGTTGTAAAAGTATATGAGAGGAAAACTCAAGACAGAAAAAGTGAAACAGATGTAATGTATTGGCTATTTTTTCTGTGTAAAATTACTTGCTTAATGTCTGATCACTTGTTTAATGTCTGACCTACTTTTGTCTGTGTTATGTAACAGTTGCTGTAATGAGCCAGATTTGCTGTCTCCAGGCTGATAATGAGTTTTGGGGCGGGAAACTGCTACTTTATACCTATTGGTTGCTGCCTAGAGGCCAACCATATAAATAGCTGCACAGCAGCTATTAGCTTGCTTCTGTTCTGAATTAAATAAACTTGTTGCTGTTTCAACAACAGGTGGGATGTGCTGCTTCATTGTAAGAGTCTGAAGTCACTAAGGGGTGAGGCCTGCACAGAGCCTGGCAGAAACTATGTTCCCCCCTCAGTCTGCCAAACAAGCCACAATGGAGACCACCCCACCCTAAGGATCCATCCTAGGGCCTACACAGAAACCAGCAGCACAAGGCAACATAAGCAACAAGAAATGCGAGCAACTCACCATGGCGAAGTGGGGAAACTCAAAGAGTTCGACGTCACACACCCGGAGAGATGGATGTCCTACATTTCTTGCATCAAGAATTACCTCCGCGCCAACCAGGTTGGGGAAGATAGGCTGAAGGCCGCGACCCTTTTCTGTGTCTGTGGCCTAGCCACCTTTGACATTGCTGAGAACCTGGTCACAACGACGCCACCTACGTGGACTTGAAGAAGCTTTGAGACCACTTTCAGCATAAATTATCTGTCATAGCGTGAAGGTACACTTTTGAGCAGCAGGAGCAACAGCCCGGCAAAACAGCCACTGAATTCATCACCGCTCTTCGTCAAGCCTCCTGACTCTGCAATTTCGCAGATTTGGAGGAGTGACTAAGAGATCGCTCAGTCTGTGGACTCCGTAACTGAGAGCTCCAACAAAAACTGTTTGCCAAGGAGACTCTCTTGCTACAAGAAGCCTTGAAACAGGTTATGGCAGACGAAGCCGCCGAAGGGGCGGTTAAAGCACTGCGGCCCTCCAAAAGTACTTCAAGCACCAAAGCCATCCACCACAAGGATGCCGAATGGATGGAAGACACTCTGACTATGAGGCCCATAGACATGGGGGTGTGTGAGACCCCCATAGTAATGCCACTTAAGGCCAATGGAGAAGTATGCATATGTGCTGACTATAAGTGCACCATTAACTAGGCACCTCAACAGCATGCGTACTCGGTGCCAGTTGTCAGCCATATTTTGGCATCATTGCAAGGTGGCCATGTGTTCACCAAATTAGATTTGGTGCAGGCCTACCAACAGCTGCTAGTGGATAAAGCCACAGCAGCCACCAAAACCACTGTCACCCATCGGGGGTGGGGCTTCAAGGTTAAGCGCCTACAGTTTGGGGTGAGTGTAGCCCCAGGGATTTTCCAGGGAGTCATGAAGCGCACGCTCAAGGGCATTCCAGGGGTCTGCCCCTACTTCAATGATATATTCATTGCCAGGGAGTCTATAGAAGTTCTAGCTGAATGGCTTAGAGCCATCCTTCAGCAGTTCCGCACAGCAGGACTTAAATTAAAAAAAAGAAAAGTGCAAGATTGGGGTACAGTCAACTGAATTCCTTGGGTTCTGCATCGATGCCGACAGCATTCATCCTGTGGATTCAAAGCTGAAAGTGATTCAGCAGGCACCAAGCCCTAGGTCCAAAGGGGAGCTTCAAGCCTTCTTGGGCCTTCTTAATTTTTACCATGCAGTCCTTCCACATAAGGCCACAATGGCAAAGCCATTACACTGGCTCTTAGACAAAAATGCTCAGTGGCAGTGGACCAATGTCCATGAAAAAAGTTTCCAGGCAGTCAAATCACTGTTGTCCTCAAACTCAGTGCTCACTGATTTTAACAAAAAGCTGCCAGTTTCCATCATGTGTGATGCATCCCCATATGGGGCTGGGGCTGTGTTGAGCCATTTGTTGGCTGATGGGAAACAGTCTCCCATCATTTATTATTTGAGGATCCTGTCATCTGCAGAGCGCAATTGCACACAGATTGACAAGGAGGCCTTAGCCATTGTGGCCAGAATTAAAAAGTTCCATGACTATTTGTATGGCTGCCATTTCATGTCTTTATGGACCACAAGCCACTTCTAGGGTTGTTCACTACTAACAGGCAGACACCTCAGGTTCTGTTTCCTAGAATCCTGAGGTGGTCTATATTCCTTTCAGCCTACAGCTAAAGGCTGATTCACAAACCAAGCAAAGAAATGGGCCATGCAGACAGCCTAAGCAGATTGCCCCTGCCACACATGGAGCCAGATCCAGATCCAGCTGCAAGCAACCTAGTCATACAGGATTTGCCAGAGTCTCCTCTCCATGCTGGAGACATAGCTGCTGAAACAGCAGCTGACAGAACACTTAGCTGCGTGATTACTTGGGTTCACAGGATGGGTGAACAGGGCCAGAATTTCAAAGTTTCTTTGTGAGGAAAGATGAGCTTTCAGCTCATAAAGGGTGCATTCTGTGGAGTAGAGTCATAGTTCCCAACTTGGTAAGGCCCAGAGTTCTTGAGTCTCTGCATGAAGGCCATCTGGGAATAGTCCAGATAAATGCACTGGCGAGGAGCTACCTTTGGTGGCCAGGGCTAGATAAAGCTACTGAGGCCCAAGTACATGGTTGCTACATGTGCCAACAATCCAAACCAGAGATGACACAGACCCTGTCCACTGATGGTCAAGAATCCACATCAACTTTGCCGGGCCATTTCAGGGACAGCTGTTTTTAATAGTAGTCGACAGACACTCTAAATGGTTAGAGGTTGTACCAATTTCCACTATGACTACTGCTAGGACCATCCAGGTACTGCACAGAATATTTGCAACACATGGGCTTCCAGATGTCTTAGTCTCAGACATTGGGGCTCAGTTCACCGCTTCAGAATTCCAGGCCTTTCTCAGGGCAAATCTCATAGAACATGCCACGTCAGCTCCTTTTCACCAGTCATCGAATGGGCGAGCAGAACGCATGGACCGCACAACCAAGGAATCCCTGGAAAGAATTGTCACAGGGGATTGGCACCACAGACTGGCACACAACACCCTGCACCACCATGAGCAAGAGCCCAGACGAGCTTCATTGGGGCAGGTGTTTGATCACCAAACTGGACAGGCTGCACCCTGACAGAGTCGCTTCAGACAATGCATGGACAAAGACACCAAGAAGTTTTCAAGTGGGTGACTGGGATTGGACCTGGAATTACAGGCAAGAGGCTTTGTGGGTGGCAACAAAGGTTGTTAGGTTGTAAGGACCACTTTCCTATGAGGTGGTCCTGGAAGATGGGCGAGTCATTCACCAGCACATTGATCCGCTGCGTCGGCAGCTAGCAGATCAGTCACTGGCTTAGGACCACATATCAGAGGTCCAACAGAGCAGTTTGCACACTCTGAGAGAACTCTTGTTCATGGTGATGGGGAAATGCTGTAGAAGAGTCCCCTCCTGACACACAACTTTATCCCAGGATCTGGACAGACAAACTGCACTGAGAAGCAGCCCTGCAGACTTCACTGCACAATTGGACTTTGGTTTGGGCTGACCAGGACTGGCCAGCTAAAGGGACTCAAGTCACTCTGACTCCATTGAACCTCAGAGCCCTAGTCTACCCAGCTGGCAGGCAAGCAGGTAGACTGGGAGATCCCTGTAACCGCTAGGCATTCGGAATGGTCAAGAAGGCCACCTAATTATCTGAAAGATTATGTCAAACAATTGAAAGTTTGTGCTATCTAGGGGGAAGGGGTGTAATGTATTCACCATTTTTTCTGTGTAAAATCACTTGCTTAATGTCTGATCACTTGTTTAATGTCTGACCTACTTTTGTCTGTGTTATGTAACGGTTGCTGTACTGAGCCAGACTTGCTGTGTCCAGGCTGATAATGAATAAAGTTTTGGGGCAGGAAACTGCTACTTTAAACCTATTGGTCGCCACCTAGAGGCCAACCGTATAAATAGCTGTGCATCACCTATTAGCTTGCTTCTGTTCTGAGTTAAATAAACTTGTTGCTGTTTCAACATCTCGTCTTGCTTAATGCCTAAAGAAACAAAGATCTAACAACAGATGTGTTCACTATCTGGCTAAACTATTGTTTTAGCTACATAATCTCAAATCACCTATTTCATTTCATTTTAGAAGGGATTATTTTAGCAGGCAGTTTGGATTAAAGGCAACACCTATAAATAAACATCTGAATTCTAAAATTTAAATACAATCTAAGAAAAGACGGTATAGCCAATATCAGGGAGAGGGGAAGACTTAGAAATCCAGATGTTTTTCCATAGATATTCTTGTAATAATTTTATTCTCAACATTTTCCCTAATT
This sequence comes from Daboia siamensis, assembly GCA_024449315.1. Taxonomy (NCBI): domain Eukaryota; kingdom Metazoa; phylum Chordata; class Lepidosauria; order Squamata; family Viperidae; genus Daboia; species Daboia siamensis. The sequence continues at coordinate 19,470 of JAKJMR010017962.1, forward strand.
CAAGTCCTGTGGTAAATCAGCTCTCTCATGGTGGCAGGGCAAGCTTGTCATTCACTTCACACACATATCCTGTACAATTGATTAATTGGGCTTATCAAATGAATAGCTGCACATATAATTCTCAAAAAGAATAGAAAAGAATTACTTGCATCAAATAGCAACACAGAGCTCTTGGCTCTTAATGAAATAATCTGTGTAATGAAGTGTGAGGGAAGGCAAATCTACAAAGCTTTGAAATAGAATAGATTTTTCTTATGATTATGATTTCAGTGCCACAATACTTGTTTATTTTTCCAGTCTCCATGAAACAAAGAATCATAAGAACCTGACCCTACAAAAACTACTGTACAACTATTTTTACATAAAACTGCACTACCACCTCATCTGAGGATATGGAGATAATGGAAATTGGTATTTTGGCAATAAGATTGGGGGAACACAGAACTGGAACATTAAATCCCACTTTGGGGTGCTACCATCCAAACAGATTTGGATAAACTATTTGAATTACCAAAACTATTTTTATAAATAAGAATGCTTTGGCTTCGGGACTTCCGGGTGGCAAGGCGCCGCCGCCAACAGCTGCTTTTAGCTTGTCAGCTTCGCGGCTCTGTAGAACCGCCGAAAACAGCGCCGATCAGCTGTTTCGGCGGTTCGGAAGCCCCCTCCTCGGAAGAAGAGGAGGGGGTGAGTTTCCAAGTAGGGGAAGGGCTCTCTGGGGCCGCCAGGGCTTAAAGTTCTGGCGGCTGAAAGATTGAGCCCCCCCGAAGCTTGGATTTCTCCGGGCTGCGCAGCGTGTCTGCTCCGTTTTTCTTGGAGCAGAACAAGGCGAACGCAACCATCCCTGCCTACAAGAATGGACTTTGGAAGATAATGAAAGCAGGCAGAGCAATGCAAGAGAACAAGGAGTAAGTGAACTTTTGATCTTTGGCTCAATTCACATTGAAGACTTTGAAAGTGAAAGTGCGTAGTTGCAAAAGAGGGAAAAATGGCGGCTAAATCTTCTAAACTTACTAAAACTGCGGGGGCTTCCCCCCAGCTGCAACCTTCAGCGCAAGTGTTAGTACCTCCTGCACCTCTACCTTCGCCTGTTTTAACAGTTAAAGTTTTGCAAGATGCTTTGGAAAAGCATTCACAGCATTTGGCTGAGATGATAGATGAAAAGATGGATGAGAAGTTGACAGAAAAGTTTACAGTAATAAGGGAGGACATCTTGCTTGCATTTCAAGGCATGGCGATATGTATTGAACGCCTTGACGAAAGAGTGGAGGATCTCACTCAAAATAATACTAAATTGGATGCAAAGATACTAGAGACTGAGAATGTGGTGGATAAAATTGATTATGACCTGACATTGGTACAATATCACGAAATGGAGTTTGCTGTGAGAATTAGGGGTCTTAAGGAGAACCTCAAGGAAGATTTGAAAAAATTAGTCTCTGTTGCTCTCGAAGACGTGTTGGGAAGGCCAGCTGAAGGAATTGCAGAAGATATAGACAAAATTTTTCGTGTTAACTCTTGGATTGCGAGACAAAGGAAATTACCTAGAGATGTGGTTGTTTATTTTACAAAGAGAACAACCAGGAATGAAGTTATTCAAGTCTCTTACAATACTAAGCTTGTGATTGCAGATCAAGAAGTTTTGGTTTTAAAAGAGATCCCTCCAAAAATTCTAAGGAAACGAAAGGAATTTGCATTTCTGGCACAGGAGCTTAAGCGACGTGATATCAGGTTCAGATGGGAGATCCCAGTGGGTATGGTGATAATGTTTGAAGATACAAGATACCGTCTTGCTACAGTGTTGCAGGCACGTGATTTTTATAGCAATGTTTTAAAAGCAATCCCCATACCACTTCTGGAACCAACAAAGGAGGGAAAGTCTTATGATGCCGAAGGAACACAGATAGATGAGAATGCAGCAGGAGTGACACAAATTTCAACAGTATCAGAAGAAGTAAAAGACCAGAGGATTACGCGTGCTGCTTCGAGACGAGCTAGACCTGAGCAAGAACAGGACCAGCAGAATGTTGTGGAACCTCCAAAGTGTACCTATAGCCAAGCTGTGGGAGGAGCGCGGCCTAAAAATGTAAAAGGGATTCTGGAAGACGCGCTTCAAAAGCTTCGGGTTGCCAGAAATGGTGACTAAGTTCTTAACTTGGAATGTCAATGGATTAAACTCACCACAAAAGAGAAAGAAAATTTTTCAATATTTAAAGCAATTTAAGACTGATGTTATTTGTTTACAAGAAACACATATTAGAGCTATGGACCAAAAGTACTTATCAAATTCAAGATTAGGTACACAATTTATTGCTTCTGCAGTTAACAAGAAAAATGGAGTGGTTATTTATGTTAAGAATACAATTACAGCAGAGTTAATTGAAGCAGACCAACAAGGAAGATATGTTATTGTGGACTTGTTACTAGAAGGTAAAAAAACTCTTTTGGTTGGATTATATGCGCCTAATCAACAGCAAGCTGATTTTTATAGCTTATTACACAGCAGGATTACTCAATTGGATTATAAATCTTTTATTTTTATGGGAGACTGGAATGGTGTTTTGAACGTACAAATGGATAAGAGTGGATCTTACAGAAGTACCCCAAGTCATGCTAAATTGCCTAAATCTTTTTTTGAGATGATGGATGATATGGATTTACGTGATGTTTGGAGGGAAAGGAATTTACAAGAAAGGGACTATACTTTTTTTTCTGATAGACATCAATCTTTTTCCAGGATTGATTTTATATTATTGTCTAATGATCTTTTTTTTAGAACTAAGAGGATAAAGATTTGTTCAAAGACTATGTCTGATCACAGCCCAGTTTGGTTAGAGATTGGAAAAGACACTAGAGAATGACGTTCCTGGCGTTTAAATGAGAACTTGTTCAGAAATCAGAAAAATGTGGAAGAGTGTAAAAAACAGATGAAGATTTTTTTTGAAACAAATATGCATAAGGGTACTTCTATGGAAATGGTATGGGATGCTAGTAAGGCGTACACGAGAGGTGTGTTGATATATCTTAATAATAAATATAAACGTAATTTGGAATTTAGGAGGAAAGAATTAGAGACAGAGATTAAGGAAAAAGAAAAGGCTTTAATTTTGAACCCATCGGATGTGAAGACTAAAGAGACTATCAAGTTATTAAGAGGACAATTTGATAAGTTAATGGCCGATCAGGTGGCAACTAATCTACGGTTTGCAAGGCATAATACTTTTTGCAATGCCAATAAACCAGGTAGATGGTTAGCTTATATGCTAAGAAAGAAGCAAAGGGTTTCTAATATAGACAAAATAGAACATAAGAGAAAGATTGTGTATCAACAGAATCTTATTAAGGAAACCTTTGTTGATTTTTTTTCCAAATTATATGCTAGTGACAAGATTAATGAAATGGACATTGATTTATATTTAAAAGACTTTAGCATCCCGGTTCTTACGCAAGAGCAAAAAGAAGAAATGAATCAGTTGATAACAGAAGAAGAAATATATTTGGCAATCAAACAGTTAAAAGTAGGTAAAGCACCAGGCACTGACGGTTTGACCACTGCGTATTATAAAAATCTACAATTTGAGATGATAAAGCCATTAAAGGAACTGTTTCAGACAATTCAAAAAGGGGGAGGAGTGCCTCCGTCTTGGAAAACTGCTTTTATTTCTTTAATTCCGAAAGAAGATCAGGACGTTACTCAAGCAAGAAATTATAGGCCAATATCACTTTTGAATACGGACTACAAGATATTTGCTAAGGTTTTAGCTAGTAGATTGATGAGGGTATTGCAACAGGTAATTCATGGTGATCAAACTGGGTTTATAAGTGGTAGACAAATGAAAAATAATGTGAGACATATAGTTGATTTGTTGGAATTTTTGGAAAGGAATAACCAGATCTCTGCAGCATTGATCTTTTTGGATGCTGAAAAAGCCTTTGATCAATTGGATTGGAAATTTTTGTTAAAAGTATTAGATAAAATGAATTTTGGGGATGAATTTTTACAACCAATTAGGGCAATATATCAGAAGCAAACAGCTCGAATAATTGTTAATAATAGTTTGACTGAAATGTGTAATATTGAAAAGGGCACGAGGCAGGGTTGCCCGTTATCACCTTTATTATTTGTTTTAACGTTGGAGATATTACTGATTAAAATACGGAATTCGGAAACAATTAAGGGAATTCGAATAAGAGATCAGGATTATAAATTGAGGGCGTTTGCGGATGATCTGGTTATTACGTTGACACATCCAGAAAATTCTGTTATAGAATTGATGGAGTTAATATTGCAATATGGGAAAGTTTCTGGATTTAAGATTAATATACAAAAAACTAAAATCTTATCTAAAAATATGACAGCATTACAAAAGGTAGCTTTAGAAAGCTTAACTGGATTTGAAATTGTTGAAAGGGTTAAATATTTGGGGGTATATTTAACACCCTCAAATGTTAAATTATATAAAAATAATTATGAAAAGTTATGGAATAAAGTGCAAAAAGAATTGGACAGTTGGAAAAAATTACAATTGTCATTATTGGGAAGAATTGCAGCAGTAAAAATGAATGTTCTGCCAAAATTTTTATTTTTGTTTCAAATGATACCCATTCTCAAAAAGGATTCAAATTTGGAGGAATGGCAGAAGGGTATTAATAAATTTGTCTGGGCAGGGAAAAGGCCACGGGTCAAATTTAAAATTATGCAGGATACGCGTGAAAGAGGTGGTCTAAGAATGCCCAATTTTAAATTATATTATGAAGCTGCTGCATTATCAGCTATAAGTGATTGGATTAATTTGACACAGGGGAGACTATTAAACCTCGAAGGGCATGATTTGTTATTTGGTTGGCATGCATACTTATTGTATGACAAAAAGGTAGACAATGTGTTTAAAATGCATATTTTGAGGTATGCTTTGTTGCGAGTTTGGAAAAAGCACAGACAAAAGTTAAATTATAAGATACCGTTATGGGCAATACCCAAACACGCAATAGAGAATATAAATGTTGGATTTAAACATGATGTGACTACATATAAGGAAATTTTGAGTTTGGAGAGGAATGTGTGGTGTTTGAAGTCATATAATCTTCTACGAGAAAAAAAGATTGTACAAACTTGGTTTCAATATGGACAATTACAAGCCAGGTGGAAAGAGGACCAGAAGATTGGTTTTTTAATGAATGATGAAAATTTGGTAAAGCAAATTAGAAATCAGGGACCAGCGCATATCAAATGGATATATCTTGCATTGATAGAGATTGATTCAGAAACAGAAATTGTTAAGGACTGTATGATAAAATGGGCACAGAATATTCAGGAAGTTATCACAATGGACACTTGGGAAAAGATCTGGGTGAGAAATGTGAAATTTACGCAAGCTCAAGAGAGAACTTTTATAAAATGTTTTATAGGTGGCATTTAGATCCTAGAAAGTTAGCAAGTATGTATCCGAATTATCAGCCTAAATGTTGGAGATGTGGCGGTGAAGATGCAACGTACTTTCATATATGGTGGACTTGTAAAAAGATCAAAGCATTTTGGATTAAAATTTGGTGGAATATGCAGAAGATATTCAAGAAAAGGATAAAGTTTTGTCCGCAGTTGTTCTTACTGGGCATTATCACTGATACTACTGTGCTGGACATTAATTTGATGTTGAACTTAATTACGGCAGCGAGACTTTTAATAGGGCAATACTGGAAGAAGGAAGAACTGCCGACCATAGAGGAATGGTCTTTAAAAGTTTCCAACCTGGCAGAAATGGCGAAGATTTCAGCATACTTGAAAGACCATTCACAACAACGATATATTGTGGAGTGGAAGAAATGGATTGATTACATCCAGAATAAATACGGGACTAAAAAGTTTCATCTAGCATTTGAATAAGTATATTGCTTGTAGTCAATTTATAAGAGCTAAAGTGCGAGAGATTTAATAGTTTATTGTTGTTAGTATATGGGAGTTTATGATGGGTTACTTTATTTTTATACCTTGTATCTAGCTCTGGGAAGTCCGGGGGGGGAGGGGGGAAGGGGAGGGTGAGAGGGTGGGATAGGGTTGGGAAGGGTTGGGGGATGGGATGTAATAATTAAAATGTACTGAAAAACTTTTCAATAAAAAAAAAAAAAAGAATGCTTTGGCTTCATTCACTCTTTAACAAATTTGGGAGACATTGCAAATAGTGCTACCACATTGATTAGACAATGCCAGCCCAAGATAGCATTGATCTATTTCTCCTATAGGGTAATGCCTGAAGATAGCTGCTACTCTCCAGTATGGCAAGACAGCCTATATCCTCCTCTATGGGATAACTCTAGAAATTAATTAGAAAGAATTAGTGGTCATCAAGCCTGCAAGAAACAAAGCAAAAGGCCCATATTCAGGATTGTTAAATATAGCTAAGATTTTTGTTTTCAAAGATTGTTGCTCATTTATAACCGTTCAAACCCCCCCCCCCCTGCTATTTCTAGTAAAAGAAAAAAAACCCTATAACCTTCAGTAATGGTCAGCTCTTGAAGCCCAATAAAGATTCATATTTGTCACAGAGGAAACATAATTGCCAGCCTTATCAGTAGAGTCAACTACCACAGTCCTAACCATGTTAGCTTAGAATTATATTTGATTAGGCTTTCATTATAGCAAAGTCTATCTGGCCACAGATGACATAGGTTCTTCATGTCCTATTCATTTGTTGCCAATAGGCAGCAGAGGGATGATATTAATGGAGCAAAGACACTGCTTGAATGACAGAGCTGTGGTGACCAAATGCTAAATGTGTCTGAGTTTCTTTTTTTACATCTCTCAGATATAGTATAATGTATAACCAATAAACCTCATTAATTATCAGAAATCTGCAAATCATAAAAGGTACTAAAGGCAATCCCCAATGCAAAAATATAATCCCAAACTATACTCAATTAATCTAGACAGGGTGTCAGGACCCACCTCAATCCCACATTTTAAGAAAGCAGAACTGTTGGAAGCGATTTCTTCCAACAGGAACTTTTATTAAAAGTAGTTGATAGCAGCCATAATAGACAGGATCTGAGATTTCCCATGCAGAGTGATAGATTAAAGTATCCCCAAACAAGACTCCACCCCATAGTCCACCCACCCGATGTGGGATGGCCAATCCCCAGGTGTTAAGTCCATTGTGGGAAAAGGGAGATAACATCGGCCTGTCTCCAGCTCACGCAGCAATGGTCGGTGGCTTCTTCACACCTTCCTCTGAGAGCATAGACATAAATCAGCACTGAAGTTATGTTCCTTATTTCCTCCCTTGTTCTAGCTGACAGTTTAGGAAGATAGAGTTCAGAGAGAGAGATAATGCAGGAAGCAAATTGTTACATTGCAGCGGGCGGGTAGAGGACACAGAAGCAATAAACAAAGCAAAAGTTTACGTTGTAGTGGAAAGAGGAAGCAAAGTCAATAACCCCACAGGCACATCTCCCTACCCCTTGGGAGTATGGCAGAACCCAGGGAAAGGTGAGATTTGATTTTGGGTCAGAGGGGATAGGCAAAAATGAAATAGGAATGGGTTCTGACACAGGGTTTTAGTTACCTGTACAGGTAGTCCTTGACTTACTACCATTGATTCAGCAACCCAGGGCCTTCCCAAGCCTCTGAGGTACCCCATGATTCAAATAATGACTGCAATGGGGAGAGCCAGGATTGCATGGGTACCTTGCTTAACAATAACAACAATTTAAGGACCATAATTCTGGCCTGAAATTGTGGTTATATGTTGAAAACTCCCTGTATTAGCTATACAAATGATCTGCTTTCTAGAGTCATCTGAAATTCTAGTCTGTTGAATTGTCTTATTGTATCAGTAGACTAAACAAAATACATAACTATTTCTCTACAAATATTTTATCTGCAATGTTTCACTACCAAAGTTAATATTCAATGATCAAAGGAATTTTAAATGTGAAAATCCATTTTGGCAATGACTAGTTCATATCCAACTGTAGAAAACAGGATTTAAAATATTGTGAATATGAATATCTCTTAAAGCATAACTAAATATAGTTACAAATAAAAGGGTAATAAGCATTTATTTATGGATAACTATAAGGAAAATTTCACTTTATAACAAACATCCATGAACACAAGCTGTTTTTAAGGGTGCATAATGATGTTGTCTTTGTTTATTTAAATCTTCCATCAGTCATGTAAGGCAAATTAGAGCCCTCAAAGTCTTATTTGGTGTGGTCAGTCCATAGAAAACTAAAATAGAATTTTTCTAATACTGGGATCAATTTAATATCTAAAAGAAGATACCGTATATAATAATAACAAAAAATATAATAACCATGAAACAATAATTTTAAATGATGCCAACCCTGCTAGAAATGATGAGAGTAGTAGCTCAATGCATTATTAATAATAGGGTATTCGGCTATGCAATGGGGATTTTTGTTCTCTTTCATTTCTGTCTTTAGTGCTGAAAAGAAATTATTACAACTCATGGTGGTGAAAATTAAACTGTAACTTTCCTATAATTCAATCAAGCTAAAAACTTAATTTTATTATTTTTTCAATACAACCATTTGTATCTATTTATTTATTCAACTTATATCTATTCCACCACAGTCCAAAAGACTCTCAGCAGCTTAAACAGAATACAAATATCATCTTTAGTTAATTTAATATTCATAGTTTTTACCAGTCTTCTAAATCTATAGAATATCCAAAGTTCTTTGCCCATGTTATTATTATTTCTTTTACTTCTTCTTCTTCCATCTTTAAATTTAGCAGAAATTTCTAAAGTTTCTTAATCAACTTCTCATCTGTTTTTAGCAATATTTGATCAAATTCTGTCTGTTCTTTATAGAATCCCATTGTTTTCTCATCTTTTTCATATCTCATTTGAATTTGCAAATATGGCTACCATGCTAGATCAATACCTTGTCATTGTAAATCTTGTCTATCTTTCACTTATCCTTCATTATCCAAGATATCTTTATAAGTCACAACTTTGTCATAGTAAATTAAATTTGGGTAAGCAAAAGCTTCCATTGGTGAAAGCTATTCAGGTATCTTAATATAAATTTTCTCTTTTATTCTTTCCCATTCTAAAACAAGTGCATTTGTTATAAAATGGTTTTGAAAATATCTGTGTATTTTATTCTTCCCGTACCACAGAAAGGCATGCCAACCAATCTGTAGGTCATGCCCCTCTAGGTACAATAGTCTTTTAATTCTAAGCATTATCCATTCTTTAAAACACGCTAAAATAGCTGCTTGGTAGTATAATCTCCAGTCCGGGAGTCCAAATCCTCCACTATCTTTAGCTTCTTGTAACATTTTTACTTTAATTCATGCTTTTTTCCCTTGCCAGATAAATCTCAATATTGTTGCATTCAAGTCATCAAAAAAACTTTTTCCAATTTTACAGAAATTGTTTGAAATAAGAAGAGTATTTTTGGTAAGATATTCATTTTCACTGTAGCTATTCTTCCTAACATTGACAGTTGGAAATTTTTCCAATTTTCCAAGTCCAATTTTATTTGTTTTAACAATCTTTCATAGCTATCTTCTTTTAGTGTTACACATCTTGCTGTTAAATAGATTCCCAAGTAACTTTAACTTTAACTATTTGTCTTTTTTGTAAATTGACTTTTCTGTTTATCTGTTAAGTTCTTTGTCAATACTTTAGTCTTTTCTCTGTTTATTTTCAGACCTGCCACTTCTCCAAACTTTTCTATTTTCTCCAACAATTTAGTGCTTGTTTCAAGTGACTCCTCCAATATAAAAACCAAGTCATCCGCAAAGGCTTATAATTTATATTTTTCATCTTTTATCTCCAATCCTTTAATTTCTTGTCTAATATTTCTATTCAGTACTTCCAATGTTAATATAAATAGCAATGAGGATAATGGACATCCCTGTCTTGTTCCTTTTTTAATGTTAAAATTTTCTGTATAGTCTCCATTTAGAATTATTCTAGCAGTTTGTTTATGGTAAATTGTTTGGATTGCATTTATGAAATTTTTCCCAAAATCCATTTCCACCAACTGCTGGAACATAAATTGCCAATTTACATTATCAAACACTTTTTGTGCATCAAGGAATATTAATGCCATCTGTTTTCCTGGATGGGTTTCATAGTACTCTAGCACATCAAGGATCATTCTTAAGTTATTGTTTATCTTTCCTTTAGGTAAAAAGCCATTTTGATCTGTGTGTATAAATTCAGTCAAGAATTTCTTAATTCTTTCTGCCATTACCAAGGCAAAAAATTTCTAATCTACCTTTAATACTGATATTGGTCTATATTTTTTTATTTGTGTGAGGTCAATATCTTCTTTAGGTATTAAGGTAATGTTAGCTTCAGTCCATGACTTTGGTATTTTAGCCTCCAAAAGGATTTCATTACACAGTTCCTTCAAAGTTGGACTTAATACATCTTGTAATGATGTATAAAATTCTGCAGGAAGTCCATCTGGGCCCGGAGTCTTATCCTTTTTTGCCTTTTTATAGCTTCTATTATCTCCATATATTGATATTTTTCCATTTAATATATTTTGAACATTCTCCAGAATTTTTGGCAAGTCTGCTTTATTTTTTCTTTAGGAATTTCCTTTGCCTTGTACAGTGTCTCTTAATAATCTTTAATAGTTTTTTTCACTGCATCATTTTGGAACTGTAATTCTCCTTTTGAATCCTGTAGCTTATTTATCATTCTTTTTTCTTTTTCTTTTTTCAATCTATATGCTAACAATCTCCCCAGCTTATTAGCATTTTCAAAGAATTTCTGTTTGGTCTGTTTAATCTGTTGAGCCACTATTTCCATCTCAGCTAGGTTTAATTTATGCTTTATTATCTCCATTTGTTTCCTAAGCACTTTCTTAGAAATGCTAGGCAGCTTAAATTTTGTAAAAACAATAAAACCATACAGTAAAATCAGTGGTGTGATTCAAATATGTGAACAACCGGTTTTCTGTGTGGATGCTACTTCCAGAAGTCCATTCTGGGCCTGGGCAACAAAAAATTAGCTACCAGTTCTGCTGAAGTTATGCGAACCGACTGAATCCCACCACTACATTAAAATAAATCCACAAACAGTGTCTCATTAAGTGCCTTACCATCATCCAAATAGCTGCTTCCAATTATATGGTACAATCTGCTTTGAAGGCTCTACAAAAGAGTGCCATCTTGACACTTCCTGAATATTAGCAAGGAGAACAACAAACCTAACTTGGGAAAAAACTGTTCCAGAATAAAGCATGACAATCAAGAAGTCCTGCTTTCATACTCCCCTCTTCACTTACTATCTTAAGGGGAAACCTAATCAAACCTTTTTATCCCAGAATGTTTTCAACAGACAAATTTTGCTTAAAATAGATGATTCTAAAAGTAATAAAGAAACAAAAAATAAGGGCTAAATAGTGATAATCAGCCCCATGAATTGGATCAGGGAACCAAGTAGCTAAAAGCATTCTCACTGTTAACACTGGCAACTATTTTTCTACCAAGTATAATAGTAGTTTTCTGCAAATCATCTTCAAGGGTAGTATCAATGTAAAAGAAATTGCTCTTGTCCAACCATGAGATGGTAAGGGTATTAGTTATGGTCACTATCTTATATCATGTGCTCTAATGTTTAGTGTTAAGTATTGCGTTGGTTCGAAGCACGAGGCAAGAAGGGCAGGTGAAAACAGGAACATACTTTACTGAGCTGCTGGAACAGAAGTGAACTGCGCATGCGTCTGCACCACTATTTATCCAGTTGGCCACTAGGTGGCAGTCAATAGATTTTAAGTAATACAGTTCCCGCATAAATTAGCCAATGCCCAAGCAGGAGACTGGCTAAAACACCCAAGCTGTTACACAGGCAACTGTTAGCAGCAATTACAGATACATGAACTTTGCAGACAAGAAAACCCCAATACATTACACCCCTCCCCCCTACAATGTACACACATTCTACAATCACTTAGGCACAAAATCTGGCAGATGTGGTGGTCTGCACGACCTTGTGGAATGCCTGGGAGATCCAGGCACATTGTGGTCTACCAGCTTGCCTGCTGGGCTGGGTACACCAGTAGTCAGGGGTTCATTAGAGTCGTACTGACTCAAGTCCCTTTGGTTGGCCCTTCCAGGTTGGCCCAGACCAAAGTCCAATGCTGGAGCAGAGATAACACAGCAGCTGTCTTGTTCTGGTTGGCTTTCCCCATCAGGGGACCCATTTTGCACTCCCGGGCTGTGCCCATTTACAAACACCTTCCCACTGGATTGACTGCAAGAGTCCTCAGAGCATGTGAACTGCTCTGTTCCGATGCCGGTTTCTGGTCCTGGGTGGCGGATGATCCTCCCCCGTCCATAGCCACCTTGTAGGAGAGGGGGCCAGAAGTTTTGATAATTTTGGCCGGCACCCACAAGTTCCCATGCCCATAATTCCGGGCCCACACCCCCTCACCAACTTGTAACCCCCGTGGAGCTTTTGGGCATGAGGTGTCTGCTGCCACCCCGTCAGGGTGCAGCCTGTCCAATTTCGTGATTAGTCTTTTCCCCCAGCGAAGCGCTGTTGGGCTCTTCCCGGTCTCTGTGCAAGGCGTAGTATGCTTGCTCAGCAAAAAATCAGCAAGCCTATGGTGCCAATCTGCAGTCACTATTCGCTTCAGTGACTCTTTTGTTGTGCGCACCATGTGTTCGGCTTGCCCATTGGAGGAAGGGTGAAAAGGGGCCAATGTGGTGTGCCTTATGAGGTTTGCCCTCAAGAAGGCCTGGAACTCTGTTGCTGTGAACTGGGCCCCATTATCCAAGACTATGACATCTGGCAGCCCGTGTGTTGCAAAAAGCTTTCTAAGTGGATGGTCCTAGCAGTAGTCAAGGAGCCTTGGTGGAGCAGTGGGCTAATGCCTCCTTAAGTAACACCAGCTGCCTGCAATTAGTGCAGGTTCGCATCCCACCAGGTTCAAGGTTGACTCAGCCTTCCATCCTTCCGAGGTAGGTAAAATGAGGACCCAGATTGTTGGGGGCAATAAGCTGACTTTGTAATAATGCCGCTTGGGGTGTGTGTGAAAGCCCTAACAAGCAGGCATATACATAGAATGAAGGCTACTGCTAAGCTTGTAAGCCTCCCTGAGTCTTCGGAGAAGGGCGGGATATAAATGGAATTAAAATAAAATAAATAAAAAGAAATAGTTGATGTGGGAATTAGTTCCAGCCATTTGGAGTAGCTGTCAACCACTATCAGAAATAGTTGCCCTTGGAAAGGGCCAGCGAAGTCAATGTGGATCCTTGACCATGGTGTATGAGTCTCCTCCCATCTGTGGACTGGAGCCTGTGGCATTTCTGGTCTGAACTGTTGACATGTGTAACACCCATGTACTTCGGCCTCAAAAGCCTTATCTAACCCAGGCCACCAAAGGTAGCTCCGTGCCAATGTCTTCACCCGTTCAATGCCTGGATGACCCTTATGGAAAGACTGCAATACCCGCTGCCTTAATGAAGTGGAGACAATTACCCTGCTCCCCCACAGGATGCACCCCTTATGAGCTGAAAGCTCATGTCTGCGAGTAAAATAACTTTGGAATTCAGGTCCACAGCTATTTTCTAACCACCCTGTGTGAACCCATGCCAGAACCCTGCTCAGAACTTTGTCTGCAGCAGTTTCTGCAGCCACATCTCGCGCATGCAAAGGGAACTCTGGCAAATCTTGGATTGACAAGATGTGAGAGGCTGGAGCTGGAGCTGGCTCCACATGGGGTAATGGTAGCCTGCTTAGGCCATCAGCACGGCCCATGTCTTTTCCAGGTTTAAATGTTAGCCTATAGCTGTAGGCAGACAGGAAAATAGACCACCTTAGCATTCTGGATGAAAGAATTTGCGGGGTCTGTCTGTCAGTAGTGAACAGCCCCAATAATGGTTTGTGAATATTGTGAATTCCCTGCTATACAAGTAATCATGGAATTTTTTCACCCCGGCCACAATAACCAGAGCCTCTTTGTCAATTTGAGTGTAATTTTGGTCAGCAGATGACAGAGTGCATCAGTAGTATATAATTGGGACTTGAGTCCCATCTCTAGACAAATGGCTTAGAACAGCCCCCACCCCATAAGGGGATGCATCACAGGCCAGGCAGACTGGCAAATTCTCATTGAAATGTGTGAGCACTGAATTAGAAGACAGTAGTGCCTTTACTGCCTTGAAACTACTTTTGTGAACCTTAGTCCACTTCTATGGGACATTCTTATCCAAGAGCCAGTGTAATTGCTCTGCCACAGAGGCCTTGTTAGGTAGGAATGCATGGTAAAAATTCAAGAGGCCCAGGAATGCCTGGAGGTCTCCTTTTGACTTGGGGGAAGCTACCATCTGAATGGCTCTCAATTTGGATTTGGCAGGGTGGATGCCATTGGCATCGATGTGGAACTCAGTAGAAGGGACCCCAATTTTACATTTGTCTCTTCTAAGTTTAAGTCCCGTGGAGCGGAACCTTTGGAGAATGGCCTTAAGCCTCCCGGCAAGCACCTCAGTGGACTCACCAGCAATGAGCACATTGTCAAAATAGGGGCAAACCCCCAGAATGCACTTTAACATGTGCTCCATTACTCCCTGGAATATTCCTGGGGCCATGCTAACCCCAAACTGGAGGTGTTTGACTTTAAACACCCCCCTGTGCGTTACAATTGTTTGCACAGCTGTGGTAGTCTCATCAACTGTTAGCTGTTGATAAGCCTGGGCCAAATCTAATTTTGCAAACATGGTACCCCCTTGCAGTGATGCCAGGATGTGGCTCACAACTGGCACTGGGTATGTGTGCTGCTGCAAGGCACTGTTAAGAGTACATTTATAATCAGCACAAATTCTGATTTCCCCTTTGGCCTTAAGTGGCATGACAATGGGAGTTTCCCACTCCCCCCCCCCCCCCATCTAAAGGCTGTAAGATTCCCTGGTTTACTAGCTTGTCCAGCTCTGCATCGATTTTATGCTTAAGCGCGAATGGCACTTTGCAAGGCTTGATCCTTATGGGCATTATGGCAGGATCAAGCTTGAAAGCTATCAGAGGACCCTTGTACTGACCCAGGCTAGTGTCAACACATCCACGAACTCCTCTCATACTGACACCAAGTTCACCAAGCTTGTGTCCAGTTGATCCCTGTAACTTGGATTCCCAAGGGCATCAAACCAATCAAGGCCTATGAGACTTGTTCTCTGGCCCTCTACCATGACCATGTTCAGGGCCCCCAAAAACCCCTTGAACTTGATGGCCAATGTGGCCTCACCCTAGACAGTGCCTGGGGAATTCTGGAAGTTGGTAAGGAGTATGTCGGATGGCCTGAGCTTGGCCCACCTCTTGCTGCGACTGCAGACTTGTCTGAAGGTATTCAGAGAAATAATTGACACTGCCGAGCCAGTATCCAGCTCCATCCTGCAAAGAATGCCTTGCAGTTCGACCTGAAGTCAGAATTTGGGTTTGAGGGGCCTTCAAGCTCCCGTGCAGCAGATGCTTTGGCGACTGGAGCAGAACCCTACTCTGAATTGCCCTGGGGCCCTGGTACCTCTCCTTGGTCCGTCATGTTGCTTGTGGTCCTGTTAGTGACCCTGACAGATGGATGCAATGTGGCCTGTCTTCACACAGGTCCGACACATGGCTTTTCGGAATTTGCAGTCTGCTTGAAGATGGCAGCCTCTGGAGCCCAGGCACCAAAGAGAGGGAACTGCCTTATCAAGAATGCTCGTGCCCTTGCTGTGGTGCTTCTGGACCTTGTCGACTTCCTGGTTGAGGTCATCTTCTTACAGTAGTTTGGCGTCCTCATGGTGGACTGCTTCCTCATGCGTTGTGCTTTTGGTGGGCCGCATGGCCTTCACAGCACCTCCAGTGGCTTTGTCCGCCATGACTTCTTTGAGAACTTCTTGGACCGAGAGAGTTTCTTTGGCAAAGAGTTTCTGTTGCAACTATCTGCTCTGAATGCTGCAAACAAGCCTGTCCTGAAGCCTCTCCTCCAGGTCTGAAAACTGGCACAGATGAAAAGCTTGTCTCAATGCCGCAATGAATTCAGTGGCTGTTTCACCCAGTTGCTGAACATGTTGTTCAAATGTGTGTCGCCATGCTATCACCAATAGCTTTGGCTGGAAGTGCTCACCGAGTCTTTTCTTCAAGTCCATGAATGCTACAGACTCTATCTGGGCCAGCACGATGAGATTCTCCACAATGTCAAATGTGCCTGGGCCACAGATGCAAAGGAGGGTTGTGGCCTTAAGGCCATCTTCAGATACCTGGTTTGCTTTCAAGTAATTCTCGACCTGTGCGATGTGTGATGACCATCTCCCTGGGTGAATGACATCAAATTCTTCTAGTTTTCCAACCTTGGCCATTCTGGAAGGTCTTCGTGACTAGAGAGTCATTTCTTCTGTCCTGCTTCCTGGTTGGAACTAGAGCTGGTTCGCAGGGCCGCATGGTCACTAGTGTGGGGACTAGCTGACCAGAGGATGGGGAACCGCGTTCCCAGCCAGGCGCGTTGCTGGCCTCACCCTAGTGTAGGAGAGAAGAGCAACTAGGAGAGGCAGAAGAACTGGCAACCTTAAACACAGTGCATAATTGCCCATGTAGCATCATGGTACTCAGGCACCACTACAGAACTGAACAGGATATGATTACTGTCAACAATTAGAATGCTAACATATTGTATGGGAAAGCATATGAGATTCTGAAAATATTTCATTTCCATAAGCTTCTATAAGATTTAGTGCTTGTTTTGATTACAAGCTCTGATTCCAGTTTGTTATGCAGCCAGATGGCAGCTTGCATTCATCACACACAAAAAATATGATATCCAATCCCAAAACAGATGACATAAGACTTCTGATATTGGAAAATGGAAACTATGATGGTTGTTTGCTTCATTTCAAGAGCAGTGCCCCTCTGCAAACCACAAGAATGCAGGGTTGTATTTAAAAAGAAAGAAAGAAAGAAAGAATGGAAGTGGGAATTCTGTAGCAATAACAGCTTAATCTGACCATCTATCAACATTTCACTACATTACTTTGATCAGTAATCTAAAATATTAACTGTATGCTTTACTATATTGAGCCCTAAAGGGCGATGGGGGGGAGAAAGAGAGAGAGAAACAAAAGGAGGCAGTACTCAGAAAAAGATATTCAAAGAATAGAAATAATTATTTACATAAATAAGATAAATAGATACTAGGCTTCATCATTTTATTATCTTTGAATTGTTTGGAAACAGATGAATTTCTTGAAAAAGAAAAAAATATATACATTTTCTTGGATGCAAATAAAACTATGGTCTGAAATGTTATAAAGGATGCAATTCAAGAGTGATGAGATGAAACAATTCCAATTTTATAGAAGAAACACACAATTTTACCTTCTATATTTTGCAGCTGATTCTTTTGGTTATCAAGAAACCCTAAAATTAGATATTGTAGCCCCAAAACAGGATACTGGCTCTATTGAGCATAAGGTGAAGGGGAATTGCAGAAAAGTTCTGTTTTTACAAGTGAAATGGAAAGTAGTTTAAACCAGTCCTTCCTCATTTCTTTACCTCTTCACCCAGGCCTCTGCCAAGGGAGAATATGTCTCCTGAGTTCATTGTGTGTGCCATTTTTTAATCTTTATTGTTTGTTTTATTGATTTTATTGTACTGTCTTTGTTTTATTGTTGTGGCTGCCCAGAGTCATTGACAAACAGATATATAATGAATGATGATGATGATGATGATGATGATACAGAACTACTGGAAGAAAAGGTGTTTACCTGTCGCAAATACACAGTGATTGAAAACAAAGAAATAATGATCTGTTATTACAATTCAAGTCCAACAAGAAGAGGATATCTAAAATGAATGCACCAGTTCTGGAAAGAACAACATCCAGAATCAGAAATAACAGAACAGAGACTAGCAGATCAACACTGATTTATAATGAAAATAAAGTATTCACAGAAACAGAATTGGACAAACTGCAAAGGTTTACCCAGGGCAAAGAAATCAAAGCCTTGCCAGAAGTAATACAGAATATAGAGGCAAGCCAGGGGGAGTTGGCAGTGAAGGAATCCAGCAGAGATATACAATTGTTCTCATTTGGAAACCAGGCACCTCTTCCTCAGGAAGAACAAAGCCCTCTAACTAAAGAAATAAAAGAATTGAAACAAAGAATAACTGAGCATCTAGAACAGCACAAAAAAAACAGAATAAGGCTGCCTGCATTGAAGCTTGTTCCAAAAAAAACAGCTAGCACAAGCATTAAAAGATGCAAATACTCCAGTATCAAGTATAAGCACCAATTCACTGCAAGAAACAAACCAACTAAGGTACAGCACAGCTGTAGTTATAACTGAATACCTGGCATGCAAAATCAACAAAGAAGAAAAACAAACTGCACCACAAAAATGGAAGGTTAGACTAGAAAATAAGATATGCAAATTAAGATCACATGCAAGCAAGCTAGAACAGATGAAAGAAAAGAAGCTGAAGAACAAGAAGACCAAAGAATACCTAATCAAAAAATACCACTTAGAAAAAAGGAAGATCAAGTAAGCACTGGAAATAATAAAGCAGCAAATAACAGATATAACCAGGAAAATCAGTAGATACGAAGCTTGAATTACAAATTATAGGCAGAACTTCCAATTTCAATCCAATCAGAAACGTTTCTACCAATCCATCAATGGAGAAACTGCAATGAATCAGTCAGTACCTGACAAGGAAAAAATAGTGCAGTTCTGGAAGCAGACATGTGATAACCCAAAGAAACACAACAAGGATGCGGCTTGCTTAAAAGAGGTGGATGCAAATAAAACAGAAGTTGAAATGAAAGAACTAGTAATAACAACAAAAATGGTAGAAAAAAGAGCAAGGAAGATCAAAAATTGGTCAGCACCAGGTGAAGATGAACTGCATGGGTTTTGGTTGAAACATCTAACTGTTATATACTCACTCATTGCCAAGCAGTTCAACAATATACTACAAGGAGGAGAAATTGAAATGTAGCTAACAACTGGGAAAACCTACTTAATAATGAAAAATCCAGCAAAAGGGGTAACACAAAGCAACTACAGGCCAATTACCTGCTTATCAACAACTTTCAAATTGCTAACTGGTGTGGTAGCTGATGCAGTACAACAGAATTTAGTTGAAAACAATCTCTTTCCACCTGAGCAGGAAGGAAACCACCCCAATAGCAGAGGAACAAAAGATCAACTCCTAATAGAGAAAATGATATTGGAAAACTGCAAAAAAGGAAGACCAACCTGAATGTGGTATGGATTGACTACAAAAAGGCATTTGACTCTCTGCCACATGACTGGATAATCAAGTACCTAGAAATAACAGGAGTCAGTAGAAACATCAGAAAATTTGTGCAAATATTGATGGCATAATGGAAGACACAGTTGCAGGTCAATGGTGAAAGACTGGGACAGGTTAATATCAAGAGAGGAATATTTCAAGGAGATTCATTATCACCACTACTATTTGTTATTGCACTGTTTCCTCTGTCAACAATACTGAATAACTCAGGACATGGCTATCAAACATCAAAAATATCTGCCGGACTTTCCCACCTCCTTTACATGGATGATCTGAAGCTGTATGGAAAAACATCATCTGAAATAGAAACACTGCTGAACACTGTCCGTATATATAGCCAAGATATTGCAATGGAGTTTGGCTTGGACAAATGTGCTACACTTACTCTCAAGCAAGGAAAAATAGTGAAAACTGGAGGAATCAAGATGCCCCATGAAAATAACATTAAGAGTCTTGATGAGGAAGATTACTACAAATACTTGGGTATCCTTCAAGCTGACAACATCAAGCACACTGAAGTCAAGAAAAAGATTAGAGGTGAATACATCAAGAGAGTGAAGAAGATCTTAAAGTCCAAACTCAACGGAGGAAATATTGTGAAGGCAATCAACACCTGGGCAATTCCAATCATTAGATACACAGCTGGAATAGTGGACTGGACTCAAGCAGAACTAAAAGCAATGGATAGGAAGACCAGAAAAATAATGACAATGAATCATGCCCTTCATCCATGCAGTGACATTGACAGACTCTATCTACCAAGGCAAACAGGTGGACATGGAATGCTGCAAGTACATCAGATGGTTGAAAAAGAAAAAATGGCTTTGAAAGAATATCTGAAGGACAATGATGAAGATGTACTGAAATTAGTATATCAGGAAGGCTGGAGAGACCAAACAGGCCTACAAGAAAGACCAAATGAAGAACAGAATAGAGGCATGCGAAGACAAAGCACTACATGGCCAGTACATTAAAAAAAAATAGCTTGGAAAGCAGATAATAATAAGAGCTGGCAATGGCTAAGAGCTGGTAAGTTGAAGAAAGAGACCGAAGGACTAATTCTGGCTGCACAAGACCAAGCCTTAAGGACAAATGTATACAAAATCAAAATTGAGAAGACAGCAACAGACAGTAAGTGCTGCCTATACAAAGAAGTTGAAGAAACAGTGGACAACCTGGTAAGCTGCTGCAAGAAGATCACACAGACTGACTACAAGCAGTGGCATGACAAAGTAGCAACAATGGTGCATTGGAAGATCTGCAAGAAATATCATTTGCCTGTAAGCAAGAATGGTGGGATCATAAAATAGAGAAAGTCATAGAAAATGATAAAGTGAAACTACTCTGGGACTTCGGAATTCAAACCGAAAAGCTCCTGCAACATAACACCCCAGACTTAACAATTGTCAATAAGAAAGACAAAAAAGTCTGGATAGTGGATGTGGCAGTGCCTGGAGACAGCAGAATAGACAAGAAAGAACTGGAGAAGATAACAAAATACAAAGACATACAAATAGAAATAGAAAGACTGTGGCAAAGGCAAGCAAGGGTAGTATCAATAGTAATAAGTGCCTTGGGTGCAATCCCAAAACAACTGGAGCACCACTCGAACACCATTGGTATTGACAAATTCGCCATTAGTCAATTGCAAAAGGCAGCCTTACTAGGAAATGCTTCCATCCTGCAACAACATCTGTAATACCATCAAACACCCACATCTGCCTATCCCAGGTCCTTGGTAAGTACTCAATAGCTAGACAAAAATGCCAAATCCTATCTGAACATCTGGTTGACTGTGCGATGATCAATAATAAAAATAATAAAGTTGGAAGGGACCTTGAAGGTTATCTAGTCCAACCCTCTGCTCAGGCAGGAAACCCTATACCATTTCAGACAAATAGCTGTCCAGTCTCTTCTTAAAAACGTCCAGTGTTGGAGCATTCGCCGCTTCTGGAGGCAAGTTGTTGCACTGATTAATTGTTCTAACAGTCAGGAAGTTTCTCCTTACTTCCAGGTTGCTTCTCTCCTTGATTAGTTTCCATCCTTTGTTTCTTGTCCTGCCTTCAGGCACTTTGGAGAATAGCTTGACTCCCTCTTCTTAGTAGCAGCCCCTGAGATATTGGAACACTGCTATCATGTCACCCCTCACCCTTCTCTTCATTAAACTAGACATACCCAATTCTAGCAACTGTTCCTTATATCTTTTAGCCTCCAGTCCCCTAATCAACTTTGTTGCTCTTCTCTGTACTCTTTCTAGAGTCTCAACATCTTTTTTTCATTGTGGTGACCAAAACTGGATACAGTATTCCAAGTGTGGCCTTAGCAAGGCATTGTAAAGTGGTATTAATACTTCACGTGATTTTAATTCTATCCCTCTGTTAATACAGCCTAGCACTGTGTTGGCTCATATTTAAATCATTGTCCATTAGGACTCCAAAATCCCTCTCACAGTTACTACTATTAAGCAAGGTACCACCTATGCTATACCTGTCACTGCACGTTTTTTTTTGTTCGTCAGAAAAGTTCATTTCTAACTGTATTCTTCCCCTGCTCTCTGCACCTGTTATGATAACCTATCTGGTAACCATAGTGAAGCCCATATGACTAGTTATGTTTTGGTTTTAAACTGCTATGTGCGCATGTCTAGAAAAAGTTTCTCACAGTTATTCTTTATTGTCCTTTACCACTTTTGCTGTTACTCTCTGTTACGTTAGGATGTAGTCAGCTAGCTCTCTTTATCACATATATTTAGTTTGTATATTTTTGTAATTAAAAGGTATTTAGTAAGATGATGCGTCGTGTTTTATTTCCTTCCTTCATGCACATCATGCATTCTCTGAGACACGATCCTTCGCCCTCTACTAAGGTGATTTTTACCTTAACAATACCTGTGCATTTGGTTTTTCTTGCCTAAGTGTAGAACCTTACTTTTTTCACCATTTAATTTCATTTTGTTTGATAGCGCCCAGTGTTTAAGTCTGTCGAGATCCTCCTGTATCTTTTTTTTTTAATTGAAAAGTTTTTCAATACATTTTATCTTTAACAAAACATCCCCTCCCCACCCCCTCCCTCCCTTCCCAACCCAACCCCACCCTCCCACCCTCCCCTTCCCCCCTCCCCCCTCCCCCCTCCCCAATTTCCCAGAGCTAAATACAAGGTATAAAAGTAAAAAACAATCATAAACTACCATATGCTAATAACAATAAACTATTAGGTCTACCGCACTTTAGCTCTTATAAAATGACTACAAGCAATATAAATATCCCATTCAAATGCTAAATGGAACTTTGTAGTCCCATATTTATTCTGGATGTAATCAATCCATTTTTTCCACGCCACAATATATTGTTGTTGCGAATGGTCTTTCAGATACGCTGAAATCTTTGCCATTTCCGCCAGGTCAGAAACTTTTAAAGTCCATTCCTCTATAGTCGGCAGTTCTTCCTTCTTCCAGTATTGCCCTTTTAAAAGTCTTGCTGCCGTAATTAAGTTCAACATCAGGTTAATGTCCACAACAGTAGTATCAGTAATAATGCCCAATAAAAACAATTGCAGACAAAACTTTATCCTTTTCTTAAATATCTTCTGCATATTCCACCAAATTTTAATCCAAAATGCTTTAATCTTTTTACAGGTCCACCATATGTGAAAATACGTTGCGTCTTCGCCACCACACCTCCAACATTTAGGCTGATAATTCGGATACATACTTGCTAACTTTTTGGGATCTAAATGCCACCTATAAAACATTTTATAAAAGTTCTCTCTTAAATTTTGAGCTTGTGTAAATTTTACATTTCTCACCCAAATCTATTCCCAAGTATCCATTGTAATAACTTCCTGAATATTCTGAGCCCATTTTATCATACAATCTTTAACAGTTTCTGTTTCTGAATCGATTTCTATCAGTGCAAGATATATCCGTTTAATATGTGCTGGACCCTGATTTCTAATTTGCTTTACCAGATTTTCAACATTTATTGAAAAACCAATTTTCTCATCTTCTTTCCACCTGGCCTGTAATTGCCCATACTGAAACCAGGTTTGAACAATCTTTTCTCCTCATAAAAAGTTATACCGCTTCAAACACCATACATTCCTCTCCAAGCTTTCCTTATATATAGTCACATCATGTTTGAACCCAACATTTATGTTCTCTATTGCGTGTTTCGGTATTGCCCATAAAGGTATCTTATAATTTAACTTATGTCTATGCTTTTTCCAAACTCGCAACAAAGCATGTCTTAAAATATGCACCTTAAA
>JAKJMR010017962.1:48009-61038 GCA_024449315.1 Daboia siamensis
ATATATCCATTTAATATGTGCTGGACCCTGATTTCTAATTTGCTTTATCAGATTTTCATCATTTATTGAAAAACCAATTTTCTGATCTTCTTTCCACCTGGCCTGTAATTACCCATACTGAAACCAGGTTTGAACAATCTTTTCTCCTCGTAAAAAGTTATACGGCTTCAAACACCATACATTCCTCTCCAAGCTTAAGATTTCCTTATATGTAGTCACATCATGTTTGAACCCAACATTTATGTTCTCTATTGCGTGTTTCGGTATTGCCCATAAAGGTATCTTATAATGTAACTTATGTCTATGCTTTTTCCAAACTCGCAACAAAGCATGTCTTAAAATATGCACCTTAAACACATTATCCACCTTCTTATCATACAATGCATGCCAACCAAATAACAAATCATGACCTTCAAGATTTAATAATCTCCCTTGTGTTAAGTTAATCCAATCGCTTATCGCTGATAATGCAGCAGCTTCATAATATAATTTAAAATTGGGCATTTTAAGACCACCTCTTTCACGCATATCCTGCATAATCTTAAATTTAATCCGTAGCCTTTTCCCTGCCCAGACAAATTTATTAATACCCTTTTGCCATTCCTCCAAGTTTGAATCCTTTTTAAGAATGGGTATCATTTGAAACAAAAATAAAAATTTTGGCAAAACATTCATTTTCACTGCTGCAATTCTTCCCAGTAATGACAATTGTAATTTTTTCCAACTGTCCTTTTTGAACTTTGCTCCATAGCTTTTCATAGTTATTTTTATATAACTTTACATTTGAGGGTGTCAAATATACCCCCAAATATTTAACCCTTTCAACAATTTCAAATCCAGTTAACCTTTCTAAAGCTGCCTTTTGTAATACTGTCATATTTTTAGACAACATTTTAGTTTTTTGTATATTGACCTTAAATCCAGAAACTTTCCCATTTTGCATTATTAACTCCATCAATTCCACAACAGAATTTTCTGGCTGTATCACCGTAACAACCAGATCGTCTGCAAACGCCCTCAGTCTATAATCCTGATCTCTTATTTGAATTCCCTTAATTTTTTCCGAATTCCGTATTTTAATCAATAATATCTCCAGTGTTAAAACAAATAATAAAGGTGATAATGGACACCCCTGCCTTGTGCCCCTTTCAATATTGCAAACTTCAGTCAAACTATTATTTACTATTATTCGGGCTGTTTGCTTTTGATATAATGCCCTAATTGTTTGTATAAATTTATCCCCAAAATTCATTTTATCTAATACTTTCATCAAGAATTGCCAATCCAGGTGATCAAAAGCTTTTTCAGCATCCAAAAAAATCAGTGCTGCAGGGATCTGGTTGTTTCTTTCCAAAAATTCCAACAAGTCAACTATATGCCTCACATTATTTTTCATTTGTCTACCACTTATAAACCCACTTTGATCACTATGAATTACCTGTTGCAATACCCTCATCAGTCTGTTAGCTAAAACCTTAGCAAATATCTTGTAGTCCGTATTCAAAAGTGATATTGGTCTATAGTTTCTTGCTTGAGTAACATCCTGATCTTCCTTTGGAATCAAAGAAATAAAAGCAGTTTTCCAAGACGGAGGCACCCCTCCTCCCCTTTGAATTGTCTGAAACAATTCCCTTAATGGCTTTATGATCTCAAACTGTAAGTTTTTATAGTACACAGCAGTCAAACCATCCGTACCTGGTGCTTTACCCACTTTCAATTGTTTGATTGCTAAAAAAATTTCTTCCTCGTTATCAGTTGATTCATCTCTTCCTTTTGTTCTTGCATAAGAACCAGAATACTGATGTTTCTCAAATATACATCAATGTCTGCTTCATTAATCTTATCTCTAACATATAATTTAGAATAGAAATCAACAAAAGTTTCCTTAATAAGATTCTGTTGATACACAACCTTACTCTTATATTCTATTTTGTCTATATTAGAAGCCCTTTGCTTCTTCCTTAGCATATAAGCTAACCATCTACCTGGTTTATTGGCATTACAAAAAGTATTATGTCTGACAAACCGTAGATTAGTTGCCACCTGATCAGCCATCAACTTATCAAATTGTCCCCTTAATAAATTAATAACCTCTTTAATCTTCACATCCGATGGATTCAAAATTAAGGCCTTTTCTTTTTCCCTAATTTTATTCTCCAATTCTTTCCTCCTAAATTCCAAATTACGTCTATATTTATTATTCAGATATATTAACATACCTCTCATGTACGCCTTACTAGCATCCCAAACCATATCCATAGAAGTACCCTTATACATATTAATTTAAAAAAAAAACCTTCATCTGTTTTTTACATTCTTCCACATTTTCCTGATT
Organism: Daboia siamensis; assembly: GCA_024449315.1. Taxonomy (NCBI): domain Eukaryota; kingdom Metazoa; phylum Chordata; class Lepidosauria; order Squamata; family Viperidae; genus Daboia; species Daboia siamensis. Next base: position 50,345 of record JAKJMR010017962.1, read on the forward strand.
TCTAAACAGATTCTCATTTAAACGCCAGGAACGCCTATCTCTGTTGTCCTTATCAATCTCTAACCAAACTGGACTATGATCAGACATAGTTCTTGGACAAATCTTTATCTTCTTAATCCTAGAAAAAAAGTCATTAGTGATTAATATAAAATCAATCCTAAAAAAAGATTGATGTCTATCAGAAAAAAGGTATAATCCTTCTCTTGTAAATTTCTTTCTCTCCAAATATCTCGCAACTCCAAATCATCCATCATCTCAAAAAAAGACTTAGGCAATTTAGCATGACTTGGAGTACTTCTAAAAGAGCCACTCTTGTCCATTTGTACATTCAAAACACCATTCCAGTCTCCCATAATCCATAATTTGTAATCCAATTCAGTAATCTTGCTGTGTAATAAACTATAAAAGTCAGCTTGTTGTTGATTAGGAGCGTATAACCCAACCAAAAGTGGTTTTTTGCCTTCTATTAACAAATCAACTATAACGTATCTTCCTTGTTTATCTGCTTCAATCAACTCTGCTGTAATTGTATTCTTGACATAAATAACCACTCCATTTTTCTTAGTCATTGCAGAAGCAATAAATTGTGTGCCCAATCTTGAATTTAGTAAATACTTTTGGTCCATAACTCTAATATGTGTTTCTTTTAAGCAAATAACATCAGTCTTAAATTGTTTTAAATATTGAAAAATTTTCTTTCTCTTCTGTGGTGAATTTAAACCATTGACATTCCAAGTTAAAAGCTTAGTCGCCATCTTTAGTGTCCCAAAGCTTTTGGAGCGCGTCTTCCAGGATCCCCTTAACATTCTTAGGCTGCGCCCCTCCCACAGCTTCGCTATAGGTACGCTTTGGTGGTTCCATAACTTTCTGCTGGTCCTGTTCTTGCTCACGTCTCATTCGTCTCAAAGCAGCACGCGTAATCCTCTGGTCTCTTGGTTCTTCCAATACTGCTGAAATTTGATCCACTCCTGTAGCTTTCTCATCTGTCTGTGTTGTTTCTTCAGCACCTTGAGGCTTTCCCTCACCATTCTTTTTTGTAGATTCCAAAAGTGGTATGGGGGTTGCTTTTAAAACATTACTATAAAAATCACGTGCTTGCATCACTGTAACCAAACGATGTCTCGTGCCTTCATGCATCACCACCATACCCACTGGGATCTCCCATCTGAACTTGATATCACGTCGCTTGAGTTCTTGTGCCAAAAAAGCAAACTCCTTTCTTCTCCTTAAAATTTTTGGAGGGATCTCTTTTAAAACCAGAACTTCTTGGTCTGCAATTACGAGCTTAGTATTGTAAGAAACTTGAATAACTTCATTCCTGATTGCTCTCTTTATAAAATAAACAACCACATCTCTAGGTAATTTCCTTTGTCTTGCAATCCACTTATTGACATGAAAGATTTTATCTATATCTCCTGCAATTCCATCTGCTGGCCTTCCCAGCACCTCTTCCAGAGCCTCAGAGACTATTTTCCTCAAATCTTCTTTAGGGTTCTCTTTCAGGCCTCTGATTCTCACAGCAAACTCCATTTCATGGTACTGCACCAATGTCAAATCACTATCAATTTTATCCACCACATTCTCAGTCTCTAATATCTTTGCATCTAATTTAATATTATTTTGGCTGAGATCTTCCACTCTTTCATCCAAGCATTCAATACATATCGCCATGCCTTGAAATGCAAGCAAGATGTCCGCCCTTATTTCTGTTAACTTCTCATCCAGCTTTTCATCCATAACTTCAACTAGTTTTTCTGTTAACTTCTCATCCAGCTTTTCATCCATAACTTCAGCTAGTTTTTCTGTTAACTTCTCATCCAGTTTTTCATCTATAATCTCAGCTATTTGCTGTGGATGCTTTTCCAAAGCATCTTGCAAAACTTTAACTGTCAGAGCAGGCGAAGGTGTAGGTGCAGGGGGCACTAAAGCTTGCAACGAAGACTGCTGCAGGGGGGAAGCACTTCTAGTAAGTTTGGAAAATTTAGCCGCCATTTTCCCCCACTACGCACTTTCACTTTCAAGGTCTTCAATGTAAATTGAGCCAAAGATCAAAAGTCCACTTGCTCCTTATTCTCCTGCATCGCTCTGCCTGCTTTCTTGTTTTCCAAAGTCCTTTCCTGTAAGCAGGGATGGTTGCGAACGCCTTGTTCTGCTCCTAAAAGCACGGAGCAGAAACGCTGCGCAGCCCGGAGGAAACCCAGGCTTCGGGGGGGCTTGATCCTTCAGAGAGCTCTACCCCAGAGAGCTCTACCCCTACCTGGGTACTCACCCCCTCCTCTTCTCCCGAGGAGGGGGCTTCCAAACCGCCGAAACAGCTGATCAGTGCTGTTTTCAGCGGTTCTACAAAGCCGCGGAGCGGACAGCCCAAAAACAGCTGTCTTCGGCGGCGCCTTGCCACCTGGAAGTCAGATCCTCCTGTATCTTAAGCCTGTCTTTTGGAGTGTGGCTATTCCTGCCAGCTTGGTGTCGTCTCCAAATTTGATGAGTTCCCCATCTATCCCCGCGTCCAAATTGTTGATGAAGATGTTGAAGTGCACTGGGCCTAGAACAGAGCCCTGGGGTACCCCACTATACACTTCCCTCCATATTTTACACATTTAATATATTATATATCTATATCTATGGTTTACTGGTCTCCCAGTGTTATCTAAGAGTAGCTTTGACCAACTTAAAACATTCTTGCACATTTTTCCATCATTAATCTATACTTCCAGTTAATTCTGTCAAGTGGAAAAAGTAATCTCCAGGTTTATTTATTTTAGGAAATCCAAAAGACAGTGTCTTTATTAGACAAAGCCAAAATGACCCCAAAGACTGCTTGTATTCATTCTCCAGAATTGCTCAAACAGATAACTCTATTAATCTTAATCTAAAAACATAATGATCGTTAGTCCCCAGTCTATCTTTTACTATGGGTGACTCATGAAGATTTAACCTTGGCCAGACAGAGACCAGAAGAAACATTATAGTCCTTATGTCAACAATTCTGGACATCAGAATATGAAATAAAAGTACTTTATTTCCTCTGGAATTGACATGCATTGGGAATTTCATTTTTAAATCATTATATTCATTGGCAAAATCTAAAGAAAAATCATAAAATTATCCCTCATACACCTACAAACATAAACACACAATCTGAAATTTCAAAAGCTCAATAGAAACCTAATTTCCTGCATTTGGAGCTTAAAATAATTGTTTTTCTGGAGCTCTATCATCACCAGTATCCATCCCTGACCTGTAAACGCACATCCAAATGGAAAATGAAGAGGAGATGGAATACTAAAATACTTGGACCAATCTGCTGTACCAATGTTGTAATATCATTGGAACACAATCTTAGAGGCCAACTTTAAAAAAAGGTGATATGTAATACAGATATGCAAATAACTCATCCAGCCATACCTAAATGTTGGAAATCTAAAGAAAGCATATTGATCATCATTGAGCTTTCTTATATAATAGAGATACTTCTTTTGCATATTTCATCCATCAGTATTTTTAAGCAGTATTACTAGGTATTGCCAACTAAGAATTCTAAACATTCTTACTATAGGAAACAACACGCATGCACTTTTCAGTGACAATTCATACAAAGCAATTAGGTTTTAACCTAGGGATTTAGCAAATAGAATAGACAATAGTTTTTAAGAACCATAATCAATCTGATTTTACAGTGTTTGGTATTTTGTAGTCCAAATCATTTTGCATCTGATATGAAAAAACTGATTTGCTGTAATTTGTTAGCAGAGATGAGCATCTCTATCACTGAATCCTTATAATAAACTGGAGAAATATCTAAATCTATGACAGGAACATAAGATTGTAGAGGAAGAATAATACAAGGAAAATAGTACAGGAAAATATTAAGAAAGACATTTGACAAACAGGAACATGTCCAAAGGAAAGCAACCAAAATTATTAAGAACCTGGATGGAAATAATAATAATCAGAGGAACAGTTGGAGGTATCAGGTATGTTTAGCCTGGAAAAGAGAATACTAGGGAAAGACATGACAGTTGTCTTCAAGTATCCCAAGGACAAGTAAACAGGAAACAGAAAAAAGAAAATCAAAGTTGTTTCAGAGGACAGTGAAAGAAACAATGAGTTTAAATTACAACTAAGCAGTTTTCAGTTGAATATCTGGAAAGGTTCAGCAATAAAATAGATTGCCTCTGAACATAATAAACTGTTTATTCACTTCTCTGAATAAACTGGGCTTAGATGCCTATTTGTTTGAGTATCTATAGTATTTGATTGCTGAACTGGAATGGGGGTTGGGCTAAATTACCAGAAAATCACTTCATTCTATCATTCTATGAAAAATAGTTTTACTGAGCACTAATGGCATTACTAACTGCAATTCATATCCTTAATAAAAAAATCTCATAAGCTTTAATGTGGATAAGAAATGGAATCAGTACAGAAAGGAATTGGACTTCACTTTTGTTGTATTATAGGATATGTGGTTTTTTTGTTTGTAGCTGAGTTTGGTTTACTTTATGCTATCAATACAATAAAAAGTATTAATTGTGGGGATTTGTTTTCAAGTGCCAATCTTTCCCATCTCACCATAGTCAGATAGTATTTAATGGCCCATGATGATATTGATTGTTCACTGAGAAATCCTACAGGCTTCCATTTTACACTTTCTGTCTCTTAGGATTTTTTGTACTTCTGAAACTCAAGCATTAGATATCTACATTCTTTTCTTCTTAAAAAACCAAGCTATTTTCAGTGAGCCATCACTCTTTGGGAGAGCATAGGGGAAGTATGGAATGGAATTCTATCTCTTGTCATTGAGAATCCATATTCAGAAGCAGGTTGTAAAGAAACTGTAATGCAAGGATATCTATGGAGATTCTCAGTCATCCAGGTCATGGTTGTCCCAAAGGTGCTTTTTCAAAAGACAACCGGACTTTGTTTTTCTTTGAAGACATTTTGTTTCAAAGGAAAATATCTTCAGGGAAAATAAAGCCCAGTTGCCTTTTGAAAAAGCAGCTTTGGGAGAGTGATGCAAGGAGAAAAAAAAATAACAGGCCTGGGCAGCTTCAGGAGCCATTAATGGACACCACAGAAAAGAATGGGCTTCAGTAGATGGCTGCCAGGAGCTGTCCTCTGGAACACATTTTTATTTAGAAATTCTTTGTAAAAAGGAAAGAGAGAGAGGCACAAGTTCAAATTTTTCTCTAGCAATGTCCTGGAAGGTAAATGCACCTATTTAATGAGTGAAAATATGAAGTGAACTTCAGTGGAACATCTTCCGATTAACCAAATATTTTGCAAGTAATATGCAACTCTAATGTGAACTATTTGGCTGCAAATTACACTGTATTTATATATAAACATATCAATTTGGTAAGAAAAAGCAATGTTCCCCCCCCCAAGAAATGTTGAATCAATCTTTTCCAGAGAGGAAGGCAACACTAACAAAAAGAAAAGAAGTATGAATACTAGCGGCAGAAAGGCCTAAATTATTCAACTTTTTTATTACATACTGTACATATGCCAATCTTTTTTAAAAAAGTATGTTTAAGGCAAAATTGTCCTGTTTTAATTGGATACTAATATCTTGAGGGTGCAGGAAAAAAAACCTGAAAGCCAACATTAAATCCAAAACGCCATCTGCAATCCTTTCTAATATTTACTATGCCATGCCTTACAAAACAACAGGAAATAAAAAGCAAAGCAGAACAAAACAAAGGTAATTATTAAAGAAAAATAATTCATTAGAGCTATCTAATATTGTAATGTAGGACATTTTTTTAACTGTCTTTTGCTCTGTGTTTAAAAGATGCATTTAATAAAGGCAATAGGGAGAGGATATAGTCATCAGTATCTTCTCTTATACTGTATCTTAGGAAAATATACTAATTGATCAATATTTTTAAGACATAATTTATTTGGATTAATGAAAAATAAAGGTTGCATATCAGTTCTTACCACCAATACCCCCTATGCTGATCTTCCTTCCTCTTAAAGTTACAATAATATCATTGCTTTATAATCTGCTGTTTTGGACAGTATTCAAGGAATGTTTTTTCCTTCCTATACTCTGTTTCAACAATCTGAAAGCTTTTATATTCACTAATATCAAGTTCATTAAAGTACATATTAGGTTCTCTGTTTTCTAAACAAAGCTGAGAGACTTTTATCAGGTTTCATAGTACAGAAACAGACCACAACAGTCATGTGAGAAAAATCACAGCTCAGGCCAGATAAAATCTAAATTGGGATGTGTAACTTATGCTCATATTACTTACAGAAACTTTTTTTTTTTTAAATTTTTTTAAAAATAATCTTTATTAATTATTTACAGTAAAACTGACAACAGAATAATACATAGGGAAAGGGAAAAGGGCTTTAAAGACACAAACCATATAATCACATAGTACAAATCGTGAAAAACAAATAAAACAGACCGAGAGTTATATCTACTCTTCTATTAACAAAAAATATATCATCCCAGCTAAACTTTCCAATACATAGAATATCATTATCATTAGAAAAAGAAAAGAAAAAGAAAAACAAAAAACAAAACAAAACTACCTTGTAGGCCTAATAAATTACATAAATCAATTGAGTGGGCAATCTCATCATTCGTCTCCTAAATTGAGCCTTCTTTTAAGCCATACAAAACATTTCTTCCAACTTATATTATATAGTGATTCACATTTATCTTTTAAAATGTACGTTAACCTGTCCATCTCGGCACAATGGAGAATCTTGTTTATTATCAAATGATCAGTGGGTATATCTGGGTCCTTCCACAATTGGACAAAGACCATCCTCACCACTGTTGAGACATGAACAAACCAATCTGTTTTGTCAATATTGTCTGGTCTTATAGCCAATAAGTAGAGGTCTGGCTGCATAGGAAAGCTCACGCTGGTTATTTCCAACAGCCACTGTTGAATTTTTCTCCAGTATCGTCTGGCATATAAACAGGTCCACCATTGGTGGAAGAAGGTACCCTTGGCCGAGCAACATTTCCAGCATCTGTCAGAAGATCCTGGGAACATTTTAGCGATTCTAACAGGGGGGAGATACCAATGGTAGATCATTTTATAAAAAATTTCCTTAAAGGAGGAGGATAGGGTCAGTTTCATGATCTTGTTCCATAAGTTCTGCCACATATCAAGCTGTATTGTCCTCCCGATATTTCTCCCCCAGGCAATCATCGTGTCTTTTACAATCTCTTCCTCCATGAAACTGGACAGCAGAAGCTTGTATACATTAGAGATAAATTTCCTTTGACTACCAAAGAGGAGTTTATCGATTGATTGTAATTGAAGAGCGATACCATACTCTTGTTTGTCTCTGGCAGTTCTAGTTTGTATTTGGGAATAGGACCACCAATCTATGTTGCATCCTCTATTTTGAAGATCAGCTCTGGATCTAAGTCTCCCACCTTCATCCAACAAGTCACCATAGGTCCAATTTCTCTTTATGCTGTGTACAGTTGGGAGGGTCACCGCTTCTAGTGGAGATACCCATTTGGGGATCTGTGTATACACTTGTTTTTTAACCACCTCCCAAACCCTTTGCAAATTTCCTCTAATGTAATGAGTGGTAAAATACTTAGATTGCTTATCCTTCTGTGGCCATAAAAAGGAATGCCAACCTCGCTGCAGATCATACCCTTCAAGTGTCAAAATACGTTTCCTTGAAAGGGTCACCCAATCTTTTATCCAAACCAAGGAAGACGCTTGGTAATAAAGCTCCCCAGAAAGTTTTTCTTAAATGAGCAAAATAAAAACTGTTTTTAAAAGAAACTTAAATAAAGCAGCACTCATAACATTAACATACTTTTTCAAATAATACTTTGCTTGCCCACAAAACATTTAATAACATTTATATAAAGAATTATTTAGTCAACCCTGGCATTTTTTCCATAGTAGGCAAATGGCTTTCAGCCCAACAATATAGCAGAGAAAGAGACTTGCAAATTTAGCATCCTATTTTCTTTCATGAAAACTTTTCTTTCTTTCTTTATTTAAACTGCATTTTGAATGATGAGTTTCTGAGGGCTTATTTTTGGGTAGATCCACATTTTCTGCTTGACCAATAACCAGTATAGACCATACAGCACTACCTGAGGGCAGGAAGAGATATTATCCCACTCCTAAACCATTGCAAAAAGACCCTAAACCATGTTTCCCAATCCAAGAAGTCTCCACCAATTCATTTCATTCAAATAGCAGTCATTTTCTACCCAGGCTAGGTAAAGTACATTCTCCTTGCTTCCACAACCCTTCCACACAATACTGCAGGGGTGTCAAACTCAATTTCATTGAGAGTCACATCAGCATTATGCTTGCCCTCACAGGGCCAGATGGGCATGGCTGGGTAGGTGTGGCTGAGTTGCTGCAACTAGATAAGCATGGCTGGATGGGCATGGCTGGGTGTGCATGGCTGGGTCACCATGACTAGGTAGGTGTGGTGGGTTGAGTGTGGCCAGGTAGGTGCAGCCATCCCAGCCCTGCTTCACCAAGGGACACCTGGCCATGCTTTCCTCTACCTCAAGGCTGCTGCTGCTGTGCTTGCTCTCCTTGGCCAGGTTGTTCATTGTGGATGTGGGAGGATGGCAGGGGGAGGCTCACAGGCGCTGCTCCAAGATGGCTGCTTTGCCTGATGGGCTGCGATGGCAGCTTCCCCTCTGGGCTTGCCAGCTTCCCAGGCTGGAGGATAGAGAGGGGCGGTGAAGCTTCTGCTAGACAGGACTGCTGCTATTGTTGGTGCCACTGCTGTGGGGGTGAGGTGAGGTGAGACAGGTGGCGGGGCAGAGGTGGCCTGGCTCTGGGGCCTCAAGATGCCTGAGTGCAGTGCAGGTGGGGTGAGGCTGAGTACAGCTTATTGGACACCCTGGACTCACATCCAGTTGGCCATTACTGCCAACAAATGAGCAGCCAAGGGCCAATGAGCTGCAGCTGCTGCCAGGCACCACCCCCCACGCCCACGCACTTGCCATTTCCTGTGCACACAACCAGGGGAAGCGCCCAACCAGCTTTCCAGGACAACCCTGCAGGCCAGATCTAAACACATCACTGGCCAGATCTGGCCCACGAACCTTGAGTTTGACATGTCTAAAATACTGCAATGCTTCCTTTTAAATTTTGTTTTAAACACCTCCAAGTTGCAACTAGAAACCTCACTGCTTTGTTTGTATAAAGCTGAGCTAGCCATTCTTTGCAGATGATACCACTCTAATGGCAGAAAGTGAAGAGGAACTAAAGAGCCTCTTGTTACGAGTGAAGAAGGAGAGTGCAAAAGTTGGGTTGAAATTAAACATTAAGAAAACCAAGATCATGGCATCTGGCCCTCTCAATTCCTGGCAAATAGATGGGGAAGAAATGGAGGTAGTGACAGATTTTATTTTCCTGGGCTCCAAGATTACCACAGATGGGGACTGCAGCCAAGAAATTAAAAGACGCTTGCTCCTGGGGAGGAAAGCCATGGCAAATCTAGACAGCACACTAAAAAGCAGAGATATCACCCTGGCAACAAAAGTGTGTATAGTCAAGGCTATGGTCTTCCCAGTTGCAATGTATAGCTGTGAAAGTTGTGTCACTGCACGTTTTTTTTTGTTCATCAGAAAAGTTCATTTCTAACTGTATATTTCCCCTGCTCTCTGCACTTATCTGGTAACCATAGTGAATCCCATATGTTATGGTTTCAGACTGTTTTGTGCGCATGTCTAGAAAAAGTTTCTCACAGTTATTCTTTATTGTCTTTCACTTTGCTGTTACTGTCTGTTACGTTAGGATGTAGTCACCTAGCTCTCTTTATAATATATTTTAGTTTTTATATTTTTGTAATTAAAAGGTGTTTAGTAAGATTATGCATCATGTTTTATTTCCTTCCTTCATGCACATCATGCATTCTCTGAAGCACGGTCCTTCGCCCTCTACTAAGGTGATTTAACATTTGGTATCGAGGATGGTTTGATTTATGTTTTTAGAGATGCATGTTTCTGCGGCTGTTATCAGTTAGTTAGTGCTAGTGAGGCAGCGGTGATTAACTGCTGAAACATGTCAGGAAGGAAGCCACGGCTGAAACGGGAGGTGAGGAGCTTGTCTGTGGGGCATCTCCCTTCAACTTTACAAACTCCGATCGCTTCAGCCACACGCCTTGGAGAAGATGCACCTGCTCCTGTCAACGATGCAAGGTCAGTCACTCCTTTTTCTACTTTCCAAAGCTCCCTGGCATTTCAAAGGCTTGGAGCGAAACCTAAAGTTCAGCCGAAGAAAATTCCTTCTGCTCCTTCAAGCCCCAAGCAAACTGTGCGAGATAGGGCTATGCAAGGCTACTGTGAACAAATTGGGGTTTTTGAAAAGCGTTTGCAGCAGGCAAAGGAATATGTGTCAATGGTTCAGCAATATGAGAGGTGTTATGAGCAAGAACCGGCCATATTGCCACACCCACAAGAAGAAGCCATATTGCCTCCTTCTTCCCCAAAGCCAAAGTCATGCCCATCATTGAGTGTCATGCCAGACGAATGGGAACCGGAGGCTCCTATGTCACATCATTATGGGCTGTCCCAAGAGGACATTCAGAGCCACAGAGATGCCTGAAGCAAATGTTATATCACCATCTACTGGTGAAGCTGCATTAAGACATGAATTGGAGCTCTCACTCACTCCTTGCAGGAATCTTTGCTCAGAGATACAAGATTTCTGCCGTTATCTGAGGCT
>JAKJMR010017963.1:3106-17783 GCA_024449315.1 Daboia siamensis
TAATAATAATAATAATAATAATAATAATAATAATAATAATAATAATAGAAGGGACCTTGGAGGTCTTTTAGCCCAACCCCCTGCTCAGGCAGGAAACCCTATACCATTTCAGACAAATGGCTGTCCAGTCTCTTCTTAAGAACTTAAAATAAAAATTTATTTCAGTAAGGCATTTGACAAAGTAGACCATGGCCTACGTTTTGGTAAGATAGAAATAAATCGGACAGCATCACCACCAGATATAGCCCTCATCGGAACTACTTCTACATGGATGGAAGCATGAAGTAGAGTACTTCAAGGTTTGGTCTTAGGCCCAGTACTTTTCAACATCTTCATAAATTATTTAAAAAAGGAGATAAAATGGGAACTCAACAATTTTGCAGACAACACCAAGCTGGAGTAATAGCCAATATCTTAGAAGAAAGACTCAAGATACAGAAGGATCTTCACAGACCTGAACACTGCACCCTAGCCAACAAAATACAATTCAGGAGTGAGAAAAGTAAGGTTTTACATTTAGGCAAGAAAAAACAAATGTACAGATACAGCATAGGTGCTATCTGCTCAGCAGCAGTAACTGTGAGAGGAATCTAAGATAGGCTTGCCTCCAGAAGTTGTGGGTTGCCATTACTGGAGGTTTTCAAGAAGAGATTGGACAGTCATTTGTCTGTAATGATATAGGGTTTCCTGCTTAAGCAGGGGGTTGGACTAAAAGACCTCCAGGGTCCCTTCCAAATCTCTTCTGTTATTTTGCTATATGAAAAATCTTAAGATGTGAGATCAAAAATAGTTACCTTTTTTCTCTACAAAAATCCAGAAAGGATACTATTAAGTAAATTTGAAATGAAAACTGTGTAAGAACCATAAGTACATGTAGTCCTCAACTTACGACCACAATTGAGACCAAAATTTATGTTGGTGAGACATTTGTTAAGTAAATTTTGCCCCATCTTATGACCTTTCTTGCCACAATTGTTAAGTGAAGTGCTGCAGTTGATAAGTTAGTAATCTGGTTGTTAAGTAAATCTGGCTTCCCCATTGACTTTGCTTGTCAGAAGTTCACAAAAAGTGATCACATGACTCTGGAGCACTGCAGCCATCATAAATATGAGTCAGTTGCCAAGCATCTGAAGTTTGATCATGTGACCATGGGGATGCTACAATGGTTGTGTGAAAAATGGTCATAAATCACTTTTTCAGTACCGTTGTAACTTTGAACAGTCACTAAATGAATTGTTGTAAGTCGAGAACTTTCTGTAATACATTTCTGAGGAAAAAAATGGAAATCCCAAAATATGATTTCTTAATAATTCATCCATAAAATATTTTCACTTTTTTTCCTTAAAAAGTAGATGTTGATGTTTGTTTCTCTGGGGATTTTCTTGGAGATCCGGGTTATTCTTCAGACAAATGAATTTGAAGTGTTCTTCTACTCTCAAATCTTCTGTGTTTTCTTTATTCTGCAACAGTTGTATACAACCAAAAGGAAGATAAAACATTTTTTCATTCCAGACTTCCGGGTGGCAAGGCACCGCCGCCGACAGCTGCTTTTAGGTTGTCAGCTTCACGGCTTTGTAGAACCGCCGAAAACAGCGCCGATCAGCTGTTTCGGCAGTTCGGAAGCCCCCTCCTCAGGAGAAGAGGGGGGGGTGAGTATCCAAGTAGGGGAAGGACTCTCTGGGGCCGCCAGGGCTTTAAGTTCTGGCGGCTGAAGGATTGAGCCCCCCCCGAAGCTTGGATTTCTCCGGGCTGCGCAGCGTGTCTGCTCCGTTTTTTTTTGGAGCAGAACAAGGCGAACGCAACCATCCCTGCTTACAAGAATGGACTTTGGAAGATAATGAAAGCAGGCAGAGCGATGCAAGAGAATAAGGAGTAAGTGAACTTTTGATCTTTGGCTCAATCCACATTGAAGACTTTGAAAGTGAAAGTGCGTAGTTGCAAAAGAGGGAAAAAAATGGCGGCTAAATCTTCTAAACTTACTAAAAGTGCGGGGGCTTCCCCCCTGCCGCAATCTTCAGTGCAAGCCTTAGCACCTCCTGCACCTTTACCTTCGCCTGTTTTAACAGTTAAAGTTTTGCAAGATGCTTTGGAAAAGCATTCACAGCATTTAGCTGAGATGATAGATGAAAAGTTGGATGAGAAGCTGACAGAAATTATGGATGAAAAGTTTACAGTAATAAGGGAGGACATCTTGCTTGCATTTCAAGGCATGGCGTTATGTATTGAACGCCTGGACGAAAGAGTGGAGGATCTCACTCAAAATAATACTAAATTGGATGCAAAGATATTAGAGACAGAGAATGTGGTGGATAAAATTGATTATGATCTGACATTGGTACAATATCATGAAATGGAGTTTGCTGTGAGAATTAGGGGTCTTAAGGAGAATCTCAAGGAAGATTTGAAGAAAATAGTCTTTGTTGCTCTGGAAGATGTGTTGGGAAGGCCAGCTGAAGGAATTGCAGAAGATATAGATAAAATTTTCCGTGTTAATTCCTGGATTGCGAGACAAAGGAAACTACCTAGAGATGTGGTTGTTTATTTTACAAAGAGAGCAACCAGGAATGAAGTTATTCAAGTCTCTTACAATACTAAGCTTGTGATCGCAGAGCAAGAAGTTCTGGTTTTAAAAGAGATCCCTCCAAAAATTTTAAGGAAACGAAAGGAATTTGCATTTCTGGCACAGGAGCTTAAGCGACGTGATATCAAGTTTAGATGGGAGATCCCAGTGGGTATGGTGGTAATGTTTGAAGATACAAGATACCGTCTTGCTACAGTGATGCAGGCACGTGATTTTTATAGCAATGTTTTAAAAGCAATCCCCATACCACTTCTGGAATCAACAAAGGAGGGAAAGTCTCATGATGCCGAAGGAATACAGACAGATGAGAGAGCAGCAGGAGCGGGTCAAATTTCAACGGTATCAGAGGAAGTAAGAGACCAGAGGATTACGCGTGCTGCTTCGAGACGAATCAGACGTGAGCAAGGGCAGGATCAGCAGAATGTTGTGGAACCTCCAAAGTGTACCTATAGCGAAGCTGTGGGAGGAGCGCGGCCTAAAAATGTGAAGGGGATTCTGGAAGACGTGCTCCAAAAGCTTCGGGTTGCCAGAAATGGTGATTAAGTTTTTAACTTGGAATGTCAATGGATTAAACTCACCACAGAAGAGAAAGAAAATTTTTCAATATTTAAAGCAATTTAAGACTGATGTTATTTGTTTACAAGAAACACATATTAGAGCTATGGACCAAAAGCATCTATTAAATTCAAGATTAGGTACACAATTTATTGCTTCCGCAGTTAACAAGAAAAATGGAGTGGTTATTTACGTTAAGAATACAATTACAGCAGAGTTAATCGAAGCAGATCAACAAGGAAGATATGTTATTGTGGACTTGTTAATACAAGGCAAAAAACCTCTTTTGGTTGGATTATATGCTCCTAATCAACAGCAAGCTGATTTTTATAGCTTATTACACAGCAGGATTACCCAATTGGATTACAAATCTTTTATTTTTATGGGAGACTGGAATGGTGTTTTGAATGTATAAATGGATAAGAGTGGATCTTATAGAAGTACCCCAAGTCATGCTAAATTGCCTAAATCTTTTTTTGAGATGATGGATGATATGGATTTACGTGATGTTTGGAGGGAGAGGAACTCACAAGAAAGGGACTATACTTTTTTTTCTGATAGACATCAATCTTTTTCCAGGACTGATTTTATATTATTGACTAATGATCTTTTTTTTAGAACTAAGAAGATAAAGATTTGTTCAAGGACTATGTCTGATCACAGCCCAGTTTGGTTAGAGATTGGAAAAGACATTAGAGAACGACGGTCCTGGCGTTTAAATGAGAATTTGTTTAGAAATCAGAAAAATGTGGAAGAGTGTAAAAAACAGATGAAGGGTTTTTTTGAAACAAATATGCATAAGGGTACTTCTATGGAAATGGTATGGGATGCTAGTAAGGCGTATGTTGATATACGTGTGTGTTGATATATCTTAACAATAAATATAGACGTAATTTGGAATTTAGGAGGAAAGAATTAGAGACAGAGATTAAAGAAAAAGAAAAGGTTTTAATTTTGAATCCATCGGATGTGAAGATTAAAGAGACTATTAAGTTATTAAGAGGACAATTTGACAAGTTAATGGCTGATCAGGTGGCAACTAATTTACGGTTTGCAAGGCATAATACTTTTTGCAATGCCAATAAACCAGGTAGATGGTTAGCTTATATGCTAAGGAAGAAGCAAAGGGTTTCTAATATAGATAAAATAGAACATAAGGGAAAGATTGTGTATCAACAGAATCTTATCAAGGAAACTTTTGTTGATTTTTATTCTAAATTATATGCTAGAGATAAGATTAATGAAATGGACATTGATTTATATTTAAAAGACTTTAGCATCCCGGTTCTCACGCAAGAGCAAAAAGAAGAGATGAATCAGTTGATAACTGAGGAAGAAATATTTTTGGCAATTAAACAGTTAAAAGTAGGTAAAGCGCCAGGCACGGATGGTTTGACTGCTGCGTATTATAAAAATCTACAGTTTGAGATGATAAAGCCATTAAAGGAACTGTTTCAGACAATTCAAAAAGGGGGAGGAGTGCCTCCGTCTTGGAAAACTGCTTTTATTTCTTTAATCCCGAAAGAAGATCAGGACGTTACTCAAGCAAGAAATTATAGGCCAATATCACTTTTGAATACGGACTACAAGATATTTGCTAAGGTTTTAGCTAGTAGACTGATGAGGGTATTGCAACAGGTAATTCATGGTGATCAAACTGGGTTTATAAGTGGTAGACAAATGAAAAACAATGTGAGACATATAGTTGATTTGTTGGAATTTTTGGAAAGGAATAACCAGATCTCTGCAGCATTGATCTTTTTGGATGCTGAAAAAGCCTTTGATCAATTGGATTGGAAATTTTTGCTGAAAGTATTAGATAAAATGAATTTTGGGGATGAATTTTTACAACCAATCAGGGCATTATATCAAAAGCAAACAGCTCGAATAATAGTTAATAATAGTTTGACTGAAGTGTGTAATATTGAAAAGGGTACGAGGCAGGGTTGCCCGTTATCACCTTTATTATTTGTCTTAACGTTGGAGATATTACTGATTAAAATACAGAATTCGGAAACAATTAAGGGAATTCAAATAAGAGATCAGGATTATAGATTGAGGGCGTTTGCGGATGATCTGGTTATTACGTTGACACACCCAGAAAATTCTGTTATGGAATTGATGGAGTTAATATCGCAATATGGGAAAGTTTCTGGATTTAAGATTAATATACAAAAAACTAAAATGTTATCTAAAAATATGACAGTTTTACAAAAGGTAGCTTTAGAAAGCTTAACTGGATTTGAAATTGTTGAAAGGGTTAAATATTTGGGGGTATACTTAACACCCTCAAATGTTAAATTATATAAAAACAATTATGAAAAGTTATGGAACAAAGTGCAAAAAGAATTGGATAGTTGGAAAAAATTGCAATTGTCATTATTGGGAAGAATTGCAGCAGTAAAAATGAATGTATTGCCAAAATTTTTATTTTTGTTTCAAATGATACCCATTCTTAAAAAGGATTCAAATTTGGAGGAATGGCAGAAGGGTATTAATAAATTCGTTTGGGCAGGGAAAAGGCCACGGGTTAAATTTAAAATTATGCAGGATACGCGTGAAAGAGGTGGTCTAAAAATGCCCAATCTTAAATTATATTATGAAGCTGCTGCATTATCAGCTATAAGTGATTGGATTAATTTGACACAGGGGAGATTATTAAATCTTGAAGGGCATGATTTGTTATTTGGTTGGCATGCATATTTATTGTATGATAAGAAGGTAGATAATGTGTTTAAAATGCATATTTTGAGGTATGCTCTGTTGCGAGTTTGGAAAAAGCATAGACAAAAGTTAAATTACAAGATACCTTTATGGGCAATACCCAAGCACGCAATAGAGAACATAAATGTTCGATTTAAACATGATGTGACTACATATAAGGAAATTTTGAGTTTGGAGAGGAATGTATGGTGTTTGAAGTCATATAATCTTTTACGAGAAAAAAAGATTGTACAAACTTGGTTTCAATATGGGCAATTACAAGCCAGGTGGAAAGAGGATCAGAAAATTGGTTTTTTAATGGAGGATGAAAACTTGGTAAAGCAAATTAGAAATCAGGGACCAGCACATATCAAACGGATATATCTTGCATTGATAGAGATTGATTCAGAAACAGAAATTGTTAAGGATTGTATGATAAAATGGGCACAGAATATTCAGGAAGTTATTACAATGGACACTTGGGAAAAGATCTGGGTTAGAAATGTGAAATTTACGCAAGCCCAAAACTTAAGAGAGAATTTTTATAAAATGTTTTATAGGTGGCATTTAGATCCTAGAAAGTTAGCAAGTATGTATCCGAATTATCAGCCTAAATGTTGGAGATGTGGCGGTGAAGATGCAACGTACTTTCATATATGGTGGACTTGTAAAAAGATTAAAGCATTTTGGATTAAAATTTGGTGGAATATGCAGAAGATATTCAAGAAAAGGATAAAGTTTTGTCCGCAGTTGTTTTTATTGGGCATTATTACTGATACTACCGTGCTGGACATTAATTTGATGTTGAACTTAATTACGGCAGCGAGACTTTTAATAGGGCAATATTGGAAGAAGGAAGAATTGCCGACTATAGAGAAATGGACTTTAAAAGTTTCCAACCTGGCGGAAATGGCGAAGATTTCAGCATATTTGAAAGACCATTCGCAACAACGATATATTGTGGAGTGGAAGAAATGGATTGATTACATCCAGAATAAATACCGGACTAAAAAGTTTCATCTAGCATTTGAATAAGTATATTGCTTGTAGTCAACATATAAGAGCTAAAGTGCGAGAGACTTAATAGTTTATTGTTAGTAGTATATGGGAGTTTATGATTGGTTACTTTATTTTTATACCTTGTATCCAGCTCTGGGAAGTCGGGGGGGGGGGTGGGGGGAAGGGAAGGGGAGGGTGAGAGGGTGGGATAGGGTTGGGAAGGGAGGGAAGGGTTGGGGGATGGGATGTAATAAATAAAATGTATTGAAAAACTTTTCAATTAAAAAAAAAACATTTTTTCATTCTTCAATTATTTAAATTTTGTGTTGGCTTCATGCCCTTGTGAACCATCACTTAAATAACTATGGAATGGAAATGAAAAGGCACTGAACAACTATGAAAGAGCAAGTTGGATTGGATTTGAAACATTTGCAGCACAATGCTATACCTGCGATCTCAAAAATGCCACAGTTCATTTATTATGTGCTCCTGACTAAGGCTGTTCACTATCTCCATGGACACTGAGGTGTTGCTGCCTGCGATTAGCCGTTCAGATAGAGCAGGTGTGTTAAACTCAATTTCATTGAGGGCCGCATCAGCATTGCGGTTACCCTCAGGGGGCCAGGTAGGTATGGCCTGGGTGGGTGTGGCCTACTGGGTGGGTGTGGTTAGAGTGCATATGGCCTACTGGATGAGCATGGCCAGCTCTACATCGTTCGCATCAAGGGTGCCTATGGGGGCCTGGACAGGAGTGGGACAGATCTGAGGGTCTCTGGCAGAAGGAGGGTCTCTGGGCCAGGGCCAAGGCAGTGGGGGCCATTCCCTCACTGTTTCCAGGATGGCTTCGTGGGCCGCATGAAACCACTTCGCAGGCCGGATCTGGCCCCTGGGCCTTGTGTTTGACATGTCTGAGATAGAAGTACACAAATGCAATCCTAGCCATGAGAGCAAGCACACAGCCATTTAACTGAAGGAAACACGAATGAGCATCCTCTACTATTTCAGTGGCTTCTCTATTCTCTCTATCAATTTTCTAGTGCGAATTATTCAGACTGGCATCAGAAAATGATTGCGATGGAAACACAATATACAGTCGGGTACAGAGAGAGACAGTTTGATGTGGTGGTGATGGGGCTGGTCTAGGAAGATGGTGATTTTTAGGCCTATCTTAGGCAGGAATGATGACAGGGTGACCTTGGGACAGTCTCATTTTCTCAGTCCAACCCACCTCACAGTTAATATTGTTGTGATAAAAATAGAAGGCAGGAGAATTAGGTATGTTCACTGCCTTGAGTTATATATGTGTACAAAAAGATTGGGAAAATAATAATAATAATAATAATAATAACAACAACAACAACAACAACAACATGCCTGTCCCAGGTCCTTGGGAAGGACTCAATAGATGGAGAAAAATGTCAAATGCAGTCTAAACTGGCTGTATGACCAACCACAATATACTGATATTCGCATTGCAATAGAAACTGTTACAATAGTTTTTATGGGTTACCCACACCTGAATATCTGAGGGTCCAGAGATCAGTGGTGTCTCTTTCCAAATACGTTCAGTAATGTAGATTGAATATGACAGCTGCCAACTTGAAATAGAAAAGCTGTTATATACTTTTCAAACCTAGCCTTTATAGTATTTTTTAAAAATATTGATTGAAAGGAACATATAAATAGCCATTTGGCCAACTGCTTTGATGCTATGTTAATAGAAGTATAAATATGTGTATATGTTTCTTCCCTATTGCTTGTTGTATCAGTTTCAGGAGAGATTGGCAGGAGGATAAATGGAGCCCTATGATGGAAGCTCCAGTCTTTTGCCTGTCTGTAGTTGCACCCATGATTACTGGGGGTGGGGCTTGCACTGCTACACTCCATCTGTCATCCTGCTAATTATGACATTGCAAGGGACTTCAGAAGCTATTCCAATTCCCTGCTTGGTACATGGAAACTTCAAGACAGCTGCAAATAACTCCTAAGTGCCAATGCATCCTGGATGTGCTTTTGCTTAGCAACTAATTTTCTGCTTTCATATTTTGTTTAACCACTCAGTTTATAGGGACTCTTCCTGAGCCAGGAATACAAATACCCAAAGATATTAGGGGAAGGGGAGGAATAGTTATTTAATCAGAAGCTTTAAAAAAGTAAGCTTTTCTTAAAAGAAGAAAGTCCTGACGTTTTCAGAATTTCCAGATTATTCTACAGTAGCTTCAGTTTATTGTCTTCTCAATGCTAATTTATTTACATTTATTTCCTCTCAATTAATCTCTCAGTCTCTTTCTTCAACTTTCCTGCTCTTAGCCATTGCCAAGTCTTGTTATTATCTGCTTTCCCAGCTATTTTTTAAAAATGTACTGGTCATGTAGTGCTTTATCTTCCTATGCCTCTATTCTGTTCTTCATTTAGTCTTTCTTGTAGGCCACTTTGATCTTTCCAGTAGTCATTAAGCTTTCCTGGTATACTAACTTCAGTGCATCTTCATCATTGTTCTTCAGATATTCTTCCAAAGCCATTTTTATTCATCAACCATCTGATATACTTGCAACATTCCAAGCCCACCTATTTGCCTTGGTAGGTAGAGTATGTCAATGTCACTGCATGGATGAAGGGCATGATTCATTGTCATTATTTTTCTGACTTTCCTGTCCATAGCTTTTAGTTCTGCTTTAGTCTAATCCACTATTACGGCTGTGTATCTAATGACTGGAATTGCCCAGGTGTTGATTGCCTTGATGGTGTTTCCTCCATTGAGTTTGGACTTTAAAATCTTCTTCACTCTCTTGATGTATTCACCTCTAATCTTTTTATTGACTTCAGTGTGCTTGATGATGTCAGCTTGAAGGATACCCAGGTATTTGTAGTAATCATCCTCATCCAGATTCTTAATGTTATTTTTGTAGGGCATCTTGATTTTTCAGTTTTCACTATTTTTCCTTGTTTGATAGTGAGTGTGGCACATTTGTCCAATCCAAACTCCATTGCAATATCTAGGTTATATACATGGACAGTGTTGAGCAGCGATTCTATTTCAGATGGTGTTATTCCATACAGCTTCAGATAGTCCATATAAAGGAGGTGGGATAGTCTGGCAGATGTTTTTGATGTTTGATAGCCATGGCCTGAGTTATTCAGTATTGACAGAGTAAACAGTGCAATGACAAATAGTAGTGGTAGTAGTGAATCTCCTTGAAATATTCGTCTCTTAATATTAACCTCTCCTGGTTTCTTACCATTGACCTGCAACTGTGTCTTCCATTGTGCCATCAATCTTTGCCCAAATTTTCTGATGTTTCTACTGACTCCTGTTATTTCTAGGCACTTGATTATCCAGTTACTTGGCAGAGAATCAAATGCCTTTTTGTAGTCAATCCATGCTACATTTAGGTTGGTCTTACTTCTCTTGTAGTTTTCCAAAATCATTTTTGTCAATTAGGAGTTGATCTTTTCTTTCTCTGCTATTGGAGTGGGGTTTTTTCTGCTCAGGTGGAAAGAGATTGTTTTCAATTAGATACTGTTGGACTGCATCAGCTACTACACCTATTAACAATTTAAAAGCAGATAATTGGCCTGTGGTTGCCTGGTGCTGCCACTTTTGCTAGATCTTTCATTATCAGGTAGGTTTTCCCAGATGTTAGACACTCTACAATTTCACCTCCTTGCAGTAGGTTGTTAAACTCATTGGAAACGAGTGGGTGTAGACCTGTTAGATGTTTCAATGAAAAACCATGCAGTTCATTTTCACCTGGTGCTAACCAATTCTTGATATCCCTTGCTCTTTTCTCTACCATTTCTGCTGTTATTAATAGTTCTTATATAGCTGTTATATGCTGCTTTATTATTTCCAGTGCTTCCTTGATCTCCCTTGTTTCTAAGTGGTATTTCTTGATTAGGTATTTTTTGGTCTTCTTGTTCTTCTGCTTCTTTTCTTTCATCTGTTCTAGCAGTTCATGTAGTTCATTTTCACCTGGTGCTAGCCAATTCTTGATCTCCCTTGCTCTTTTCTCTACCATTTATGCTGTTATTAATAGTTCTTTCATTAGTTCTTTCAATCAGAATAGAGCTGGAACGGACCTTGAAGGTCTTCTAGTCCAATCCCCTGATCAAGCAGAAGGCCCTATATCATTTCAGACAAGTGGCTGTCTAATCTCTTCTTAAAAACCTCCAGTGATGAAGCACCCACAACTTCTGATGGAAAGCTATTCCACTGGTTAATTGTCCTCACTGTTAGGAAGTTTCTCCTTAATTCCAGGTTGCTTCTCTCGATTAGTTTCCATCAATTGTTTCTTGTCTTGCCCTCTGGTGCTTTGGAAAATAAGTTGAACCCCCTCTTTTTGTGGCAACTTCTCAAATACTGGAATACTGCTATCATGTCCCCCTTAGTCCTTCTTTTCTCTAGACTAGCCAAACCCAAATCCTGCAGCTGTTCTTCATGTTTTAGTCTCCAGGCCTTTAATCATCTTAGTTGCTCTTCTTTGCACTTTTTCCCAAGTCTCAACTTCTTTTTTGAAATGTGACTAAAACTGGATGCATTATTCAAGATGTGGTCTTACTAAGTATTAAGTATTAGCTGTACTAATACTTCATGTAATTTTTTTTCTATGCCTCTCTTTATACAACCAAGGGATTTATTAGCTTTTTTGGCAGTTGCCACATACTGCTGGCTCATATTTAAGTGATTGTCCACTAGGACTCCAAGGACCCTCTCAGAGTTGCTGTTATTGTTATTTACTGACAATAAAGGCAACATCTTCTGACAATAGCATGGCTGTAGCCATTTTCCCTATTCATTTTTGTTTGTCATATAGAATGGAGGGGGGCGGGGTTTGCCAGGTGCTTCGCTAGTCAAAATAAACTTTTAACCTGTGGGAAACAAGGTCATCAGCTGCTCCCGAGACTGCAGGCTGGGTGTTGCATAAAAAGCCTGCCAAGAAGATGTATTGGGGAGCATAGTTGCTTGCATAGTCTTAGGGGTGGGATTTCTTTTGTATTGAGGAATTGTTACGTGTCTCCAGACTTGGTTTCACTGTTGACATGCCGATACTTCGTAACTAATAAACATGTTCTTTGGGGAATTTGCAAGCCTCAGAGTTCTGCTTTATTTGTCTCTGTCAGAACCATGACATTAGACAAATAAATTGAAATTGGTAGGTTATTTAAATGACTTTTAGGAACAGTGCCATAAAACTGAATACTTATATATCAATTGATACATTTGGAGGTTACAGTCCCAACACAACATGCATCATACCAGATTGCTAAAAAAATAAACCAGAATTCTAGCAACCAAATACTGTACTAACTAAAGAATCCAAACTATTTTCAAAAACAGATTTATATCTAACATATATTCATAGAAATTACATTGCATTACAAAAATTCTGTTGTTTGCCAGAGTATGAAACCTTGTGCCCAGACTATGATTATACAGGAAATGAGGAAAGTAAGGAACCAATCAAAATTGGAGAAGGTGCTTCAAATGGGACATTTGGGTCTCCAGTGACAATATACCAATATATGCACCGGGAGGGCATCCAGCCAGGTTGGGGTGAGCCAGGGCTGGGGCAGCGGGGGCCAGTCCCTTGCCATTTCTGGGACAGCCTCAGGGGGCCAAATTTGGGGCCTCCCTGGCCCAGGCACAGCATCTGCTGTTTTGGTGGCTTTGTAGGCAGAGCTGCAAACTTCTCTTCTCTGTCAGAGAACTTCGCAGCTCTGCCTACAGAGCCACCAAAGCTGTAGCTGAATGGGCAGGTGAGGGGGGAACCTGCCCCACTTGTTCCATGGCCACTTTCAGCCAAGCCGCATTGCAGCAGCATTGGGTGCAATACACAAGGCAGCAAACAGCCACGCCATGCCAAAACTGGCCGTTTGCCACCTCCTGTGCAATGCCGCTGCCATGAGGCCATGGAACAAGTGGGGTAGGTTCCCCCCTCACCTGCCCATTCAGCTACAGCTTTGGTGGCTCTGTAGGCAGAGCAGCAAATTTCCCTTCTCTGACAGGGAAGGTGAAGCGCTGGAGGCTCGGGGAGGGAGGGCACTGAAGTGGGCAGTTGGGCATTGGCAAGATCAATGTGTCTGAGCAGAAAGTGGCCTCAGAACAAGTGGGGCCTGTAAGGAAAGAAAACCTTGCTCCCCTCAGAAACTGCCTTTCTTTCCTTACCTGACTCCAAGCCCCATACTGCTTCTCCTTCACAATCCACCCCCGCCAGGTGCAAGGAAACAAAGGAAGTTTTTTGCGGGGAAAAAAGGCCAACCAATCAAATACAACTTTGTGAACTTTTTTTTTTACCGATAGTCCCACAAACACATGGCAAAGGTTGAGAAGCAAATAGAGAAACAGAATGGAGCTAAAAGGCAGGTTATTTAAAAAAATCCTTGGAGGAGGCGAGGGCATCTGGGTGGGGGCAGGGGCAGCAACCTACCCTGTGTGGCTTTGGCAGGGGGAGGGAAGCAACTGGTCTACCATCATGCTAGTGCCAACACATTGCTTCTCCACTCCATGCACAGGCCCTACCTGTAGAGAGAGGAAGGGGAACAGCCCTGCCTCGTGTCCCTCTGTTTGGGGCAATGGCGCACATGCCCACAGAGAGGGCTCTGAGTGCCACCTCTGGCATGTGTGCCATAGGTTTGCCACCACTGTCCTAGATGATAGGCTTAAGATCCAGATGGATCTTAATGGACTTGAACACTGGACCCTATCTAACAAAATGAAATTCAATGTAGAGAAAAGTAAAGTCTTACACTTACATAAGAAAAAACAAAAGTACACATATAGATTGGGTGAAACCAGGCTTAATAACATTAACTGTTAGAGGGATCTTGGTGTCTTAGTAGACAATCAATCATATATGAATCAAAAGTGTGAGGCGGCAGCCCAAAAAAGCCAATGCAATCCTAAATTGCATTAACAGAGGGATTCAATCAAGATCATGTGAGGTACTAATACCACTCTATAAAGCCTTAGTAAGACCACACCTAGAATACTGCAACCACTTTTGGTCTCCCTACACTATAAAAAGATGTTGAGACTCTAGAAAAAGTGCAGAGAAGAGCAAAGATGATTACGGGACTGGGGGTTAAAACATATGAAGAACGGTTACAGGAACTGGGTATGGCTAGTCTAGTGAAAAGAATGACCAGGGGAGATATGATAGCAGGGTTCCAATGTTTGAGGAGCTGTCACAGAGAGGAGGGGATCAACCTATTTTTCAAAGCACTGAAGACCAGCCAAGGAACAATGGATGGAAACTGACCAAGGAGAAATTCAACCTAGAAATAAGGAGAAATTTTCTGACAACCAAAGGAACAGCTTGTTTTCGGAAGTTGTGGAAGCTTCATCACTGGAGGCTTTCAAGAAGAGATTGGACTTCCATCTGTCAGAAATAGTGTAGGTGTAGGGTCTTGGATGGGACTAGATGATGTACAACAAACATGTCAAACACAAGGTCTGCGGGCCGGATCCAGATTTGGCTCCCCAGGCCTGTCCCAGAAATGGCAAGGGATCAGCCCCCACTGCCCCAGCCCTGGCCCACCCCAACCCAATTGGGCACCCTGGCACATGCATAGGAAAGGGCAAGTGCTCAGGAGCTGGTGGTGTGCAGCAGCAGCTGCAGCTCATTTGCCTCAGCCCACCCCGCCTCTCCCAGCTTAACCCCATCATGCCCAGCCACGTCTCACTTTGCCAGGCTTCTCTTTGTGTGGCTCTGCTTTGCCAGGCCAGCCTCTCCATACCTGGCCCTGCTTTGCGGGGCTTTTCCTCATCCGGCTCTGCTTTGCCACACTGCGTCATGCCTTTCCTCACTTGGGCCATGGTGTTCTGTAAGCCTAGCACCC
>JAKJMR010017963.1:18183-65108 GCA_024449315.1 Daboia siamensis
GTGTGTTTGTTTGTTTGTGTGTATGAGAGAGAGACAGACAGAGAGAGCCAGGAGAGGAAGAGGAGGAGGAGGAGGAAGCCAAGGTGTTACAAAAAAGGAGAGCTTCCCCCATTATTCCGCCCCTTTTCTTTCTTTTTTAACCTCTTCCCGCTCCATTCAGGTGCAGCTGGAGGAAAAGAATGAGAAAGCAGGAAGGGTTTCTCTCTTTCTCTCTCTCTCTCTCTCTCTCTCTCTCTCTCTCTCTCTCTCTCTCTCACATGCACACACACACACACACACACACACACACACTTATAACCATTGCAACATCCCCGTGGTCATGTGATCAAAATTCAGACAATTGGCAACTGACTCATATTTATGACAGTTGCAGTGTCTCTGGATCATACGATCACATTTTGTGACCTTCTGACAAGCAAAGTCAATGAGGAAGCCAGATTCACTTAACAACCATGTGACTAACTTAATGCTTGAGTGATTCACTTAACAACTCTGGCAAGAAAGGTCATAAATGGGGCAAAACCCATTTAACAAATGTCTCAGCAGCAGAAATTTTGGGCTCAATTGTCAAGGACTACCTATAAAAACAATTTTATAACTTATCACTTTCTCTTAAAATATGAGAAATGATTTCTTCCTCCCCTATCTCACATTTTATCTATCACTAAATCCTTAAAACCTTGTCATTTCCCTCCTTAGGGTTACCAAAAATAACTCATCTATTTTAATATTATCAAATAAACCAATTTTATGTCCCTTCCTTTTATTTTTAACAATCCTGATCTTAGGTCACTTCAAATAATGTTCTAGAACATTATTTCTTTTCATGTTTTCTTTGTTCCTTCTCACAAAATTCTTAAAGCTTTAACAATTGAATTTGTAAATTCAATATAAGTAAATTACCCAGATCACTCTCTTGGTTTGTGTTTGTATACTCCTTTTAATTTTTAAGACATCAGTCAGTTTCTTTCCTATGTCCAGTGTAGCATGTTTTTCCATATCATTCTTATAGCCTTTCATTTTTAAATCCACTTTCAGATCAGTCTCAGTCTTGTTCGATAAACTTGTTTCGATTTTATTTGTAATCTTTAGTACCTTCTAGTTCCCTCTAATGCCCAACTTTCAAAGTTCCATCCTATCATGTTTTTTCTAAAAGAATTAAAAGCAAAAGCCCCCACCTCAATGTTTTTAAGTCCTTAAACTTGTGTTTAAAACTTGTTTTTTTAAGGACTGAAGAAACTCCCCCAGTATTTTCAGACTTGTCAATGCAAAGGCTCTTAATAACTGAAAAGCAGTTAACAATTTTTGAAACTGATTAGAAAAAGTATCAAACTTAGTGTCCTTCTGAAGGTGCTGAACATGGTTGAGCAAGATGGCTATTCTCTTATCTCCCAGAGTTCTAAAACCACCCAAACACCTATCTCCTTTCAAATAACAACTGTGTGGAGCACTTATGGTTTATCTCAAGTCCTCTCCTTGTATGGGGAAGAATTACAAAGAGCCTGTCTGTCAAGACTGACTTGAACCTTTCACCTATATTTCATCATATGCTTCAATCACAGCTTGACAAACAAAAGGGTGGATTAGAAGGCAAAGGTGGGGGAAATGGTATCCAAACATTGTCAGTTCCCTTGAGACATTGCTTCCCTCCATCAAGGACACCCAGAGCAGATGTCACAGCATGGCCAGCTGGTTCCTTTAACAAAATGAACAGAAGTGATTGGTGGACATAATGGACTGTGGGTGGCCTATGGGGAAAGGGGGGGGGGAATGAACTATGCATGCTTTCATGTGGGAAGCCCAGAGCTGGTTTTGTTTCTTCTGTGCCTATGTGGATTTATTCAGTAAAGTTTATACTCTTGGTAAAATAATGTCTTAGGAGTTTCTTTTTCCAGCTTCATCAACTGGGCAGCTGATATTAAACCAGCTCTTCAAATAGCAGCCTACCCTGTTGTCATCAACCAACAAAGGAATGGAAGGGGGGCAAAGCCATGGAAAGCCTCTTCTCAAGAGACCCCAGCAGTGGCCCAAGTCAAAGCTGGGATGCAAGCAACCAAACAGAGGGCTGAGAAGCCAGAGCAACAGCCCTTGCTAAAGGGGGGGAGAGAAAGCAATGGAAGGACCCTACTCATGCTATAAGGGCTGATGGGTAAGCTACATGGAAAAGGTGGCGGAAGCAGAGGATCAACTGATCCTGCATGGAGTCACAGTGACTCAAGGGAGCAAGTAGGTGAGCAGCCTAGTGGAATGACTTGACTGAGTGGAAGTTCCCAGTTGTTGATGGATCAGCTGAGGGAGAAGTTCAGTGGGCTGGAGGTTTGGGGAGCCACCTCACAGAGGGCAGCAGTTGTGGGAGTTGGGATGGGGGTCATGAAATTGTTGCCTACCCTGTCTCCTCCTCTCCTGCAGTCAATAGTGCCAACTACACCCAGGTCAGTGGGAGCCCCCCCACCAAGGGAAAGTGGCTCCCACCCATCACTGCCCAGCACATGTAGCCTCAGTGGCAGCCAGTATCCCCACTCAGACAACCCTGGCAGCAGTGGGGTTGCTACCTGGATACATCCTAGTGGAAGAGAATTGACTGCCACCTCCCCTAGCAGTCCAGCTCGATGGACAACCCAACAACTTGGCTTACTTCCTGACCGAAATCTGGAACTACATGGAGCACCATTGAGTGATATACCTAGGTCAATGCCATTACATTAAACCTTGAGGGTGGTGCAGCAGGATGGCTAGTGTCTCTCTATGACAAAGGGGCACTGGAGTTTCAAGACTATCTAGGAATCCACCTAACAGCAAGATGTATAACATTAAAAGAAGATAACTATGAAAGTTGAAACAAATAAAACTGGACTTGGAAAAGTGGAAAAATCTTCAACTGTCACTGTTAGGAAGAATTTAAAAAGGTAAAGGTTCCCCTGCACATGCGTGCTAGTCGTTTCCGACTCTAGGGGCCGGTGCTCATCTCCGTTTCAAAGCCGAAGAGCCAGCGCTTGTCCGAGGACGTTTCCGTGGTCATGTGGCCCGCATGACTAGACACCAAAGACGCATGGAACGCTGTTACCTTCCCACCGTAGTGGTCCCTATTTTTTGAACTGCTAGGTTGGCAGAAGCTGGGATGAGTAACAGGTGCTCACTCTGTTACGCGGCACTCAGGATTCGACCCGCCAAACTGCCGACCTTCTGATCGACAAGTTCAGCGTCCTAACCCACTGAGCCACTGAGTCCCTGTTAGGAAGAATAGCTACAGTTAAAATTAATATTTTACTCAAAGTACTCTTCCTATTTCAAATGATCCCTGTAAAATTGGAAAAAGGTTTTCTTTGATGACCTAAATGCAACAATATTGAGTTTTATCTGGAAAGGGAAGAAAGCATGAATTAAAGTGAAAATGTTACAAGAAGCTAAAAACAGTGGAGGATTTGGACTCCTGGACTAGAAACTATATTATCAAGCAGCCATTTTACTATGGCTTAAAGAATGGATTACGTTGAGAAATAAAAGACTATTGTATCTAGAGGAGCATGACCTACAAATTGGTTGGCATGCCTTTCTATGGTACGAGAAAAGTAAAATACATAGATACTTCCAAAATCACTTTATAAGGAATGTACTTCTTTCTAGAATGGGAAAGAATAAAGCAGAAAATCTATATTAAACCACCTGAGTGGCTTTCAACAATGGAATCTTTTGCTTACCCAAATTTAATTAAGTATGACAAAGTCATTACCTACAAAGATATTCTAGATAAGGAAGTAAAATTGAAAGACAGACAAGACTTACATCAACAAGGTATTGACTTAGCATGGTGGCCATATTTGCAAATTCAAACAAGATATAGAAAAGATGCAAAGGAAATGGGATTTTATAATGAACAGACAGAATTTGATCAAATATTATTATTATTAAAAACAGACAAAAACCTGATTAAGAAACTTTACAGATTTTTGCTAAACTTGATGAAAAAGAACAAGTAAAAGATACAGCGATAACATGGGCAAAAAACTTTGGATATTTTATAGATTTGGAAGACTGGCAAAAAATTATGGGATAGAAAGCAGTTTCATATAAATAAAATTTGTGTAAAATGTTTTATAGTTGGCATATGACACCAGAAAGATTAGCTAAAATATTTAAAAATACTTCGAATAATTGCTGGAAACGGTTGGAAAAGATGACTAAAATACAGGTTGAATTTAAACCAGAACTGTTTAATATTCTGTTAGGAATATTAGGTGCTAAATATGAGAAGGAGAATGAGTATCTAATATTGCATGTATTGACAGCAGCAAGAATAGCATTTGCCCAATACTAGAAAAATGAAAACCTACCAACTGAGGAGATTTTAATCAAGAAAATTTTAGAGTGTGCAGAAATGGACAGCTTAACCCTAGAGATTAAAGAGAAAGAGGATTCAATTTATTTTAAAACATGGGATAATTTTTTTTTTTATTGAAAAGTTTTTCAATACATTTTATCTTAAACAAAACAACCCCTCCCTGTTAGCATATGGGCGTTTATGATTGGTTATTTTATTTTTTATACCTTGTATCTAGCTCTGGGAAGTCCGGGGGGGGAGGGGGGAGAGGGAGGGTAAGAGGGTGGGAGAGGGTGGGGGAGGGGTGGGGAATGGGATGTTATAATTAAAATGTATTGAAAAACTTTTTAATAAAAAAAAAAAAAACAACCCCTCCCCACCCCCTCCCTCCCTTCCCAACCCAACCCCCCTCTCCCCCCTCCCCTTCCCCCCTCCCCGACTTCCCAGAGCTAAATACAAGGTATAAAAGTAAAAAACAATCATAAACTACTATATGCTAATAACAATAAACTATTAGATCTATCGCACTTTAACTCTTATAAAATGACTACAAGCAGTATAAATATCCCATCAATACTTATTCAAATGCTAAATGAAACTTTTTAGTCCCATATTTATTCTGGATGTAATCAATCCATTTTTTCCACTCCACAATATATCGTTGTTGCGAATGGTCTTTCAGATACGCTGAAATCTTTGCCATTTCCGCCAGGTTAGAAACTTTTAAAGTCCATTCCTCTATAGTCGGCAGTTCTTCCTTCTTCCAGTATTGCCCTATTAAAAGTCTTGCTGCCGTAATTAAGTTCAGCATCAGCTTAATGTCCACAACAGTAGTATCAGTAATAATGCCCAGTAAAAACAATTGCGGATAAAACTTTATCCTTTTCTTAAATATCTTCTGCATATTCCACCAAATTTTAATCCAAAATGCTTTAACCTTTTTACAGGTCCACCATATGTGAAAGTACATTGTGTCTTCGCCACCACACCTCCAACATTTAGACTGGTAATTCGGATACATACTTGCTAACTTTTTGGGATCTAAATGCCACCTATAAAACATTTTATAAAAGTTCTCTCTTAAATTTTGAGCTTGTGTAAATTTTACGTTTCTCACCCAAATCTTTTCCCAAGTATCCATTGTAATAACTTCCTGAATATTCTGTGCCCACTTTATCATACAATCTTTAACAGTTTCTGTTTCTGAATCAATTTCTATCAGTGCAAGATATATCCGTTTGATATGTGCTGGACCCTGATTTCTAATTTGCTTTACCAGATTTTCATCATTCATTAAAAAACCAATTTTCTGATCTTTCCACCTGGCTTGTAGTTGCCCATATTGAAACTAGGTTTGAACAATCTTTTCTCCTCGTAAAAAATTATACGGCTTCAAACACCATACATTCCTCTCCAAACTTAAGATTTCCTTATATGTAGTCACATCATGTTTGAACCCAACATTTATATTCTCTATTGCGTGTTTTGGTATTGCCCATAAAGGTATCTTATAATTTAACTTATGTCTATGCACCTTAAACACATTATCTACCTTCTTATCATACAATAAGTATGCATGCCAACCAAATAACAAATCATGACCTTCAAGATTTAATAATCTCCCTTGTGTTAAGTTAATCCAATCGCTTATCGTTGATAATGCAGCAGCTTCATAATATAATTTAAAATTGGGCATTTTAAGACCACCTCTTTCACGCATATCCTGCATAATCTTAAATTTAACCCGTGGCCTTTTCCCTGCCCAGACAAATTTATTAATACCCTTTTGCCATTCCTCCAAATTTGAATCCTTTTTAAGAATGGGTATCATTTGAAACAAAAATAAAAATTTTGGCAAAACATTCATTTTCACTGCTGCAATTCTTCCCAGTAATGACAATTGTAATTTTTTCCAACTGTCTAATTCTTTTTGAACTTTATCCCATAGCTTTTCATAATTATTTTTATATAACTTTACATTTGAGGGTGTCAAATATACCCCCAAATATTTAACCCTTTCAACAATTTCAAATCCAGTTAACCTTTCTAAAACAGCCTTTTGTAATACTGTCATATTTTTAGACAACATTTTATTTTTTGTATATTGACCTTAAATCCAGAAACTTTCCCATATTGCATTATTAACTCCATCAATTCCACAACAGAATTTTCTGGCTGTGTCACCGTAACAACCAGATCGTCTGCAAACGCCCTCAGTCTATAATCCTGATCTCTTATTTGAATTCCCTTAATTTTTTCCGAATTCCGTATTTTAATCAATAATATCTCGTGTTAAAACAAATAATAAAGGTGATAACGG
The DNA here is from genome assembly GCA_024449315.1 of Daboia siamensis. Lineage (NCBI taxonomy): Eukaryota > Metazoa > Chordata > Lepidosauria > Squamata > Viperidae > Daboia > Daboia siamensis. The sequence continues at coordinate 24,822 of JAKJMR010017963.1, forward strand.
GCTCCCCTGCCTTGTGCCCTTTTCAATATTGCACACTTCAGTCAGACTATTATTCACTATTATTCGGGCTGTTTGCTTTTGATATAATGCCCTAATTGGTTGTAAAAATTTATCCCCAAAATTCATTTTATCTAATACTTTCATCAAGAATTGCCAATCCAGTTGATCAAAAGCTTTTTCAGCATCCAGAAAAATCAATGCTGCAGGGATCTGGTTGTTTCTTTCCAAAAATTCCAACAAGTCAACTATATGCCTCACATTATTTTTCATTTGTCTACCACTTATAAACCCAGTTTGATCACCATGTATTACCTGTTGCAATACCCTCATCAGTCTGTTAGCTAAAACCTTAGCAAATATCTTGTAGTCCGTATTCAAAAGTGATATTGGTCTATAGTTTCTTGCTTGAGTGATCTTCCTTCGGAATCAAAGAAATAAAAGCAGTTTTCCAAGACGGAGGCACCCCTCCTCCCCTTTGAATTGTCTGAAACAATTCCCTTAATGGCTTTATCATCTCAAACTGTAAATTTTTATAGTACACAGCAGTCAAACCATCCGTACCTGGCGCTTTACCCACTTTCAATTGTTTGATTGCTAAAAAAATTTCTTCCTCAGTTACCAGTTGATTCATCTCTTCCTTTTGTTCTTGCGTAAGAACCGGAATACTGACTTTCCTCAAATATGCATCAATGTCTGCTTCATTAATCTTATCTCTAACATATAATTTAGAATAAAAATCAACAAAAGTTTCCTTAATAAGATTCTGTTGATACACAACCTTACCCTTATATTCTATTTTGTCTATATTAGAAGCCCTTTACTTCTTCCTTAGCATATAAGCTAACCATCTACCTGGTTTATTGGCATTACAAAAAGTATTATGTCTGGCAAACCGTAAATTAGTTGCCACCTGATCAGCCATCAACTTATCAAATTGTCCCCTTAATAAATTAATAACCTCTTTAATCTTCTAAAACATGGGATAAATTTTACCAATGCTTAGGAAAATGAACTAGCGAGAAATGAATGTGATATGTTATTTTGAATATATATTACTAAGGAGAATGATATGTATTGACTAATTGATACCATTTATGATTATAATTTTGCATATATATTATATCTATTTACTGTATATTAATTAGTGTTAATTGGACAATAGTTTGTTTGCTAAAGCTTGAAAATGTTATTGGGGGGCAACCCCAATGTTGTTCCCAACCCTGTTCCTACTCCAATCCCAATCCTAACCCCATCCCAAATCCTGATCCTTACCCTGGTTATATCCTCTTTCTAACCCTATAAAATTCAATAAAAACTCTTGTAAAAAAAAGACTTGGGTGCTTTCATGCAGATATTGTGAGGCAGATTTGAAGACCTCACAGCAACCTGGCATGCAGAAAATTTTATCCACTCCCTGCAGCAGGGCAAGTGGCTGTTGGAAGAGTACATCCAAGGTTTTTTTAGGCTGATGGCTCACCTGAGAGATTGGCCCAAGCATATGCTGGTCTACTAATTTCATAAGGGGCTGAACAAGGAGCTGTATCACAACTGCCTGCCGCATCTTCAAGCATGGTACCAGTAATCCACAAATGTGAAGTTTGACCTGATGGAGAACCAGGAGCATGTTGTGTATGAGAACCAGCCCCACTGAATGCCCAAGAGATGTCCAGAGCTCCATGGAAGGAAAGGGGGTGCAACCCCTACCAAAGGGGAGAAGCCGTGCTGGAGCCCAGGAACATGCTTCCTCTGTGGGAAGGAAGGCTACCGGGTAGCCAATTGCTTCATGCCATGGATGGCATCTGGCCCAATTGAAGCTGAAGAAACCACCCCTGAAGCCAAAGGAGAAAACGTGGGCAACTCAACAGGTCGTAGAGGTCTCTCCCCAATCCAGCAAAGGGGAGGGAACTCCAACCCATGGAAAATCCAGCTTGATCTTCTTTGAAAGTGACAGTGAAGACGACCCAATGGTAAGTGGCACCATCATCCTTATAAGACCCAGGTGGAGATTTTGGTGCCTTTCTTGGGAGTAAGGGGGCTCTCATGGCCTTGTTGGACTTGGGGTGTACTCAGTTCCTAATTAACCTTCAAACATTTGAGAAATTAGGATTGAGACTGAAGAAGTTAAGGCAGCCCATGTGGTTCTCCCAGGTAGATGGCTAACATACAGGAGGGAAGCACCAACAGCTTGCCTAATGGAGCCAGTGAGCCTCAGGTCTGGGACCCACATGGAGAGTATACGTTTTACTATGGCTCCTGTAATGACCAAGTCCATGATCCTAGGTCTAGCCTAGCTGAAGAAATGGAATCCATCAGTGGATTGAGACAGCAAGAAGTGGCAAATGAGGAAGACAGTAGCTAGCCAGTGGGAGCCAGCAGAAGCACCAAATTCCAGGCATAAGCCTGCAGTTAGGAAAGTGAAAGCAGAATCAGCTAATATGTTAAAAGGGAGTGAGGAGTTACATTATGTTCCCTTTGAGTACCACGACCTAGGAGAGGCAGTCAGCAAAAAGGAATCAGATGTACTCCCACCCCATAACCCCACAGATTGTGCTACTGAAATCTTCCTAGGGGCTAAATTGCCCAAGCTGAAGATGTATTCCATGATGCCGAGGGAGATGGAAGAGCTTCAGAGGTTTATAGACAAGAACTTGGGCAGGGGATTTATCCAGCCAGCGAAATCAAGAATGGCTGCCCCTGTACTTTTCAAAGAGAAGACAGATTATGCATAGATTACAGCAGATTAAATTGCATTGCATGGATAATATGTATCCCTCATACGTTCCTCATGAGGAACATGCTGGGCTACCTAGCCAAGGGAGGATCTTTATTAAACTGGACTTGAAAGAAACCTATTACTGAGTGAGTATTCAACTGCCCTCTGGATTGCTACAATTTTGGGTGACGCCATTTGGGCTGCAAGGGGCACCAGCAGTATTCATGCAATTAATAAATGAGGTCCTGCATGAACACCTGTATAAAGAGGTGGTAGTATACCTGGTGACATTCTAATTTATATCAAGACCATGAAAGAGCATGTAGGGCTAGTGAGAGCAGTACTTGAGAAGTTGCACAAAGCCCTGTTATAGGTAAAACTATCTAAATGTGACCTGGGCAAGGTGAGAGTGATCCCTGGAATGAGAGGCCCCTTGAATCAGGAGGTAGTTACAGAGCTTCCTGGGATTCATCAACTTTTACTAGCAGTTCATTCCCACATTTGCCCGATACCCTTGTCTATCACCAGCTTGCTTAAAGTGGGAGGGGGAATGAAGCCCAAACTGAGTCAGCCACAAAATTGGTCCATCGAATGCCAAGCAGTCTTTGAAAAGCTGAAGTGGCTCTCTGCTGCTGAGCTGGTCTTAAAGCACCCAAACCCAGATGAGACTTTTGTGATCAAGCGATGTGGCAGTGTGGGTGGTCTTACTCCAGAGGAAAAAAAGGGAGGAGCTGCAACCCTGTGCCTACACGTCTCATGGTCCTATGGGCTCTCTTTACCTGGAGGCATTAAAGGCCCTAAGGAAGCTATCCCATAAGAAAGTCCAATGGGTTCAGTATTTTAACTGCTTCAATTTCACTCATAGCAACATGCCAGGTGGGAAGAATTGCTTAGCAGATGCCCTCTCTTGCATGCCCCAATACAGGAGTACCCAAGAAGAAGTAGCTAACTCCATTATCCCATCCAGGTACCTCGTAGTGCCAGCACTCACGAGGCAGCAGAGAACAGTCTCCCTGCAACCAGCTGGAGACTCGGTGATGCAACCACTAAAAGATGCCTTGGGGATGGATGAATAGTTCCAGAGAGTTAAAGATGACCTGTTGATGAAAGAGAGCTTGGCATGGAAAGGGAATAAAGTGTACATACCAGCCAGCCAGAGAACCAAAGATGAAAAAGGACATAGAAGCCTATGTGGCTAGCTGTCCTGTGTGCCTCCATAAAACATCTACCTGGGAAGTCTACAGGTTTACAGTTGGTAGCCAACCCAGCTAGCCCATGGGAGGAGATATCCATGGACTTTATTGTGGAGTTGCCCGAGAGTGCTGGGAACATAGTAATTTGGACAGTCATTGACTGTTCTCAAAGCAAGCACACTTTGTGGCATGTCCAAAGATTCATTTCGCCCAGACTCTAACCAAGATGTTGTGCAATACATCTACAGATTACAAGGGATCCTGAAGTGCATTATCTTGGACAGGGGGGTACAATTCACTGCAAAATTTTGGCGGGAATTTTTAAAATTGATAGGCTCCTCCCAAGGACTTAGCTTTGCCTACCATCTGAGTACCAATGGGGATGCTGAACAAGCCAACTCATTAGTAGAGCAATATCTGTGCTATTATAGAAATTATCAGCAGACTAACTGGGCTGAGCTCCTGCTTTCTGCAGAAGTGGCATATAGCAACTCGGTACACAGCAGCACAGGTTTTACCTCTTTCAAAGTGGCCACAGGGACTAAGTTCATGCCCATGCCTGAATGTCCACAGGAAGCTCCATCCTCATTAGCCAACTGGATGGATACTCTTAAAGCCACATGGGCTGCCATGCATGAAGCACTAAATAAAGATAGGGAAAGCCAAAAAAAAAGCAGATTGGAAAAGGGCCCCCCAAAGGGAATTTAGAGTAAGGGATAAAATGTATTTGTCCACCAAGTATCTAAACCTGAGACCGCCTTGTAAAAAGTTGAGTCCTAAATACATAGGGCCTTTCTAGATCATGAATATGGTAATGATAGAGCTGAGATTGCCAAAATCCTTTGTCTACTTCATTGCAATCTTTTAAATGCCACTTGGGGGGGGGAAACCCTAATAAGCAGGCATATACATAGGATGAAGGCTATTGCTAAGCACATTGATTTGTGCCTTAGATTGTAAGCCGCCCTGAGTCTTCGGAGAAGGGTGGGATATAAATGGGATTTTTTTAAAAAAATCCATTTTGGGGTTTGGCTTGAGGTCAGTCAAAGAACCACTTCCTCTTCCCATCGTAGTTAAGGGACAGGAACACTATGAGATCAAAAAGATTCTCGACTCTAGATATCACAAGGGAAAATTATAGTACCTAGTGCTGTAGAAAGGCTACCTGTTAGCAGATGCTGAATGGGTGGCTGCTCCAGATGTTACGGCAGTGAGGTTAGTTAAAATGTTTCACACTAGTGTCCTCAACAGCCCCAATAAAGCAGGTAGCAGTAGTTAGGTTGTAAGTAATAGCGTGTAGGTATGTTTATTGTTGTTTCAGGTCAACCCTTCTTCCGGAGGGTCGGCATGTCAAGAGTGACTCAAACCTTTCACCTATATTCCGCTTCACTTGCACTTTGAAAAAGAAAAAAAAGGGGGGGTGGATTGGAAGGCAAAGGTGGGGGGAATAGTATCCAAACATTTTCAGTTCCCATGAGACATTGCTGAGGCCCTCAAGGACACCCAGAGCAGATGTCGTAGCGTGGCCAGCTGGTTCCCTTAACAAAATGAACAGAAGTGATTGGTAGACATAATGGACTGTGGGTGGCCTGTGGGGAAAGGGGGGATGAATTATGCATTTTTTCATGTGGGAAGCCCAAAGCTGGTTTTCCTTCTTCTATGCCTATGTGGATTTATTCAGTAAAGTTTATACTCTTGGTAAAATAATGTCCCAGGAGTTTATTTTTACGGATTCACCAACTGGACAGTTGACACTGTCTACCTGCTCTTCATTCCACTATGGTCAAGGCTGCTTTTGTAGAGCTGTCTTCAGTTAACATTTCTTCCCTGGAAGTATGTAATCTCTGAAATGTCTGTTTTCCATATTTAATTACAATATGATAGTCTTTGTTTAGCAACTCTAGGTAGTCGTTGTAGTCTTTAGGAACAGCAACTTAGTTTTTAAGCAAAATGGTGCTAAGTTAAACTCCAACTGTGCTTATGAACTTTCTTCAGCTTTCCTTTCCTTTATAGATTTGTGAAGGCCATAAATGTGAAGAGTGGTCACAAAGTTACTTTTTCATAGCATTTGAATTGTGAACAGTTGCTATATGAGGTAGTCATAAGTAAGAACTACTTGTAGCTTGAATCATCACCAACAATGCCCAGGGAAATATTACAATCTATGTAGGGTACACCACTTTATCTCTCTCTCATATGCCCATGACTGTCTATATAACAAGCCCCTAAATCATCATCCACCTAATCTATTCTTACTTCTCACAAATCTAACTGAAAGATTGGAAAGAAGAAAAGAATGTCTGTGTTGTCCCCCCCGCCCCCACCGGAAAAGGTCTATACTAAAGTAAAGTACCACATGTGGAGACCACTGGGGCAATTTACAAAGCAGCTGAACCTTCCTGAAAGAAGTTATAACTGCTTTATTGATTTGAAGAGATATACATTGTACATAATCTTCCATGTTGCAAAATGCCTCTTTGAAATATTTAATTATATGCATTTTTAATTAAATGCATAGTTGCACCAAACATTATACTGGATGATTGTCCCAGCCATAAATTTCCTTTTTTCTATGTATAATTGTATTCATTTAGTTACAGCAGAGTTCTGCAAAAGGATCCAAATTCACAAGAATATTTCTTATCAAATCATAACTTTTTGAGTTGCTAAAAATGATATCTACTCATTTTCCTATTCTGTAAAATATAACCTATAATTCACTTGAAATCATTAGCACTTACAGAAAATGTGTATTTATCAAACATAGTTATTTCCTGGATTCTTCCATGATAAAAATTAAGGTTTATATACACTTCCATCCAGGTATTAATTTTCCATGACAATTGTTTTATATAATCATCAGATCTTGTCTATACTGTGAAGTTCTTTCATTGATGGAAAAAGGGTAGACATGTGTATGTTAGATCAGCAGAGTTAGGTCTGGTATAGTGGGTTAATGGCAGAAATCAATAAAGAGGATAAAGCATTGTTTCATGGCTAATTTCTCTTTGATACACAAGGAGTTAAAACACATTTTGTTTAGGGCACTCTAGAAAAAAGACACAATGGTTCTTAGTCCATTAGATCTATATCCTAAAAAGAATTCAGAATAATAGAACAATTGCTGATGATATATCATTGTTACATGCCTCAAAAATGGAGTCCAAATGAGCAGATCCAGCTGACTTTCTGCACAAATAAAAGTGGATAAAGTGAATCATCTACAATTCTCATTTTGAAAGCAGAGTATAAGGTACTACAGAATAAGATTCAACATATTCTCTCTGATTCAGTCCAAGATCCACTTCACTTGAGGAGCTTGAATGGAGCTGCTGGCTTAAATGTTTCGCAAATTTCAACTCCCTGTTAAACCAAATAATTGATTTGGTTCTGTTAGAGAAAAAGGACATTTATTTATTTGTGGAGTTACAAAGTCAGTCACCCAGACTGTTGGTTCAGATTAGTCAAAGTTTAACAATATCATCATATGTTGGTAAGATCTCCGGACCCATTCAGGACCTAGCCACTTTCATCAAACAATAAGACTGAACTATTTTAATAAATCCTGCAGAGATTTATGCTATCCAACAGCTAAAGCAGGCTATTCTATGTCTTGACCAAACAACGAAGTGTCTGTTCTGAAACAATAGGGAGCATGGTCCAGGGACTCTTCAAAGAGGAAGGATGTGAAGGGAGATATACTGAAAACAATTATAAAGGTTCATTGCATTGTACTGCAGTTTCAAGGGCCCTCTTTTATAGATCATCTCCAGATCAACATGGATTAAACATAATGTACCACTTTTTAGGAACCATCCTCACAAAGAAATGTTGGTTGAAACAATAGTCCTTCCAACATATACCATTAAATACAATGAAAATTAACCCCCGCCCCAAAGTATCGTTCTGTCAAGTTTCTTCCCAAATAATACCACTAACATGTCTGCAGCTTGTATTAGCTGTTGGAGGCAGGTATATATGTATGTGAGAGTATTAACCCCAGATTTGTAAAGAAAGCCCTTAGATTTGTCAGGCAGTTAAAATGCTTTGTTCCCCAGAAGGACTGACTGTTCCTTCACATGTCTATCTAAAACTATCTAAAAAAACATAAAATATAATGTCTTCTTTGTTTTAGAAAACCCAGAATGTAAACGTACCTACCTGTAAATGCCCTGCAGCCATTTCTAAAAGAAAGCTGGAGAGGAGAGGAGAGAGAAATGGCTTTTTACTAGGACTGTCCAAAGCTTCCAACAAAGCTGCCCTTTAAAGGTGCTTTGCAGAGCAGTATTGCCCAGCCTCCTTCTTCTAAAGAGGGAAGTGAGAATCTCATATTGCTTCACTTCCTGTTATTCTAAACCTGTGGTTCTTCCAGTGACTACAGGAAGTAGCTTCCATGACTAGGGCACAAGAGGAAGCCCCTTCCAGAGTTCCTGGACATCCCAGAGGAAGAAAAAAAACAGAACATGAACACAAAAAAAGAAAATCATCATTATATGTTGTGTGTCCTTCCAATGTGGAAGGTTTTGCCATCCCCACCCACTCCAAATCCATCATTCTTCATACAATCACTCATTTCAATTTACAGGAATGCAAATCAAGAGTCCATGCACATTTTTAAACTACAGTGATCACTGTCATATAATGTTAATACATTCATGGATATTCAACCTACCTCACACAATAGTGGCAGAAGTCCATATTACAAATTTTATTTATCTATTTTATTAATAACATTTATCTGGCCATCCATCTCATGGAAAGTGATTCTGGGCAGCATACAACAATCCAATAAAATAGTAAATTCAACTTTCTCTTTACCCATTTATACCCCCAACACAATTAAGTTAGCCAAGTTCTTTAAAACATTGTCTTTATACTTTGGTAAATATTAAACATCTTTCATTAAATAAGATTCATCATAAGATCATAAGAAACATTCTTCAAGAACTTTAACTATTGATTTATTAATATGTTTTATAGCAGAGTCGTTACAAGTAACTGATATCCATTTTAGCACTTTTTAAATTGTCAGTAATAAAGAATACCATAGATTTAGATTCCATTCAGCTCTTAATTCAAATCATAAACAAAAGTGGGGAAGAGTAGGTGACCCAGCTGAACTTTAATATGGAATCACTAATAAGTATGCTATTTGTTATGATTTATATTATATTTGTATTCTGTTCTATGTTGTGAGTGGCCCAGACTTGCTCTGGAGTTGGGTGGTGCCAAAACAAATACATCAATAAATAAATTTTATGAACCAGCTATGAATTCACTTTATTATTATCCCAAATACTTCACACCCAACTTTCTAATCTTATTCCATGCAACAGATGTTTTGCTGAAATAAAGAGGTATAGCACTATCATAATTAAGACTTTAAGTTAGATTGAGGTTAGTTCCGGCAAGCCATTTTAAGAAATCCAGGCTAACTTCTGCCTTATTCTCTAAGTGCTTATTGCTCAATCTGTTTATAACTGGTTTTAGAATCTTCCAAGATACAGATGACAGAAAGGTTGTCTACAGTTCTCCACATTTTTATTTTCTCCCACCATTTATCTATTTCTCCCCCAGTTATTTATCATTTCTTAAAGAAATGGAAGTTTCAGTTACACCAACAGCTACTTTCTACAAAATCCTAAGATCCTTTCATTTCAGATTTACACTCAGGGTGATCTGAAGATATTTCCTGATTATGCTTCTGTCACAGGCTTCAACTCTATTACTTCATTTTGTTCTTCAAAGTATCTTGGTGGGGCAGGTAGCTCTGCCTTGAACAGCTAAATTCTGATTCTGTCAATCTATCTAGTCTTTTATTTTACCATATAGAAATAAGTTGCTTTTCTTGTTCTTAGCAACTTTCCTTGTCCAGTTCTGGCCTTAGCTTTCTTACCCCTGCCTTTATAGCTTTAGGCTACTGTATATGCTCTTCCTTGAGAGCCTGGCTCTCTTTTCATCAGATATGCACTGTTTTGCTTTTGCTTTTTCACTAACTGTCACCACAATGGCTTCTTCTGCTAGCCCCCATTTTTCTCTCATTGTATTGCTTTTTATTATTATTGATATTTAATATAATTATTTTTGGGGATTCCATCTTAATGTCAGTTGCTTTTCCAATTAACTTTTGTTGCTATGGAATCCTACTTATCATTGTTCTGAATTTATATAAAAAAATCTCTTTTTTGATACCCAAAATATATTTTTGACAAAAGAAACTTTGTCTTCTTTAAAATTAAAAGCTCCAATATTCCACATTGTTGTGATCTCTTTCTCCAAATGCAGAAAAAAAAAATTCTGGGATTTATTTGACTAAGTCTTCCCTGTTAGTTAGCTTCTGGTCAAATATAACTTATCATTTCCCCCTTTCTCTTCCCACCTAAAGAAAATGTTACCTACAAGACTAGCCAGATATTTCCTGGAAAGACCATGATTAGCAGAATTAATATCCTAATAATTATCAAGCAAATTTAAGTATGCCAAAGTTCATGCTTCTGCAAGTTGCTTTTGGAATTAATTATTCAGTCCTCCTGGTTGGTTGTGTTTTAACATTTACTGCCACCCATATTGCTTTTATATCTTCTTCCACTTATTGTAATCCAGATGTTATTTTCAACTTTATTGAACAGTGCAATTGCTATTCCCTTTTTTTACTGCTCTTGAGACTGATCACATCAAATATCTGTAGTACCTAATAAACTATACTTGCCTTCTTGTGATAAGAATTCAAGATCATCTTATTTTCTATAACTTGAACATCAGTGAATAGAAAATTAAGGTCATGAACTTCATAATCTCATATTCTTTTTTTCTGACTCATTGTGCAGTTCACAAGTGTTTATCTAAGATCCTTAGCTTACTTTTACTCGGTCACTCTTAAAGAACAGGGTAAAGTCACCCTAATTAAACTCTCCATGCTTTAGCAAAAACATTTTTCCTTGTGAAGTATAGCTACAATATAGGCTCATATTTCCTTTTGTTTTCTTTTCAAGCTCTCAGGTCAGCTACTTATATGTAGAAGATTTTCCTGTATGACCTTCTTATTGAACCTTTCCCACAAACTCCATCAGCTCATGCTAGATCTCCCTGACTGTTCCCTTGTTGGCTGCCTTACATTTATTTTACAGTCTCTGCTTAATCAGGAAACTCAGGCAGTTGTCACTATCACCATTTCAATTACCCTCTTCCTCAGCCTGAATATATTAATATATTAGTGATTTTTTTTTAATTGCAGAGAATTCTTAAGTGTAAAAATAAGGCCAAACTAAACTAAAAGAAAAATGAAATGCACTATTGGTCAATGCATGTTTGGTAATGTTTATTACCAAGCATCTAGGAAGGAGGCATAATCCAAATCTGATTTAAACTTCTTTCGTCTACATCTCTTTCTAAATGTGGATTCACCCAGCTTGTACTTTTATCATTTACTCATGAAGAAAATTGTCATTAATGCCAATGAAGCTTTCCTATCAGAGCGAATTAAAATCTGGGGGAAGGGAATTTGAACTGGGATTATGCCAGAACAAAGGACTAAGTCTCTCCCAATTTGAATCCCAATCTGAATCCTTGCACTGCATCAACTAATTTATAAACATAAACTAGGAGAAATTCCTACTGTGAGGGCACTCCATTGAGACCTTTAAAATGCTCAATACTCCAAATGCTAATTAATTGTGTATTGTCCCTGCTTGTCAGCACTACTACACTTGAGATGCATATAGTTGATGCACAAACCCTGCATGGTTGTACTCTATGCTCATAAATGTGCATAGCCACAAGTGCAGCAGAATGAGCAATTTGCCTCTAGGATCAGTACATAATGTTGCCCTGACATGCTTGAAAGTAAACAGTTACAGATTGAATGGAGATTTAGGAAAGAAATGAAATGAAATGAAACTTGGAATATGCTAGCTTTTGTGTTTGTTTTGTATAAAAAAATTAAAATAGCCACCTTTTTTAAGATAATATCTGGTTTGACTGGGCAATGGGGCCTCTTCACATGATAGCTGAATTGATCATGTGGCAAAAATAAAGGGTGCATGCTGTTAGGAAAAGGTGCCTCTCTTAAGAATCTTCAAAGCAAGATGGTAGGTTCCACAATAACCTGACATTTGTATAGCTTTCTGTGCTTGGCAATTTATAACTAAGAAAGTCATAAAATCAACCCTGCTGTACTCAAAATAAATTATTGGCCAGTTAATTGGCTACAATATTTTTGCAAGCAGATTTACCAAACTGCATAGTACAGCAAATGACTGAAAGAGTCTTAGTTGTAAATAACTATGTTAAATTAAAAAGATATCATAACTTTGAGACATTATACTGTGATAGTAATAACATCTAAATACTTTAAATTAATAAGATGTTATTAATTAATTAATATATTTTTATACTTTCTAAAATAGAAATGAAAATGACAGAACATCCAGATATGATGTTAGCCTTGAAATCAATGTATTTTTTGATAGCTTTCTACCTTGAAGGAAGAGTAGTATGCCTCCTCCTGAAAAAGCCATGTCTTATCTGGTCATGCTTGATTTCTTCTAGCTGGTATCCAACTCTCCTTTTGTGAAAGGCATGAAAAGTAGTTCTCACATGGTCCAAAGAAGCAACCTAATAACACATGATATCTTTACTGTCTACTCCAAATATTATGTCTTTGACGTTTACCTAGATTGGGTGCAGAAAGGACATTACTATAGAAATTTGAACATTGATCAATAGAATTTGCATTTACTATCCATGAGTTGCTGAGATTGTTTTGTGATGCTTTCTTAGTTTTTCATTAGCAAATTGCTTATCATGGGTTTTTGGATTCCTGTGTGCTTCTATACTCATTTCAAATCCAGCTTGCAGGAGGAAGATGATGGATGGTTTGGGAGAAGGTGGTGGGATTGCACTAGGGTCCCAGAGCCTTTAAAACAATTAAAATAAAAAAATCAGGAAAGTTTCTTATGCAAGTGAGCAGATAAATCTTAAATAGCATTTTAGTTCATCTGGGACAGATCTTCAAGGATGTCTATATCCTGTCAGTATGATGACTGCATTACTCATGAATCATGTAACACATGCTCCAGTCCATTCTCCTCACTATTATCTCCTAAAAAGTCAGATTTGTTTCCTGATAGTTTTTGTAATGAATCTTTTGGGAAATTATACCATCTGTGCACTGCTGAATATGTTATCTTCCAATATTGTTGTAAATGTTTGTTAGTTTACTCAGGGATGCTATTCAGAAAAATCCCAGGCTCCCTTTATAAATTTAAATCAGATGGGAAAGTGAGGTTCCTTTCCTTTCCTTTCCTTTTTTGAATTAGGAAAAATTGACTAGGACTAAATCATATTCTGCAACTTGAAAATTCACTAAAGAATTGGCAAAATACTAAGAGCATAATAGAAAAACCATGAACATCCTGATCTCTATGGACCAAAAGCTGGTGAGGAGTCTTTGAGATGCACCTCCTTTGAGCATGTGCAGGCAGAATCCAGGGGAGGTATGAAAACTTTTTAGTTACATTTTAACAATAAATACATTTCCCCCCTAAAGTTTCATTGTATTGCTTTCATTGTTCATTTATGTATATTTTGATACTGGATTTTTAAGGAAGGTTTCTGTACCTTAATATTACACTAAAGAGAGTTGTGATGGCAAAATATTTAGGAATTCCTGTTATAAACCTTGGAGAATAGAAAATAAATGTTTCTTTTCATTTAAAAACAAGATGACATTAAATATTCTGGATCAAAGGAACAGCTGTTCAAACTCAGGTACTTTAGCAAACAGAACAGTGAATTAAATGCAAATACAACTGCAATTCTCACTTGCAATTTGAACTTTTCTGGCCACCAAAGACAAAAGGGCTGTCTACAAAAGCTGACTTCAGAATACAGAATAACAGAGTTGAGGAATCCTCTAGTCCAGGGGTCCCCAAGCCCCCTGGCTGCAGCTCACTACTGGGCCTTGGGAGTGGCAGGCGAGTCCATACGTTCATCCCCACTTGCCCGAACAGCAGTCAAATGCATGCATGCGTGCTCCATTCCATTGATTTATTGTTCTTGATGTCAGGAAATTTCTCCTTAGTTCAATAGTTTCAGGGTGTATTTATCATGGTCATGTTCTAAACACAGTGGATTTTGTCCTAGCCTTTGGTATAATGCTGAACCATATGTCAATACAAGAAAGAGGATCCAGTCTAGATCCTGCCCTCTGTTCTTAAGACTTTTTTTTTATTAGAAAATTTAGTTTAGAGTTGCAAATAAGACCCTACTTGCCTGTTTTCTTGTACATGTATTATGACATAATGTTTGAAACTCTAGATTAAGACATAGCAAACTCCATTTTAATATTGGAAAGGACTAGAGCATTGCAAGCTTGCAGAGTAACGACTAAGTTCCAGGAACTATGATACTTTTTAATATATTGTTTTAAAGATTTCTTTAATCAGATTGCAAATAAAATGATAATTCTCTCTGAATAAGGGTATTAATCTGGATTGCTGATTACTCACAGCAACTAAATCTCAAGGGTAAGGACCTACTGAAAATGAATTTTCCTAAACTTGTAACTATATCAGAGAAAGCTATCCACAGTCTCATGCATTTGGTGGATGCTCTTTTGTTTTCTTCTGCTACGTTAATCCAGAATACAGCAACATGTGATGTGGGAATTTGTATCCTTTTAAGGATTTTTTTTTTGCCAGAATAATATTTAATTCTTATGTTGCCAGCCATGTCTAAGAAAAACTCACCCTGGAGGGGAATGGTTTTTTTCTCCTTGAGTCAATAAACTTTCTCATGGAGACAAAGTCAAAGTAGCATCATGAAAACTTTTTATTTCAACTTTTAGTTCAAAGGACCCTTTGCAGAGCACGGGGTTGTATGAAATAAACCTACCAAACAATTCACTAGACTTGCAATGTTTCTTATCAGTGGGAATTCTCAGGGGCTGCTTCCCAGGTTTGTAAGCTTCAAATCCCAGAATTCCACTGCCAATATGGTCATTGATGAGAATTCTGAGAGTTGAAGTCCACAAACCTGGGAAGTTACTAAGGTTGGGAAGCACTGCACTAAAGAAAGTGAGATCCCTAGAAAATAGACTGAGAGAAATGGAAGTAAGGACTATCTAATTTTCTCTTTGGACTCTGATAGAATTAAGGGTTAGATGGTCTTTGTCCAGATTATTTCACTCTATGGGAGCTATTTTCTGTGTAATTGTGATTCCAAGTGAAAATATTTTATTCATGTAATATCCATTATAAATATTACTTCATATAATAATGGATTCGCATAGGCAGAGGATATAATATCATAATATAAACACATTGGAGAAAAAAGAGGCAGTTTTCCTATAGAGACCTCCAAGTACTTTATTTACATTTTAATTTGTATTAATGTAAGCCAGTTGTTTCCCTCTTAAAAGTCACACTTGTGTGATTTCATTTATACAACCCATCTATGAGGGAGATGGGTGGTTTCAAAATTTGATAAAATAATGTTTCTGACATTATATACAGTCTATAATTTTAAGAGAAATATTTAAGGTGAAATACTTATGGAAGCGGAATATTGTCTTTGACTGATTCTATTTTTTTTTTTGTGCAAAGTCTTTGGGTCATGGAGATTCTTTGGAATAGAAAAAAATATCAATGAACTAGAGATGCATTCAAACAGCAGTTCCAATTTAAAAATCTTTAATTAATACATCATCATCATTTAAATCCCTATAATTGAAGAGCATACAAGTATATGTTTAAAATATCTTTAGGATCAGGATTTTTAGTAACCTGACTATTCAACTGGAGTTGTAATAGCTAGGAAAGACCCAAATCCCTGAAGTTCTGTAGAGCAACAGACTGCTTCCTATGTCAGGGCAGCTTTGCTCTAAGCTTATGTGATATGACATTTAACAAAGCCAAAACGTGATATAATTCTTATAATGAAGTCCTATTTAGGGTATAGCTTCAAGCTGCAATAGTGATCACATCACTGGTTTTCATAAGCAGCCCTATGGAATACGGTTTGGCTTTGTTTCCCCTTCTGCTAATATACAGACTTTTATCCTGCTGTGATGGTAAGGTAATTAAAGGATTAAGCACACTTGGGAAAGCAATTTTTGCAATATGTTTGATAGATGTCAAGGAGGAGTAAAAGGAAGGAGTTGTGCTCCTTCAGGTTTCTGGGAATATTATTGATTATAGCTGAGGTCAACTGGTGTCACTGCAATATTTGGAATATATATCATTGGAATGACATGAAATATTAATTTTTGATTAATCCAGTTATTATATAAACCTGTGAGTGCTTACCACCCATTTAGTCTTTTCAGATTATAATTCTGCTAACTGAAAATAGTTATTTAGCTATGGAAAATAATAATTTAAAAATCATATTCTCATAGTGTTTAGGCTGTCTCAGCTAAAGTTTAAGGAACTGCATGTCTATGTCATGAATTGTGATTTGTTTCTATTACAGTTACTAGTCCAGTTTTCCAATCCCAAAATCTATAAACCTTATAGGTACCAGACCTTGGTGCATATTCCAATAAAGAAGTTTGCCCATCATTCACATATTCTTTGTGAGTCTACAGACAATAGTCTTTCCTAATGAAGCTATGTTTCTAAGTGTTGTCAAAACCTTAAAAAAATGAATGACATATTTCTTTGTATGTATTGAAAGCTTACCATTTTTGCAGACTGGACAACACTGTTCTGGCTCATAGACTGGGTTGACACATTCAGGGACGGCACAATCTGCTACAACACAGTGAACTTCATTGCTGGGCTCACAACGGCACCATTCACATGGCGAGGGCTGGGAACAAAGCTCAAATTAGCCCATTTCAACCCTTCTGGTAGTTCAGTAAATAAAGATATTCTTTATTTACATTTCATTTTACTTCATTTTACATTCTTCAAGATACATTTCATTTTACTTATTCATCGCACATATTTGGATAATACAGTGTATGTATACTGTATAATGGCCTTCAGTTTATACATAATTGTTTGGGGATTTAACACTTATTAAAGATTCTCATAAGGTTCCATAGCATTCTTTGTTCCTGTTGCTTTTTGCGATCATGGACTAGTTAAAGGCCTAACAGCTCACATTATGTGGGACCAAACTTGCTTTTATTTTGTGTGTTTTAACATCTGAGAGCTACATTACTCTCCTACCAGCATTTCCCTGCAACTGACAGGAATGTCCTGCTGCCCCCAGCTAGAGGTGATATTGAGTTTCAAAACTAATACTCCCAGATAGATCTATGAATTTATCAAATCCTTCTATGTTTGTGGCCATCAGCACATCTTTCAGGAATTAATTTCACTGGCTAATTGTGTACTGTATGAAGAAGTACTTTGGTTTGCACAAAATATTTGAAGGAAAAGTTTTGGACCTAGCATTCTGAGAGAGGAATACACTTTCTTCACACCATACCCTTTGATCATGTCCCTACAGTTAGTCTAAGATGATATACTGATTCCACAGGATCTACTTCAAGGAGCTCTGTAATTCTGTAAATAACTCCCCAACTCTGATCATTCCAAGGGCACAATGAACTGCAGACTCGAAGCTCTCATCCTACAACACAGAAAGGCATATAATCTTTTATTTTTCATTGGAACTATGCTTTTATAAGTGCAGAGAGAAAGCTGCTTTCACCAAAATCAGTGCAAAGGCTTTCAAAGAACAGGTTTTAAAAAATGGAAATGTCAAACTTTTCAGTAAAAAAGAACAAAGGTTTTAAGCTGTGTATTGTTTATTATTTATTAATTAAAAATTTTTCAAGGAAGTAGCATAAAACATTTCTTAGAAACTTGTGCTGCAGTTGTCCAAATATATATTTTTAAAAAACTTAGTTTTTTAAAGTCCCCATAACTTTGATGACTTCCAGAACACAATTCTAATTACTTTCTTTCTTTTGAAAAGTAGGTTTAATTTAGCATTCATGAATCTGAATGCTGTAAAGGGGGTATCCTTTAGAGCAGGCGTATCAAACTGCTGGCATGTAGGCTGGATGCATCATGCCGAAACTGCACCCACCCCATTGCCGGCAATGGGGAAAAAGTCATGATACATCGCGTAATGTCATGTGATGTCACTAATTTGACATGCCTGCTTTAGAGAATCCCAATGCGTTTGATTTCTTTTGTTATGATTGTGAAATCAATCAGTTTAACATTGCAGTAATCATAAGGGGATAAATTCTTTATAAATTCATTGCTCTATCATATAGGAAAAAAAGGGAAAAAATGAACTATAATGGAAAGAAGTATAAAAAAATGAAAGCAAAAAGCATAGCATTACATGTAAAAAAATAAACATCAGATTAAACCATGGTCTGATGGAAAATATTAGATTTTTCTCCATGTGGGTGTGATACAAGCTACACTAAGTAAAGGAAACATATTTCATTATTCCACATTTTAAAAACGTGACATTAAAGAAAGCTATACTCACTGAAGTGTAAATTTATATTTCTTCATATGTTGTTAAGTCTAAATTTTGAAGGGATAATGGTATTTCTGCTCATGAATATTAACAAAGAAGTAAAAAGGAAAGAAGAAATAAAGACAATGGGTTGACAGCAAAGGAATAAGAATGTCTGTCTTCCTTATGTTAGAATTCAAATTCTATTCTCTTTCCTTTTTTGGGAAATGACAGCTTACACTGTATCTTTTGTTTGTACATTTGTACAGGCTTCTGCTAACATGGATTTGGAATCACTTTGCAGTATAAGTTTGTTCGTACAGGTTTTAGAGTCAACTACAAGACAGTTAATACCAGTTATTTTTGCAATGGATTGTTATTTATTTATTTATTTATTTATTTATTTATTTAATTTTATTTATATACCGCCCTTCTCCCGAAGGACTCAGGGCAGTGTACAGGGCAAATATAAATATACAAAAATACAAAAGTTAAAAAAGAATTAAACATGCCCAAGTAAAAACACAGACATTAAAAAACACCCATCCCTCATCAGGCCAGGCTGGCTTGTGTAAATAAAAACGTCTTCAAATCGCGACGGAAGGAGCGAAGGTCGGGCGCCGTCCGGAGCTCAACCGGCAGCTGATTCCATAGCTCCGGGGCGCCCACAGAGAAGGATCTCCCCCTGGGGGCCACCAATCGACATTCTCTGATTGGTGGCACCCTGAGGAGACCCTCTCTGTGGGAACGCACAGGGCGGAGGGAAGTTGATGCCAGCAGCAGGTGATCCCTAAGGTACTCCGGACCCGTGCCATGAAGGGCCTTAAACACCATTACCAGTACCTTGAATCTCACCCGGAAGACAACTGGCAACCAATGCAGCTCCCGGAGCAAAGGTGTTATATGGGAGTATCGGGAGACTCCCAACACAACTCTCACGGCTGCATTCTGTACCAGTTGGAGCCTCCGAGTGGTCTTCAAGGGCAGCCCCATGTAGAGAGCATTGCAGTAGTCAAGGCGAGAGGTCACGAGCGCATGAGTGACCGTACACAAAGCATCCCGGTCAAGATAGGGCCGCAACTGACGCACCAGGCGAACCTGGGCGAAGGCCCCCCTAGTCACAGCCACCATGTGATCTTCCATAGTGAGCTGTGAATCTAGGAGGACTCCCAAGTTGCGAGCCCTATCTACGGGGGGTAATAATTCACCCCCCATAGAAAGTGATGGGATATTCTGAATATCCCGGGATGCAGGTATGCACAGCCACTCAGTCTTGTCGGGGTTAAGTTGAAGTCTGTTACTCCCCATCCAGACCTGGACCGCCTCCAGGCAGCGGGACATCACGTCGAAGGCATCACTGGGGTGGTTTGGGGTAGAAAGAAAAAGCTGGGTATCATCAGCATATTGATGATACCCAACTCCAAAACCACGAATGATCTCACCCAGCGGTTTCATATAGATGTTGAACAGGAGAGGCGAGAGGACCGACCCCTGAGGAACTCCACAAACGAGAGACCTCGAGGTCGACCTCTGTCCCCCTGCCAACACCGACTGCGAACGTCCCAAGAGATAGGAGGAGAACCACGGCAACACTGTGCCTCCCACTCCCAATCCCCTGAGACGCCGCAGCAAGATACCATGGTCGATGGTATCGAACGCCGCTGAGAGGTCTAATAGGACTAGGACAGAGGAATATCCCCTGTCCCAAGCCCTCCAGAGATCATTCACCAGAGCGACCAATGCCGTCTCCGTGCTGTACCCGGACCTGAAACCCGATTGGTACGGGTCTAGATAATCCGCTTCATCCAGGGCCAGAGGGAGCTGATGTGCCACCACACTCTCAACAACCTTCGCAAGAAAACGAAGGTTGGAGACCGGACGGAAGTTATTCAACACAGCCGGGTCCAAGGCAGGCTTCTTGAGGAGGGGTCTCACCACCACCTCTTTCAAGACGGCGGGGAAACTACCCTCACTCAGAGAAGCAGATATAACCGCCTGGAGCCAGCCTCGTGTCCCTTCCCGAGCCGCATAAACCAGCCAGGAGGGGCACGGATCCAATAAACATGTGGTGGAACTCAGCCTCCCCATGATCCTGTCCACTTCCTCCGGAGCAACAGAGTCAAACTCCTCTCAAACGACAAGATCGCTCGTGCCCTGCTCGTCAGACTCTGCCCAGTCAGAGTCCAGACCGGTCCGAATCCGAGCGATTTTGTCCGACAGATGCTGGTTAAACTCCTCGGCACGACCCTATTGGAAGAAAACATCGTTACACAATCCTTTTGGGGGGAAATGATGACTGCTGCATCCAAAGCTCAGGGATATGAGCTTCAAATGTTTTTCTTTTCCCTCACAGGTAAATTCCACTTTGTTTTATGGAAACTTGATGACACCTGTCTGCAAGAAACACCATGGTATGTAATGTAATGTAATGTAATGTAATGTAATGTAATGTAATGTAATGTAATGTCTTCCTTAAAAAAATAGAGGAAATGTCAAAATCCATTTATATTTCATTTCTAACTATCTCCTCTGATCTGAAACCAAATCCCACCTTTCCCTGGATTCTGCCATACTCCCAAGGGGATACACATGTGGGTTTTATTGCTTTCACTTCCTCTATTAACTACGATGTAACCTTTTGTTTATTCACCTTCATGTCCCCTATCCATTATAATGTAACAAATTGCCTCGTATACTATGCATCTCTCTGAACTTCTTCTTCCTTGCTGGGCAGCTAGTAAAAGTGTGGTGGGGGGAACAGATACAAATCTCCAGGATCTGGTTTATTTCTCCATCCTCAAAAGGAGGTGTGAAGAGCTGTGGAATGATCGTGCTGCAAATGGAACCGGATTGATGTTATCTTCCTTTCCCATGATGGCCTTACCACCTGGGGATTGGCCGGTCTGAACCATCTGGATGAACTGTGGGGTGGGGTTTGCTTAGGGACACTTTAAAATATCAATCTGTAAGAGAATCCCTCAGATCCTGTCTATTATGTCTGCTATCTCCTATTCTTAATAAAAGTTCCTGCTTAGAAGAAACTGTTCCCAAGAGTTCTGCTTTCTTAAGATGTGTGCTTGAAATAGGTCCTAACTCTCAGCCCCGTCCAGAAGTGTAGGGAAAAATGCAGCCGGAACGAGAACTGAGTCCACAGGAAGTGTTTATTGTGAAGCAAAGAGCAAACAACGATCCAAAAGAAAACGAAGTCAGCGTTGGCCGCTACCCGCAACCAAGGCTGCTAAATACCCTCCCAATGCAAATGCCCAAACCCCACCCAAACACGCCTACATCTGCCCATCCCCTATTTCCACCCCGCCCTTTCCTGACAATGTCTTTTGCCTCAATCCCTGCCTCACGATGCTCTCCGTCCACCAGGTAAGCTCCCATCAAATTCTGTGACCACCACATTGCGGCCCGTCACCTCCCTTCACCACACCCACCTCCCACCCGTGTATGGCCCCCACCCGACCCCAGTCCTTGGACGCCTCTTCACCCCCCATGGGCCCTGGTGCCGCCACATCCCCAGCCATGCTGGCAGGCTCAATGAGCACAGCCCCTAGCTGTGCTCCTCAGTCCACACCGCGTCCAGGTTCGTTGTGGCACGGACGGGTCCAGTTCCAGACGAAGAAGCCCCGGAGCCCGTTGGTACCGGGCGAGGCCTGGCAGAGCTGCCCTGCGCATGCGTGCGCCGATCAGCTGACAGGGAAGCCATGGGACGACGTCGGACAGTCGCAGGTGACAGCCGGCACGAGGAAGGCGTGCTCACGACAAGTCGAGGTGGGCCCGTGTCCGTGGTGAGCCGGGAGGGTGAGGGTGGTGCCAGTAATGTGGGAGGCACGTGAGGCCTGCAGCGCCGTGCCGCAAAGAGGGCCCATGGACTCAGCGCCGGACATCGGGGCCCCGCTGAATGTCGGGCCCACGGGGTGTGACACTAACACCAGACAGGATCTGCATTAATAATCAAACTGGAAGGAAGAAACTTACCGGGGGACTTTGCAAGAAATACAATGTCAGACCATGAGGCAGGGAAGGAAGAAAACCCCATGGAAAAGGAGCCTTCCCCCCAACTGAGATCCCGCCAGCTGTCGGGATCTGAAATGTTATACTCCTCAGGAGAAGAAGTGGTGGAGATGCATGACCACAAACCTTGGTGGTCGATGGGTGTTGGAAAAAAAAGTGAGTGGGCAAAGATAACAAGCCACCAACCCAAATGGAAGCAAGAGATGGAGAAATCCCTGCACGTTAGTGGAGAGGAAGGAAGTTGTGCACCACACTCAGACTGGATCCTAGAGAAAGCTATTGACCTGATTAAAAGAAACTTTGGCTCTCTAGGGGAAGAGAAACCTGAGCCCTGCAGCCACACCAGCACCTGGAGGTGCAGCTGGAGAGACGCTGGGGGAAAATCAGAACCTGTAGTCCCGGGGACATCCACTGAACCCACAGCTACCACTTCAGCAGCCCCTACTCCCCACTGACTTGCAGATGGTGGTCAGTATGGAAGACAATACTGCCAGCGGTGAAGGCACTGATCCAGTCAAAGATTCAAGCTGCTGAACACGAAATTCAGGGAAGAGCCGCCACACTTGGGGTTTTTCCTAACCCAAGTCCTCAGTTACATGGAAGAATATGGACGGGACCTCCCCAGAGACAAAGCCTACATCCGTATTGTGCAATTTGCCCTAGATGGACCGGCCGCAGACTGGGTGGTGAACCTGCATGATTCCAATGCCCCAGAGCTCAACGACCTCAACCTTTTCTCTGAGAAGGCAATTTGAGGACCCTCTGGCTGATCACAAGGCCCATGAGAGAATCAAAACAGTGAGGCCGGGCAGACACCCGGTAGCTGAATATATAGAAGAATTCTGGGCCCTTGCCAACAAGCTGAACTGGCCGGAAGACATCCTCCTTAGCCATTTCAAAGACAGCCTAAACTATGACCTGTATGATGCTTGCCTGCCTCAAGGGGACCCAAGCCAACTCAATGAATAGTATATCCTGGCAGAGAAAGTGGAGATCGATCTGCTGAAGAGGCACTGCCGAGAAAAACCATGGGGCCACTTGCCTCCTGAGCTGATGTCTGAGCCAGTGAAACCACCAGCCATGGCCAAGAAGTCAACGGCCTTTCAAATGCAAGAGAGAGGGGCATCACACCATAGAATGCTGCTCAAAAACTCCTTGGCACAAACCAGATCCATCACCGGCCAGGAAATCAGGAAAGTCCTTAGCCAAACAAAAGAACCCACCATGAGGGCAATAGAGGCTGTGGAGTTCCCAACCCCTGCCAAATGAGGGGAGAGAACTCTGACCTACACTGTAGGGATGGGGCACCTTGGAGGACAGCTGAGAGGACGAAACCCTGGTAAGTGGAACCATTCCACCCATCCTCAATACAGTAACTATATTAGCTCCCTCCATGCCCAAAGCTGTCCAAGTGAAGGCCTTAATAGACTCGGGCTTCATCCGCTGCCTCTTTAACCCGATGCTAGTGGGGAACTTGGGCATTCCATTGAGGAGACTAAAACAACCAATCTCATTTGGCCAGATGGGTCTATAGTGTGTGTGTGGGGGGGTGCCAGCTACCCTAGCCACTTTACCAGTCCACCTGTCCCTGGGGAACCAGGAGGAAGATATAATGGTTGTAGTGACCCTAGGCATGGAATGCTCAATGATCCTAGGGCTGGAATGGTTAAAGAAATGGAACCCCTGGGTAAATTGGAGGATGGCAGAGCTCAATTTCCTGGAGGGGGATCATGCAAACCCCAAAGGCTCCCATCAACCCTAGAAGTGGAGAAAGCAACAATGAGAGAAGAGAAGGGTTACCAGAAATACTGGAAAAATACCGGGACCTTGCTGAAGTCTTCAGCAAGGAACGGGCGGATGAGCTCCCCCCTCACCTACCCACGGACTGTGCTATAGAAATCAAACCTGGGGCAAAACTCCCGAAACCCAGACTGTACTCCATGACCCCTAAAGAGAAGGAGGAGATGGAAAGATTCATAAATAAAAACCTAGAAACGGGACTTATTGAACCTGCCAAAGCCAAAGTGGCACTTTGCGTTTCTACATGAATTACCGCACCCTGAATTCAGCCAGTGAAAGTAACCTATATCCCCTACCCCTCATGAAGGACATTTATCCCAACAGCTTGATACAATGGTCAGATATGGGAGATTTCATGCTATATCGTACAATGAGCGTCTCTGCATTTGCGGAGCAGCAGAGGTAGAGGACCTGGCTCACATCCTATTTGACTGTTGTCTGTATAAGAGGGTGAGAGACAGG
This sequence comes from Daboia siamensis, assembly GCA_024449315.1. Lineage (NCBI taxonomy): Eukaryota > Metazoa > Chordata > Lepidosauria > Squamata > Viperidae > Daboia > Daboia siamensis. The sequence continues at coordinate 49,440 of JAKJMR010017963.1, forward strand.
TATCTTGGTCTATATACCAAACAAATGACCCATTGGGATCCCCATATCAAAATAACTTATCTTATGTCCGGTCAGAACTTGAAAATAACATTCAACGTAGCACAGTATTTAAACAAAATGATCCGGTTAAGATCTGCATATGTGGGTAGATTGTAAGGGCAACTCCGAAATATAATGTTATCATATTTTATCTATATCTTAAATTTGTATTTTATTACTATTTCAACTTAAATTGTATTTTAATTCCATTTTAAATTGTATTTTATCAAATTCCATTTTGGATTGCTTTTATCAAGTTTTGGTGACGGTTTGTTGCTGGAACTTTGTACTTTGATATGGCCCAAGGGCTAATCAATAAAGTTGTTGTTGTTGTTGTTGTTGACATGTTATCCCACCTATCGAAAGGAAGGATTTTTTTTACCAAACTAGACCTAAGACAAGCATACTACCGTGTTAGGATCAAGGAAGGGGATGAATGGAAGACCGCATTTAATTGTCCAATGGGATGCTACCAATTCAAAGTTTTGTCATTTGGACTACAAGGGGCCCCTGCTGTATTTATGCAATTAATCAATAAAGTGCTTAGGGAGCACGTATTTAAGGGGGACCTGGTTTATTTAGATGATATCCTTATCTTCACTGAGTCCAAAGAGGAGCATGTCAACCTAGTCAAAGTGCTCTTTAAAAAATTGCGGGCCGCCCACCTATATGCCAAGTTATTGAAATGTGATTTCCACCAGGAAATAATAGACTACCTGGAGTATCGCACATCCCACAGGGCACAGAAATGGACCCCGAGAAAGTCAGGGCAGTACTAGAATGGGCACCACCTCACACAAGGAAATAATTGCAAAGTTTCCTGGGTTTTGCAAACCCTTACCCCGAATTCATCCCCTCATTTGCCCAAATAGCCCTGCCCCTCATGAACTTACTAAAAATGAAGGGTGAATCCTCAGTGAAACCTAGCCAGCCACTAAAATGGACAATGGATTGCCAAGCGGCATTTGAGAGGTTAAAAAGACTTTTTCCTGCCAAACCAGTACTGAGGCACCCAGACATGGATAAACCTTTCATAATACAGGCAGATGCAAGTGATTTGGCAGTGGGGGCTACTATTACAAGAAAATGATGAAGGGGTATTGCATACACATCCAAGAAACTCACCAAAATGGATCAGTGCTGGGCCGTTTGGGAAAAAGAGTCATACAAGGTGCGCTTGTCATTACTTACATGGCACCATTTCCTTGAAGGAAATAAAATCCCTTTTCAGGTATGGACAGACCACAAAAACCTTGAAGCCTTAAAAACACCCAGGAAGCTCACTCCCAAGCAAGCCCGCTGGTCCCAACATTTTCACCAATTCCGTTTTACAGTCAAGCACTTGCCAGGGAGGAAGAATTTTAGGCAGATGCACTGTCTCGCATGCCCAAATATAACAGCATGTGAGCCATCGATTCTAAACCACTCATGACTGAAACACAACTGGCTGGGTAGCCAAACCAGAATTGAATTCCGAAAAACTTTGGAAACAGATTAGTGGTTCCAAAAGAATAGACACATGCACACCATCAAGGATGGACTGCCATGGATGGGAGAGAAGTTGTACATACCGACTAGCCAAAGGGTCATTTTCATGCAACTATGCCTTGATACAAAATCTGCAGGGCATTTTGGATTTGTAAAAATATTACATTTAATTAAAAGGCAATTTTGGTGGACGTCCATGAAAAAGGACATAGAAAGTTATGTGGCCATCTGTCCAACGTGTGCAACGGTTGCAAGGGAAGTTGCCCAGACTGTTACAACCAGTGGCAAACCCCTCAGTCCCTTGGAAAGAAATATCCATGGATTTTATAGTGCAATTACCAGAAAGCAATGGAAGCACTGTGATCTGGGGAGTTACAAACTTGTTTTCAAAACAAGAGCACTTTATCCCTTGCCAAAAGATTCCCAGTGCAAAAACCTTAGTGAAACTATTTGTTCACCACATCTACAGACTGCATGGAGCACCCCAATGCATTGTATCTGATAGGGGAGTGCAATTTACATCAAAATTTTGGAAGGAATTTTTATCCCTCTTAGGCACCACTCAGGGACTGTCATCTACTCATCATCCTCAATGTAACGGCCAATCAAAACGTTCTAACTCAGTACTTGAGCAATACATAAAGATGCTTTATTAATTTCCAACAGACAAATTGGATGGACCTACTCCCTTTTGCAGAGGTTGCTTACAATAATGATTGTTTGAATCTTTTCTCTTTTTTTTGTTTTTGCACACAGCGGCGGAGGCCTAAAGCAAAAAGGTTTTATAAAACCCAGCTGAAGGCCTAGGACTGGGGCGACGGCATACGTGCCCACAGAAAGTGCTCTCCGTGCCATAGGTTCGCCACCAGGATCCTAGATTCTAGGAAGTATCATGGAGCAACTCAATACCTAGTAGCATGGAAACACCTTCCCTCCTCAGAAAATGAGTGGGTCCATAAACATCACATCAGAGCACCAAAAGTGCTAAAGCAGTTTCATACAGAATATCCCAACAAGTCAGACTAACCCTCTATTTTTTTTTCCTCTACAGGTGGATCTCTCCTATTTTTAAGAGGGGCAGAATCCATTTATATTTCATTTCTAACTATCTCCTCTGATATAAAACCAAATCCCACCTTTCCCTGGATTCTGCCATACTCCCAAGGGGGAGAGGGGATATGCATTTGGGTTTTATTGCTTTCACTTCCTCTATTAACCACAATGTAACCTTTTGTTTATTCGCCTTCATGTCTGCTATCCATTATAATAACAAATTACATTATAATGTAACAAATTGCCTCCTATACTTTTTCTCCCTTACTGGGAAGCTAGGAAAAGGAGGTGGGGAAGAGATACAAACCTCTGGGATCTGGTTTATTTCTCCATCCTCAAAAGGAGGTGTGAAGAGCTGTGGAATGATCGTGCTGCAAACGGAACCAGATTGATGTTATCTTCCCTTTCCCATGATGGACTTACCACCCGGGGATTGGCCGGTCTGAACCGCCTGGATGAACAGTGGGATGGGGTTTGCTTAGGGACACTTTAAAATATCGATCTGTAAGGGAATCCCTCAGATCCTGTCTATTATGCCTGCTATCTCCTATTCTTAATAAAAGTTCCTGCTTAGAGGAAAATGTTTCCAAAAGTTCTGTTTTCTTAAGATGTGTGCTTGAAGTAGGACCTGACAGGAAATTATGTATGGCAGATTTGCCTTAGGACCATTAAGGATTTTTCTAAAAAAATGTTTTGAAATGTTTTAACTGGGTAGACATCTTTGTATTTCATAATATAGCAGCCAACATAATTACTTTGCTTTATTTTGAAATAATAAGAATAAAAATAAAATAAAATAAAAACATTCAAGCAAGTCTCCGAATTGCACTAGGTAATCATACAATTAGTTAGGAATGCTTTCCAAAATAATAAATCCTGGAACTAAATATCTCAATATTTGAAAGAGTGGCTTTGTTCTGTTTTCTGATTGCTGATTGTCTAAGTCGACTATTTCCAAATACCAAGCCTCAACTTTTCCTTTTGACAATCATTATTCTTCTATGTCAGCACTCAGGAGAAGCCATATTTTTCATTACAAATTCTGAATGATTTTGCAAACTAATCCTAAATTTCTGTAAGCAAAAAGACTTGCAATTAATTTCAGAAATGCTCTCAGTTTCTCATGAATTGATTCCCCAAATCCTCATGTCAACCCTAAAATTAGCTGCAGTATTTAAAGCTTCTCCAACTTTTTCTCACTATTCGCAGTTTCCAATCCTTATTTTCACTTAGTTTCCATGTAACCTTTGCAGTTCAGATAAATATTTGTTGTCCTTATATAAAAAGCAAATTCTATGAGTTTAGCTTACCCAATTGTCATTCCATCTTCATGGAGCTTCATCTATTTGTTTTTGCTGTTGAGCAATAATAAGGAAGTAATATCCTCATTCAGTGCTTTTTTTGTAAAATAAAAAGGTGCCGGAACTCACACATGTCATACAAACCACCTTGCCTACCCTACAAGGTTCCACCCAAAAAAGGTGCCGGAACTCTGTTCTGAGCGTTCTATGAGAAAAAAACCCCTGTCCTCATTTATGACTATATCCCTCAGATATTTTAAGCTAGTTATTGTTTTATAATGCAAAGGGATTGGCTTATTTGCCTGTCCATAGGATCTTCTTTTCATCCTCATATAACACTTAATTTTTGAAAATATCAGGAGATGTACCAACCCTTTCCAGTAAGGGCTATGACCTAGACTCTGACTGGGCGGAGTCTGATGTGGAGGAATCGAATGGTCTGGAGCATGTTATCTGGACTGAGTTCGATCCTGTTTCCCCTGATGATGTGGATAGGAGGAGGAGGAGGCTGAGCTCCACCACCTGTTTGTTGGATCTGTGCCCCTCCTGGCTGGTTTATGCAGCTCGGGAAAAGACACAAGGCTGGTTCCAGGCAGTAATAACTGCTTCCTTGAAGGAGGGTGTCTTCCCCGCCTCCCTGAAGGAGGCAGTGGTGAGACCCCTCCTCAAGAAGCCTGCCCTGGACCCAGCTGTTTTAAATAACTATCATCCGGTCTCCAACCTCCGCTTTCTGGCGAAGTTTGTTGAGAGTGTGGTGGCACATCAGCTTCCTCTGTTCCTGGATGAAACTGATTATCTGGACCCGTACCAATCGGATTTCAGGCCTGGGCACAGCACAGAGACGGCATTGGTCGCACTGGTGGGCTCAGGACAGGGGTTGTTCCTCTGTCCAAGACCTATTAGATCTCTCAGCGGTTTTCGATACCATCGACCATGGTATCCTACTGCGGCGTCTAAGGGGGTTGGGAGTGGGAGGCACTGTTTTGCAGTGGTTCTCCTCCTATCTCCTAGGCTGCTCGAAGTCGGTATTGACGGGAGGGCAGAGGTCCGCCCCGAGGCCTCTCATTTGTGGAGTTCCTCAGGGGTCAGTTCTCTCGCCCCTCCTGTTCAACATCTATATGAAGCTGCTGGGCGAGATCATTTGTGGTTTCGGGGTGGGGTATCATCAGTACGCTGATGATACCCAACTTTTTTTTCTCCACCCCGAACCAATCCAGCGATGCCCTCGCCGTGATGTCCCGTTGCCTGGAAGCAGTCCGGGTCTGGATGGGAAGAAACAGGCTTCGTCTCAATCCTGCCAAGACTGAGTGGCTGTGCATACCGGCATCTCGGGTCAACCAGACTATTCCATCTCTAACGATGGGGGGGTGAGGTGTTACTCCCCCGTTGATAGGGCTCGCAACCTGGGCATCCTCCTGGATTCACGGCTCAATTTTGAAGATCATATAGCAGCCGTGACCAGGGAGGCTTTTGCCCAGGTTCGCCTGGTGTGCCAGTTGCGACCCTACCTGGACCGAGATACCCTACGCACAGTCACTCATGCGCTCGTGACCTCCCGTTTAAACTACTGCAATGCTGTCTACATGGGGCTGCCTTTGAGGACCACCCGGAGGCTTCAGTTGGTGCAGAATGCGGCTGCGTGAGTCGTGATGGGGGTCTCCTGATACTCCCATGTAACACCTCTACTCCGCGAGCTGCATTGGCTTCCGGTTGCCCTCCGGGTGAGATTAAAGGTGCTGGTGATGATCTATAAAGCCCTAAATGGCGAGGGTCCGGGATATTTGAGGCAACACCTGCTGCCAGCATCAAGCTCCCTTCGTCCAGTGCACTCCCACAGGGAGGGTCTTTTCAGGGTGCCGCCGGTTAAAGATTGCCGGCGGGTAACACCCAGGAGTAGAGCCTTCTCAGTGGGCACGCCTGCCCTTTGGAACCAGCTGCCTGCGGAGCTTAGGACTGCCCCCGACCTCCGTTCATTCCACCGGGACCTGAAGACCTGGCTCTTCAAGCTCTCTGGCTCAGGCTGAGAATTTTTAATTTTTAATTTTAACTGGGTTTTTATTTTCTCTCAGGGTTTCATTTCATCTTTTTTAATTTGTTTTAACTTTTGTATTGATTTTCTTTTAAATATCCTGTAAACCACCCTGAGTCCTTCGGGAAAGGGCGGTATATAAATCTAAATAAATAAATAAATAAATAAATAAATAGTTGATTAATATTGTAGGTAGAAAAGCATCAAGAGAAACAATGACACGAATGATTACGTCTGAGTAAATGAGACATGACAGATATGGGTTTTGGTTCTGCAGTATGATATCTGAAAATAACCCAGAAGAGAAAAATGTTGTTTTATGACATTGAAAGCAATTGCCAAGAAGAGAGAAAATCATATCATTCTAACTTTTCAGGAACATTTTAAATCTCAAAGATCAGTTTCGATCTTTGTCTTTTGTCTTTTGGAAAGACATTATGTTGTTTGTTGTTGTTGTTGTTAGCTGCGAAGTCGCGTCCGACCCATTGCGACCCTATGGACAAAGTTCCTCCAGGCCTTCCTGTCTACCTAGAGTCCATTTAAGCTCACACCTACTGCTTCAGTGACTCCATCCAGCCACCTCATTTTCTCTCGTCCCGTTCTTCTCTTCGCCTCAATCCCCTCAAGCATTAAGCTCTTCTCTAGTGAGTCCTTCCTTCTCATTAGGTGGCCAAAGTATTTGAGTTTCAACTTCAGGATCTGGCCTTCTAAAGAGCAGTCAGGGTTGATCTCCTCTAGGACTGACCAGTTTGATCGCAGTCCAAGGGACTCGCAGAAGTCTTCTCCAGCACCATAGTTCAAAGGCCTCAATTCTTTGGCCCTCAGCTTTTCTTATGGTCCAACTTTCACTGCCATACATTGCAACTGGGAAGGCCATAGCCTTGACTACATGGACTTTTGTTGACAGGGTGATGTCTCTGCTTTTTAGTGTGCTGTCTAGATTTGCCATGGCTTTCCTCCCCAGGAGCAAGCGTCTTTTAATTTCTTGGCTACAGTCCCCATCTGCGGTGATCTTGGAGCCCAGGAAAATAAAATCTGTCACTACCTCCATTTCTTCCCCATCTATTTGCCAGGAATTAAGAGGGTCTGATGCCATGATCTTGGTTTTCTTAATGCTAAGTTTCAAACCAAGTTTTGCACTCTCCTTCTTCACCCACAACAAGACGCTCTTTAGTTCTTTTCCACTTTCTGCCATTAGAGTGGTATCATCTGCATATCTTAGGTTGTTGATATTTCTCCCGGCAATCTTAATTCCAACTTTTGATTCATCTAGCCCTACCTTTCTCATGATGTGCTCTGCATGTAAGTTAAGTAGGCAGGGCAACAGTATACAGCCTTGCCAGACCCCTTTCCCAATTTTGAACCAATCAGTGGTTCTGTGTCCAGTTCTCACTGTTGCTTCTTGAGCTGCATATAGGTTTCTCAAGAGACAAATAACATGGTCTGGTACTCCCATCTCTTTATGGACTTGCCACAGTTTGTTGTGATCCACACAATCAAAGGCTTTAGCATAATCAATGAAGCAGTGGTAGATGTTTTTCTGAAACTCCCTAGCTTTCTCCATGATCCAGCGTATGTTGGCAATTTGATCCCTAGTTCCTCCGCCTCTTCGAAATCCTGCCTGTACTTCTGGTAGTTCTCAATCCACATACTGCTGGATTCTAGCTTGTAGGATTTTAAGCATGACTTTAGTAGCATGAGAAATGAGTGCAATGGTGCAATATTTTGAACATTCTTTGGCACTGCCTTTCTTTGGAATTGGAATGTAAACTGATCTTTTCCAATCCTGTGGCCACTGTTGAGTTTTCCAAATTTGCTGGCAAATTGAGTGTAGCACTTTTACTGCATCATCTTTTAAGATTTTGAATAGCTCAACTGGAATACTGTCACCTCCACTAGCTTTGTTGTTGCTCAGTTTTTCTAAGGCCCACTTCACTTCACATTCTAGGATGTCTGGCTCGAGTTCAGTGACCATCTCATTGAGGTTATCAGGGACATTAAGCTCATTCTTGTATAGTTCTTCTGTGTAATTTTGCCACCTCTTCTTAATCTCTTCTGCGTCTGTTAGGCCGCTGCCATTTTGGTTCTTTATCATGCCCATTTTTGCATGAAACATTCTCTTCATCTTTCCAATTTTCTTGAAAAGATCGCTGGTCCTCCCTATTCTATTGTTTTCTTCTATTTTTTTGCACTGTTCATTTAACAAGGCATTCTTATCTCTTCTAGCTATTCTCCGGAATTCTGCATTCAATTTGGTATATCTTTCTTTTTCTCCCTTGCCTTTTGCTTCCCTCCTTTCCTCAGCTATTTGCAAAGCTTCCTCAGACAGCCATTTTGCTTTCTTGCATTTCTTTTTCTTTGGGATGGTTTTGGTTGCTACCTGTTGTACAATGTCGCGAACCTCTGTCCATAGTTCTTCAGGCACTCTGTTTATCAGATCTAATTCCTTAAATCTATTTGTCACCTCTACTGTATATTCAACAGGGATATGATTTAATTCATACCTGACTGGCCTAGTGCTTTTCCCTACTTTCTTCAGTTTAAGCTTCTCCATCTTTGGTTGCAGAGCACATAATCAATCTGATTTCTGTGTTGACCGTCTGGTGATGTCCATGTGTAGAGCCGTCTCTTGGATTGTTGAAAAAGAGTGTTTGCTATGACCATCATATTCTCTTGACAAAATTCTGTCAGCCTGTGCCCTGCTTCATTTTGTACTCCAAGGGCAAAGTTGCCTGTTATTCCGGTTATCTTTTGGCTTCCTACTTTAGCATTCCAATCCCCCATGATGATAAGGACATCATTTTTAGGTGTTAGTTCTATAAGGTGCTGTAGGGGTTCATAGAACCGGACAATTTCATCCCCTTCAGCACTGGTGGTTGGGGCACAGACTTGGACTACTGTGATATTGAATGGTTTGCCTTGGATTTGAACTGAGATCATTCTGTGATTTTGGGGATTGTATCCCAGTATTGCTTTTACTACTCTTTTATTGACTATGAAGGCTAATCCATTTCTTCTGAGGGATTCTTGCCCGCAGTAGTATACCTGATGGTCATCTGAATTAAATTCACCCATTCCTGTCCATTTTAGTTTGCTGATTCCTAAGATGTCGATGTTCAGTCTTGTCATCTCTTGTTTGACCACGTCTAGCTTTCCTTGATTCATGGATCTTACATTCCAGGTTCCTATGGAGAAAAAATCTTTACAGCATCAGACTTTCCTTTCGCCACCAGATACATCCACAGCTGAGCGTCCTTTAGGCTTTGGCCCAGTCACTTCATTCTTTGTGGTACTACTAGTACTAGCCCTCTGCTCTTCCCCAGTAGCATATTGGACACCTTCTGACCTGAGGGGCTCATCTTCCAGCATCATATCGTTTTGTCTTTTGGTACTGTCCATAGGGTTTTCATGGCAAAGATACTGGAGTGGGTTGCCATTTCCTTCTCCAGTGGATCACGTTTTGTCAGAACTCTCTGCTATGACCTTTCCATCTTGGGTGGCCCTGCATGGCATAGTTCATAGCTTCATTGAATTATGCAATGTCCTTCGCCACGACAAGGCAGTAATCCATGAAGGGGAAAAGACATTATATTTATCCCATTATATTCGGGAGTGCGATTTTCTGGGCTATATGTTCTATTGATTGTATATTAGAAAGTATCTCTATTGAATTTGTGTCCTGAATAAGCAAAGAACAGAAAGAACATTTAGGTAAACAGAGGGCAGGTATCCTTGTCCTCCATATTCCTGTCTAAAGAAAGAGCACAAAAGGTCTGTTACCAGGAAAAGAATGGTAGGATTTAAACCCTGAAAGATGACATACACGTACTCCCTTACTCGCACCAAGCTGGATTTTCAGATTCTGTAGTAGTAGTGTAGATATATGTACACTGGTTTTATCTAACTGCTGAGTCCTTGAAGATTCTGCTGTTAGCTAGTAACTTGGTATAGAGCAGGGGTGTCAAACTGCCGGCCCCCACACGCCAGATGCATCATAGCAAAACTGCACCTACCCCATTGCCGGCAATGGCAAAAAAGTCGCAATATGTTATGACACATCACATGATGTTGTGAGTTTGACACCCCTGGTATTGGGGATCATGAAGCAGGCTACTAATGGTTTTCAAGATTTCCTACCACTGATTTGGTTCCCATTATACAACTTAAAGTATTAAGGTGCTGCCAGTTGACTGACAGGGCCATCAAAATTCATTTCTCATTGAGCACTGAATAATGTGTAACCCAATAGTAATTAATTATGGAGTCTAAGCTTAAAGTATTTTTATCTGTGGCTCAAAAGGTGATGTGACCTCATAGTAACCCTCTGACAGATGAATTCTAATTCAAACTACCAGCTCGAATGATTTTGATTCTTCAGTTTCTTATTGAAGACTGATTTGAGATGTGAATTAGATGTGATTGATTTGATTGTATTGCAGTAACTGATGAATAACCTGTTTAAGGCACCAAGCTAGAAACCAGCTAAGTGACTTTGGGCCAGCCACTCTCTATTAGCTGTAATAAAAAGCAAGGAAAACCATTTACAAAAATCTTGCCAAGAAAACTGCAACAGGACTAATCTAGGCAGTTGCCAGGAGTCACGTCTGGTGTAAAAGCACAAAACAAACAAAACCCCTACATATTTAATGAATGAAAGCTCTAGAAAACTGGGCACCAAGAAGTGAAATTATATCTCAATAAGAAGAAGTATTATGGGAATAAGCCCAGTGCACATGCCAACTCAATGCAGTTTTATCTTTGGTTTCTACCAGAAGGCATTCTATAATATAGAATCATATCATATAAAAATAAAACCCTTCCTTAAACCAAATTTTAAATGAAAGACAAGACCCTGCAATGGATCTACTGGTCTACTGGGTGCATTTACAACAGAATTTACAAGAATAAGATAGTCATGGACTGTGGACTAACTGTTGTAATTTTCAAAATATGTGATATACAGATAGATAGATAGATAGATAGATAGATAGATAGATAGATAGATAGATAGATAGATAGATAGATATAGATATAGATATAGATATTCATACCCATTGAAAATACAAAGTATATCTGTACCAAATGTAAACCAATTGAAAGACTTGAGGAAAAAGTTAAGGGTATAGAGGAAGAAGCAAAGGGTCTAAAGAAAAGTCTAGCCACTCTGAGACTCAAACAACAAAATGAGAAACCCCAAATTAAGGGAAAAAACTGTAAACAAACTGAACACAATAAGGAACAATTAACTACCAGAGAAAATGAATCTTTAAGGTAGATCAATGGCAACATGTCACTCATAGATGAAGAAAAAAGCAAGAACATTGTCCATGCAGTCCAACCTGGTCCAGTCCAGCCCCACCGGAGCTAAGCAATCAATTTCATAGCTCCCCTTTGGAAGAAAGCATGCAAACATCTGGAGAAGAAACATTATCAAGTGTGCCAGTGATAGGAAGAAAAGCAGACCAGAGTTCCCCAGGAAAAGAAAGGGGTGTGATGGGGATAGGAGACTCACTACTCAGAAGAACAGAATCAGCAATTTAGACCAGACAATCTTTCTAGGGATGTATGTTTTCTCCCAGGAGCAAAAATCAAAGGTGTGGGATGAGAAGCTTACTAAAATAACTAAATCCACATATTAATATTACCTTCTCCTATTTCATTTGGGGGTGAATTATACAACAAAGAACCTGAAAACAACATCAGGAGACTATGAGCAGGTAGGCATGAAAGCCAAAGAAATGAGAACACAAGTGGTGTTTTCATCTGTACTTCCAACAGAAGGTAAACATCCAAAGAGGGAATTGGAATTCAACATAAAAGCCCAGTCTAAAATAATACTACTGAGAAAGAAAAATAAGTGACTCCAGACAAAAACAGCATGGTTACACTAGGAGCTCTCTGATAAACTAAGAGACAAAAAGAAGAAATATAAAAAAATGGAAAGAGGGGAACATAACTAAAACAAATAGTTAACTAAGCAAATAGCTCAAATCTGCAAAGACAAAGTCAGGAAAGCTATGATTCAGAATCAACTGAGGTATGCAACAAACATCAAAAATAATAATAACGTTTCAACATGTAAAGAACAAAAAACATCAAGGAAAGATACATATGCTAATGGGAGAAGATGGCAAGGAGATGAAAGGTAGCAGGGAGAAAATGGAACTGCTTATTTCATTCTTTGCATCTATCTTTACACAAAAAGAAAAAAATAGTCCAACATATCAAAAAGCAATAACCCAGCCCCATGGTTGATTTATCATCCATACTCCAATCCCAAGCCTAGATAAATGGGGAGGGTTAAGGAAAGCACTGGTGAACTACCCTGTAAAAAATCTCACCAGAACACTTTATGGCAATAACTAAACATGACTCAGATATAAATACCAACAGCAGAGCATCCAGGCTGGATGGTAGCCTGCAAGCTACTGGAGAAGAGCAAGGGCTAGCATTTAGCAGTCAGGGATTTTATGATATTGTTAGAGGAAAGCCTTCGGGAAGCCCAACAATTGATGGTGCCCAGGACAAAAGAGGTTTGTTGTACAAAGTTATATTAAATTGGAACATGGAATGTTAGAGGAATGTCCCTTGGGAAACTGGAAATTGTAAAAAGAGAAATGATTAGAGCTAACATAGGCATCCTTGGCACCAGTGAGTTTCACTGGACAGGAAGTGGTCAGTTGAAATCAGATGTTTATGGTTTATTTTTCTGGAAATGATATGGTCAGATGAAAAGAAACTGCATTCTGTGTATGCAAACAAGTGACTAAATGTGTTGAGAATCACAAAGCATAACAGAGATTGCATAATATCTATCAAATGCAAGGCAAGCCACTCAATATCACCATACTACAAATCAATACTCCAACTGTAGACTCAAATGATGGTGAAACTCAACTTTTTTATAGGGAGCTTCAATGTGCTCTCAAAAAAATACCAAAAAGGATGTTTTGTATATTATGGGCAATTTGAATGCAAAAATAGGTCAAGGAGAAGTGGCAAGAATAGTAGGCAAGTTTGGGCTAGGTAAACAGAATGAAGTTGGTGATCCCCTAAATGTATTTTTGCCAGGAAAATCATCTCAGCATAATGAACACATGGTTTATTCAACATAAGCAATTTTTATACACAGGACAGCACAAATGGACAACATCGAAATCAGAAAGATTTCATTTTATGCCAACAATGCTGGAAAGGTTCAGTTGCATTTGATAACACAGTTCCTGGTCCAAATTGTAGCTCAAACCATCAGCTATTAATGGCTAAACTGAAGCTCAAAGTGAAAAAAGGTACTATAGAGTGAAAAAAGGTACTATAGAGTGAAAAAAGGTACTATAGAGTGAAAAAAGGTACTACAGAGTGAAAAAAGGTACTATCCCCCAAAACTCAATATGAACAACATCTCACCTTCTATGCCACAGAAGTTAAGAATAGTTTTGAACCACTGAATTTAGAAGGGAAAGATCCAAATGAACAGCAGTGAGAGATCCAAGTAACATTATGGAAATTGCTGAGAAATATGTATCATGCCATAAACCAAAAAGAACAAACAAGTGGCTATCTGATGACAGGATCAAAATAGCTAATCAGTGAAGGGTGATCAAAGCCAAAATTAATAAGGATGAAGATAAAAACCTGAATATAATTTATCCAAGAAAGACAAAAACAGGTAATGGGAGGAGTAGTGTCAATATCTGGAAGAAGCTAATAGGAAGAGGCATACTAAGGTCATGTTTCCATAGTGAAAATGATGTGGTCCAGCTTTTCAGCACAGCAAGGAACTGTTAAAGACAGCACAACAATGTTAACTGGAAAGCCCAAGATATTGATGGAATACCTGCAGAATTACTAAGACCAGTACCAATTAACATCATCATTGCCCTGTGTCAAGAGCCATGGACTGCATGTCAATGGCCTCAGTATTGGAAAAGATCTGTGTTTATCCCATTAGTAAACAAAGGTACCGCAGATGGTATAACACTATTACCTGAAAATAAGGAATAAAAAAATGAACTGGAAAATCAAGGATGAAAGTGAAAAAGTAGGATTGAATCTTAACATCAGGAAAACAAAGATAATGACAACCGCTGTAGATGGACATGAGATGTTTAAAATCAATAAGGAGGAAACTGAATTAGTTTGAGAATTTATCTTCCTTGGGTCAAATATTGTTCATGATGGCAGTTCACTTCTGAAATCAAATACAGGATAACATTAGGCTGCATTGGAATAGTTTACATGAATAAGATCTGGAAAAACAGAGATATTTAGATAAATACTAAAAGCATGATAATTACAGCAATAGTCTTCCCTATAACGATGTGAGAGTTGGACACTATAAGAATGCCTGATCAAAGAAGAATTGAGTCTTTGAACTGTGGTGCTGGTGTAAATGATTTTGTATACCATGGATGGCCAGAGTAAGAAACAGATAGGGGCTAAATCATATAAAACCAGATACATCACTAGAAGCTAAAATCGTAAGACTATGTCTGATTTACTTTGGCCATGTCATGCATACAAATTCATTGGAAAAGTCAAAGATGCTAGGAATGGAACAAAAAGAAGGGACAAGCAAAGAATATCAGACTTCTGGTTTGCCATTGCAGCTGCCATGGCCACTGGAAGGTGAGCTCTGTCTTCTCTGTTTGGTTTCACACTGCCAGGGGACCCTGGAAAGGGTCAAAAGTCACCCTGTAGGAGTGACCAGCAAGGAGGGGATCCCACTTGATCGTGAGAAGGTGATAGCCCTTCTGCTCAATCCATGGCAGCCCTCCAAACTGGTGGACGAAAGACCAGCCATAAAAATATGGCTCGTCACTAGGCTGCAAACAGCCAAAGTCAAACTTACTACCAGGCACTCCAAAGCAGCGTGGATGAGACTGGGTGAGATCTGAACCTCTCTTTAATCCCAAATTTTTTTTTCTCCTGCAAAATATGTTTTTATTTAATTGAGATAATAAGAACTGTATTAGCTTAAATATGAGATAGTAGATATCAAGAGAAAAAGAGAGGAAAAAAAACTTGGGATTAAAGAGAGGAAATTTTGGTCATTAAATTTAAGACATTTGGAAACTAGTTGAAAATAAGAAATGTTATATTGTATTATTAATTAGATGATATAAGATGGTGGGAAATAGAATATACTCAAATAGATAAGATGTGTATCTTAAATTTTAGACTTGGTGAAACAGGCACAGTAGTGCCTGCATTTTTTTGCATCGTATGAGAAGAGCACATCTTCTTTCCCCTGTCCTTATCACTTTCTACAGAGGGACGATTGAAAGCATCCTGTTGTATTGTATTACTGTTTGGTTTGGAAGTATTGTTTTGGATAGAGGGCTGTACAGAGAGTGGTGAGGATGGTGGAAAAGATTATTTGGAAGTTCACTTTCTTCTTTCTAGGACATAGCATGTAAATTATGTTTGACCAGGGTCTGCAGTATTGTCAGGGGCACCACACATCCTCAATGACCATTTTTTTTGTTACCTTCTGGGAGAAGGCTTTGCACTATCTGAAGTAGAACAACTAGATTCTGTAATTGCTTTGTACGAAATAGTATCAACCTTGTTAACTCTCAAGACTTTTTTTTCTGCTATGTATTCAAAATGAACTGTGATTAATATATATATTTTCTTCTTTTGAGAGCGGGCATTGGAATTTCATTTTAATGTGTGCCCCTGTATACATAGAAAAGTGACATATAAAGATTCTATCTATCTATCTATCTATCTATCTATCTATCTATCTATCTATCT
>JAKJMR010017963.1:69581-99488 GCA_024449315.1 Daboia siamensis
CTGCCCTCACAAACTTGTTAAAAACGAGGGGGGAAACCTCAATGAAACCCAGCCAGCCACTGAAATGGACAAAGGTATGCCAAGCGGCATTCAAGAGGTTAAAGAGATTCTTTTCTGCTGAACCCATACTGAGGCACCTGGACCCAGATAAACCTTTCATAATACAGGTGATGTGGCAATGGGGGTTGTACTATTACAAGAAAATGATGAAGGGCCACTGCAACCATGCATGTACATATCCAGGTATCTCACTGAGATGGAACACCACTGGGCTGTGTGGGAAAAGAAAGTGTACGCTGTGAGATGGTCATTACTTATGTGGCGCCATTTCCTTGAAGGGAATAAAATCCCTTTTCAGGTCTAGACAGACCACAAAAACTTGGAAGCACTAAAAACACCCAGAAAGCTCACCCCTAAGCTAGCCTGCTGGTCCCAGCACTTTCACCAATTCCGTTTTACGCTCAAACACTTGCCAGGGTAGAAGAACTTCTTGGCAGATACACTGTCTCACATGCCCCAATATAACAGCACGGGAGGCACCAGTTCTAAACCACTCATGCCTGAACCACAACTGGCATCACCAGTAACAACCAGGGCCCAAGCTTTTCTGGCCCAGGGTTCCAGAAAAATAAACATGTGTGCACGATCAAGGACAGACTGCCATGGTGGGGGAAAAGTTATATATACCAACCACCCAGAGGGTCACCTTCATGCAGATGTGCCATGGTACAAAATCAGCAGGGCATTTTGGATTTGTAAAAAATGCTACATTTAATTTAAAGGCAATTTTAGTGGCCATCCATGAAAAAGGACATAGAAAGCTACAGGCTCAGCTGCGCAACTTGTGCAGCTACTAAGAGGTTGCAAGGGAAATCACCTGGACTGCTACAACCAGTGGAGAATCCCTCAGTCCCCTGGAGAGAAATATCCATGGATTTTATAGTGGAGTTACCAGAAAGCAATGGAAACACTGTCATCTGGGTGGTTATGGACCTGTTTTCAAAACAAGTGCACTTTACCCCTTGCCAAAAGATTCCCACCACGAAAACCTTAGTGAAACTATTTGTGCAGCACATCTACAGACTGCATGGGGCACCCCAATGCATCATATCAGATAGGGGAGTGCAATTCACATCAGAGTTTTAGAAAGAATTTTTATCCCTCTTAGGAACCACTCAGGGACTGTCATCTAGTCATCATCTTCAGTCCAATGGATCAATGGAATGTTCAAACTCAGTACTTGAGCAATATTTAAGATGCTTTATTAATTTTCAGCAAATGAATTGGATGGACCTACTCCCTTTCACAGAAGTTGCTTACAATAACACAATCCACTCCAGCACAGGCTACACTCCTTTTCAAGTAGCCACGGCCAAAGTTTCAACCCTATGCCAGAAATAACCCCAAATGAACTGGAAATCCCATCACTGAAAGAATGGATATCCCAATTACAAAACACCTGGCCAGTGGTTAGGAAAACCTTAGACGAAGCTAGACAAGCACACAAAGCACAAGCAGATAAAAAAAGAGTTGAACCTAAACCATTCACTGTAGAAGAAATGGTATATTTGTCTACAAAATACTTAAAATCCCTGCAGCCCTGTAAAAAACTTGGTCCAAAATATATAGGACCTTTTCCAATTCAAAGAATCATAAACCCAGTAACACTAGAATTAGAACTACCCAAGAACCTCAGGCAAATACACCCAATTCTTCACTGCAGCTTACTGAAATGAGAACAACAGTCACCCTTATGGCCCCAAATCCACCACCACCACCTCCAATCATGGTTAAAGGAGAACAACACTTCAAGATAAAAGAAATCCTAGATGCTAGGAAGTATCATGGGGCAACCTAATACCTAGTAGCATGGAAACACCTTCCCTCCTCACAGAACGACTAGGTCCACAAATGTCACGTCAGAGCACCCAAACTGCTAAAGAAGTTTCATATAGAATATCCCAACAAACCAGACTAACCTCTATACCTGTTTTGTTTTCTCTACAGGTGGATCTCTCCTATTTTTAAGGGGGACAGGATGTCAGAACCCATTCCTATTTCATTTCTATCTATCCCCTCTGACCCAAAATCAAATCTTACCTTTCCCTGGGTTCTGCCATACTCCCAAGGGGGAGGGAAGATGTGCCTGTGGGTTTATTGCCTCTGCTTCCTTTATCCAGTACAATGTAACCAGGGCTTTTTTTCTCATAGAACGCTCAGAACGGAGTTCCGGCACCTTTTTTGGATGGAACCTTGTAGGGTAGGCAAGGCAGGTTGTATGACATGTGTGAGTTCCGGCACCTTTTTCTTTTACAAAAAAAGCACTGAATGTAACCTTTTGTTTATTGCCTCTGTGTCCTCTATCTGCTATAATGTAAAAATTTGCTTCCTGCATTATCTCTCTCTCTCTTTATCTCCGTAAACTGTCAGCTAGAATAAGGGAGGAAATAAGGAATGTAACCATAGTGCCTGGTTTATTTCTATGCTCTCAGAGGAAAATGTGAAGAAGCTGCCAATCATCGCTGCATGAACTGGAAATGGACCGATGTTATCTCCTCTTTTTCCATGATGGACCTAACACCTGGAGATTGGCCATCCTGTACCGGCTGAGTGGACTATGGGGTGGGGTCTTGCTTGGGGATACTTTAATCTATCGCTCTGCATGGGAAATCTCAGATCCTGTCTATTATGCCTGCTATCAATTACTCTTAATAAAAGTTCCTGTTGGAAGAAATTGTTTCTAAGAGTCCTGACAATGTGTTTGTGTTGAAAAAGATCTTGGTATATAAGTATTGCTGTGATGTAAGTTATTCAGATAAAACACACCTGAAATTCTGCAGAAGGCAGTGATTGTTTTTATTGTATTTAATTCTTGTCTTTGTTAAACATATTGATGAAATTTCTGGTTTTGGAAGATGGTTGCATATGAGTTGCTGAGAGAGTTTGAACAGGCCTATAGATTAGAAAATCCAAAGTGGGAATCCTCCAGTTTCATCTTACTAAAGGTTTACCTATGGGTAGACTTATTTAGTTACCATAGATTACATCAAGATATATAGTAACAATTTATCTTTTCTAAGCAGCTATTATGAAGATGGCAGAGAGTATGCTTGGAACCATCTTCTATAGTACTCTCACTTAAAAAAAATATTATTGACACAGTTTTTCTGAAGCACACAATTATATGGAGCCTTCTCCATATAAGCCCTATTTGGATTTACTTCCCATCAAGGAAAAATAAATATTACAAGCCAGGATAGGTTTAATAATTCAGTACATTCCACTGAAAGCAAAGGACAACCCATGCTCTTTGCTGGACACTTGATTTATGTCTGCAGTTTTTCAAAGTGACTGAAGGTCAAGCTATAAACACAAAATCAGGAGATTAAAAAAAATAATGCTGTGCATAGTATCCCCCACCCCAAATTCTCACCAGAATCACACATATATATATATATGCATTTCTTTGGCCTGTAGGCAGGTTGGTGGTCGTTTTTCTCTCCCTGCCTACTTCCCTCTCTCCTGACATTCTGATCAATTGGGCAGCAGCACACCTTGAATGTTGCACATTGTTGCTTTGTCTGGTGGGCTATGAATCAGCCAACAATCCTCCACAGCATTCCAGGATCCTGGCTAGAGAAACCTGGCTAGTTAGATATGGTTTCCAGAAATGATATGTTTTGATTTGCTTGTTAACCAACTGCAACCCTTCTGCTGAATGCCTGATAGCAGTGCTTCTTTTCAGAGGAACATAAGAGGAGTACATAGAGACTATGGTAGTGACAACTGCTAAATAAATAATTTAGTTGTAATATAAGTATTGTTACAGTTCATTGTCTGACATGCCCTTCTTCTTGAATATGCATTACTTTTATCAGCCATGACAGAAATACAGAAAGTCAGTAATTTCAGATATTCTTACACACGCCCTGTGTCACCACAGTTTTGTCTAGAGGGAGCTAATAAATCATGTGTTTCCATTTGACATGTTTGGTTTCTCTTGTCTGGCTTCAGAAGCTGGGTGCAGTATTGTAAGCTAGCAGATCTGCAGAGAAGAAGACATGTTACTGAAAATGCTTTCATCTGTCCATATATTTAAGATATCTACAGAATGTTAGAAATTATAGAACTCTTTTTTTAAAGAAAACCACCACTAATCCAGTTCTTATATGGGATGCTACTACTCACTGCTTTTAGGAGGATGATAAGGTTCTTTTGAAAACTGAACCTTGGGATGTATACACATGTGTGCACATGTGCATTAATTAAGAATCTGTAATTGTAAAATTTGAGCAGCTCACCATGACTGGGTAGCCTCAATGCCAAGCAGTTTTAGGATGTTTGCTTAACACTTTTAATAGAGCACTTTCTAAGGGGAAAGCAAATTGGGGATCATTCTGTATGCCTACCCATTTGTGGGGAGAGATAATATCTTATCATTCCTTTAATTTTTTCGCTTGCTAAGGCATATGAAATAGGTTTAGGTTTAAGACTGTCAAAGATTTGTGAACAAAGAAATCTGTTTATTCTCTTTATTCCAAACATGCCATTCCCAAAAATGTTCTACAGTGTTGGGGGGCAAAACCAAACAATATGTCTTCCCAATTCAATATGTTCCCTCAATACATTCCTAAAAGAAAAGAGAATTCTTTTAATTGTGATTTTTGAGATAGTTGTTTATCACTTAATCACCGAGTCATACTTGATAATCCAAATGTTATAGGAAATTTTGTCATCTGATTTGCTGAAGTAAAAATACCTAATATCTCTAGTATTCCAGCAATCTACTTCAGATTCTCCCTGATCTATAAAGAAGATGCAATTAGCCTGGCAAGATTTGTTCATGTCAATTCTACGCTAGTTTCTCCTAATCAGTTTACATGGTGCTTACATGTTGTTGACTTTCACATTTGCTTTAGACTTTTCCAAAACATCAGTGCAACAAGTCTATCTCCTTTCTCCTCCCTATTAGGGACAAGATTATCCTTCAACTACTTTAACAGTTCTCCCTGTTAGGGACAAGATTATTCTTCAACTACTTTATCAGCTCTCCAGGATTTTCCCAAAAAGAATGGAGAGAGGAGGGTCAGTCAGGCTATCAAATGCAATACATTAGAGTTCTGAATTTAAAATATGCTGCAGATTTTAAAAAGATCAATTATCAATGATACATTTTATCCTTGAAAACAAAATGGATTATAATGTTTGCTATATGTTACTGGCTGCTTACAGTCTGAAATTATCTCGGAAAATAAACACTTACATGAAAAGTATTATACTTATAGCACAAACATTTGTTAATACAATTGACTAAAACCTTTTAATAGAGAATTAGCAAGGAAGCAGATGTTTGATATTTCTAAAACAAATGATCTCATAATTAATTGGTCATTAGTGTTTGACAAGGTTATTAAGACAGCTATTAGCTAAAAGATGGGAGAGATAGTTGCAACAATCAAAACTAGATTTTATCATATTCATCTGAAAGCAACAGCTCTACATACTAAACACCTTAATAAAGCATAAAAATGTTTCATTTGTCACATTACAGGGAGTGGTGGGATTCAAATATGTGAACAACTGGTTCTCAAGTCTATGTGGATGCTGCTTCCGGAAGTCCATTCTGGGCTTGGACAACAAAAAATTAGCTACCGGTTCTGCTAAAGTGGTGCGAACTGGCTGAATCCCACTACTGATTACAGATAGGATAGGCATTTTCATACTGAAAGCTAATCTGCATTTTTTCCATTCTATATCAAACATATGATACATATTTTGTAAATTTATTTTTGATTTTGACTCAAACTGTTTGTGTGGTTCATACTAGCTATTTTTCTATTTCATTTAATAATAATAAATGTTTTCTTTATGTACTATTTGTAAAATAAGTAAATGATGTTTCAGCAGGGGATATAAATTATTGAATGATACTAAACCACATGAAATGGGAATATGGTGACCAGTACCACGGGATGTGTCTTAGATTGCTACATGCAAATAGCTAGCAAAAAAGATATATGCAGCTTACAACTACATTTGGGGAAAAATCTGGAGCTTGTTATTTTTCTTTCTGCTTTCAAAGTCAATATGAAAAAAACAAGGATGTTTGTGTAAGCATACAAATCAGAATGTGTCTATCATTCTTAGCTGCATTTGAAAATAAACTGCATCCCTTGAGAAATTCTATCTCAAGTAGGTTGTCATGCATCAGTTCCTGTTTAATATTGCACATTCATATTTGGGTAACTTTATGGCGGAACGTTCAGTTAAAATTCCTCAACCTGAGCACTGAAATGCTTGCCTTATGCCAGATGTCTGTATATGATGACAGGAGTCATTTTTCTGATAAGCCTCACCACTACAGTTCTGGTTAGAATATAGAACTAGAGTTTATCTTTCTGAGTTGATCAGCAAGTGGGTATGAATAAGAAAGAATGCTAACAAGTGATTTGAATACAATTTCCACCACTATTACCAATGGAATAATGATGTGGCTAATTACAAACTCATTCTAATTAGTTTAACTTTAATATCATTATTGACAACTCAAACTTTGGGACTGGGGAAAAATATACTGTTAAAAGAGTCCTGTTTTAAAACAAAAGCTGAGATCAAACAACCCTATTCATCCTGCTGACTAATTTTGCAAAAATGCTTAATCTTGTTTGGAAAAGCAGTGCCAGTTCACCACTTATGGGAGGTGTGGTGGGTACTGAGCCTGGTAGGTGCTTGCTTTCCTGTGGCAAGTCCTAGTCCTCTGAAATAGCTTCCCACTGAAAGTTATATTAGTCCAACTTTAGCCATCTTCCAAAAACAATTGAAACTATACCTGAGAGAATTGGGGACGACACCCCTTTATGGATTGCCTGTTTCATTTCCCCCCTCTATTGTTGGAGAAATGAAGCTGAATGGGGGATATCATATTAATAAAACAACTCACTGAATAAGAAAAGAAAATCAGAATAGAGCTAGAAGGGACCTTGGAGGTCTTCTAGTCCAACCGCCTGCTCAAGCAGGAGACCCTATACCATTTCAGACAAGTGATTGTCCAGTCTTTTCTTAAAAATCTGGAGTGATGAAGCACCCACAACATTCTAATGGCTTATCTGAAGTATATATGCTCATGACTATTAGTGCTGTAGCAAATACTTCTATGAGGATTTATTTGGTTCTCCAACCTACCAAACTTTATTTTTCTTCAAGATGTTTAAAAAATAGCTAAATCGGCCTATATCATACTTCAAAATCAAGAAGCAATCTGTGTGTCAGAATCCATTTATATTTCATTTCTAACTATCTCGTCTTCCCCTGGATTCTGCCATTCCCAAGGGGAGAGGGAACAGGCATGGAGTTTTATGGCTTTTACTTCCTCCCTTAAATGTAACTGTCAGGTTTCTGACATATGGGCTTTTCAAGTGACTCTGAGGCATTGTTTACCTTAAAAGTCCTTTATTAGCCTAATACACCGGCAAATGCTTGCTCGAAGGAAGCTGGAATCTGAAATCTCCACCCCTTGCACAATATCATTAAACACAATTCTCCACCTTTTTAATTTTGTCATTAATCATATTCTCCAGTTAATTTAAAGAATCAGCTTCCCTTCCATTAGAAACAGAAGGGTGAAAGCCCTAATAAGCAGGCATATACATAGAATGAAGGCTACTGCTAAGCTTGTAAGCCGCCCTGAGTCTTCGGAGAAGGGCGGGATATAAATGGAATTAAAAAAAAAACAAAAAAAACTGCCAAAGTCTTATCTTCTATAGAGACACAAATGGCCTTCAAAGTGCATTCCTACTTTTCCCTCCCACCAATTTTAAACTAAAACAATACACAAGTCTTAAAGCAATACACAAGTTTAACATATGAAATAGCTACTTCTTCATCTCATGTCAAGCAATAACATTTGATGTTAGCAGTGCTGACATCCGGCCCCCCCTTAAAAAAAGGACAGTTCCTGTGATGTAAACAAAACACAAGTTAGGATTTGGCTTTTGGTTTGTTGGGGTGTTTCTCATAAAACCTTTTGATAAGTCTGTCAGCTTTCACATCAGTAGATTTCACCCAAGTGGCTTCAGACAATGGGTATCCCTTCCACTGTACTAGGTATTGCAATTTTCCCTTAAAGATTCTAGAGTCAAGAATACGTTTCACTTCATAATGGGTTTGACCTGCTACCATGATGGGTCCAGGTGCTTTCTTAGAGGGCGGTCTTAAAGTGGAGGTTCTAAAAGGTTTCATCAAGCTACAATGGAACACCAGGTGAATTTTCCACAAACGTCTGGGTAGTTTCAATTTCACTGTGACCTGGTTGATGATTTTCACAATGGGGAAAGGCCCCAAGCACTTTGGTCCCAATTTCTTGTTGGGTAGTTTCAGGCGTAGGTATTTGGTCAACAAATAAACCTTTTCCCCAACTTGGAATGTTCTTTGGGGAGCTCTCTTTTTGTCAGCTTGCTTTTTGTAGGTCTCAAAAGTTTTTTTTAAGGCCACCTTTGTATTTTTCCAAATTTCTTCCCAACCCCTCACCCACTGATCCAGAGTCTGGGAAGCGGAGTGTAACTGAGAGTATTCTGGTATGGGGTTTAATTCTTTCCCTGTGGCTACATGGAAAGGAGTGTAGCCAGTGCTGCTATGTACTGAATTATTGTAAGCCACTTCTGCAAAAGGGAGGAGGTCGGTCCAGTTTGTTTGTTGGTAAGAGATGTAGCATCTAAGGTATTGTTCGACCATTTTGTTGGCAGACTCTACAGCTCTGTTAGTAGCCGGGTGAAAAGCAGTTGATAGGCCTTGAGATGCTCCAATTAATTTAAGAAAATTTCTCCCAATTTCCGCTGTGAACTGCACCCCTCTGTCCAAAATTATTCACTTAGGGGCGCCATGTAGTCAATAGATATTTTTTAGGAACAACTTAGTCAGGCGTTGAGCTGATGGAAGACCTTTGCAGGCAATAAAGTGAGCCTGTTTTCAATAGTTCTATCACAGTCCAAATGGCAGTATTTCCTCTACTATCAGGTAGGTCTACTATAAAGTCCATAGCTATTTCTTCCCATGGTTGAGAAGGTTTGGCCACTGGTTGCAATAACCCAGGGGTTTTTCCTGGGATTCTTTTCATGGTGGCACATACAGTACAGCTCTTGACATAGTTTTCTATGTCTCGTTTTAGTCCCGGCCACCAAAATTGCCAGCGAATGATATGTAGAGATTTTAGATATCCAAAATGTCCAGCCTGTTTGACATCATGGCTGTGGTTGAGGGCCTTAAGGCGAAGAGCTTCAGGCAAGTACAATTTCCCCCCCCTTGTAAGCCAGACCATCCCTGCATGTTAGGGATGTCTGATTGTCTTTAAACCATTGATCAGTGAGCCGTTCTCGCTTTATTTTCTTTACCCCAGGGTCATCAGGATTAGGGGTCCTGCGAGGTGTGAGTTGGGCCACAGTTTGTGGACCGGGGATAATTGCCTCATGAACTTCTTCGTGTTCACTTTTGTATTGTGGCAACTGGGACAGCGCATCAGCTAGGAAGTTTTTTCTTCCTGGTATGTACTTAAGAGTAAAGTTGAAATGGTTGAAATACTGTGCCCATCATACTTGTTTTGGGGACAATTTTCGGGGAGTTTCTAGTGCTTCTAAATTTTTGTGATCTGTCCATACTTCAAAAGGCACCTTGCTCCCTTCTAAGTAGTGCCGCCAGTTTAATTGCCCCCACCTAATTGCAAAGGCCTCCTTCTCCCAGACTGTCCATCTCCTATCGCTTTCAGTAAATTTCTTAGAGGTGTAAGCACAAGGTTATAGGACCTCACTTTTATTCTTTTGCAATAACACTGCTCCGACTGCCACTTCACTAGCATCTGCCTGAATTACGAAGGGCTCCCCTGGGCAAGGGTGCTTTAGCACTGGTTCAGCCGCAAATAGTCTTTTTAAATTCTCAAAAGCTTTCTGACAACTCATAGTCCATGCTAGCGGCTGGCCAGGTTGTGGTTTTCCCCCTCCCTTGCCCATTCTGAGTAGTTCTGTAAGAAGTAGAGCAATCTCAGCAAAAGAGGGAATAAATTGACGATAGAAGTTGGCAAACCCTAGGAAACTCTGAAGCTGTTTGCGGGTTTTGGGGGGCTGCCATTCAATTATAGTTTTTACTTTGGCTGGGTCCATTTCGATACCCTCATTGGAGATTCTATAGCCAAGATAATTTAATCGGGTTTGGTGAACATTTCGACAGTTTGATATAAAGTTTGGCATTCAGTAGTTTCTTTAACATTTCTCTAAACAGTTTTATGTGGTCGGACATATTCGTGCTGTATATCAAAATGTCATCAAGGTATACTAGGAACCCTTTGTATAGGTGTTCATGTAGGACCTCATTGATCAATTGCATAAATACGGCTGGGGCCCCCTGCATTCCAAATGGCATGACTTTGAACTGGTAGCTCCCCAAGTGGCAGTTGAAGGCTGTCTTCCACCTTTATTCTTACCCGGTAATATGCTTCTCTCAGGTCTACCTTGGTGAAGACGCTCTCCTTCGCCAGATGGGTTAGCAAGTCTTTTAGGAGGGGGAGAGGTATTTATTTTATAAATTTTCCACACTCACAGCGTTTAGGCCTTTATAGTCCACGCAGAGATGTAAAGATCCATCTTTTTTCTCTTTGAACAACACAGGGGCTCCCACAGTAGACTTGGCCTGTTCGATGAATCCCCTCGCTAGGTTTGTATCCACATATCGCTGCATCTCCTCCATTTCAAGGGGGGACATAGCGTACATTCTTGGTTGGGGGAGTTTGGCCCCTGGTAGCAGTTCAATGGAACAATTATTGGGACGGTGAGGAGGCAAGGTATCACATTCTTTTTCACTAAACACCTCTGTTAGGTCCTGGTACTTGCCGGGGATGAGTGGCTTGCCAGGAGGCTGTAAGGCAGCCATGTGCGCTTGCTCATGGGTGGGTTAAAATCCCCTGTAACATCTGTTGAATCAATGGGGGGATTGGGCCCTATGGGTAATCTCACAGTTCTCATTCCTTTTTCCCACCAGATAAGTGGCTTCCATTAGTCTAGCCAGGCTAGTCCTAGGATCACAGTCTCAGACATCTTTGGAGCTACTAGGAAGCGAATGAACTCCCAGTTCGCTTATCTCCAGGGCTCTGTAAGGGCTCTGTTAATTGCGTGACTAAAGTCCCTCCCATTAGAAAGCCATCAGCTTGCTCAAACCTCACAGGTTTGGAGAGTGGCTTGGCCCGTATGCCCAGTCTCAAGGCACATGACCGACTAATGATGCATCAGGAGCAGCCGGTATCAAGTAGCACTTTCAGGTCTACTTGTGCCCCTGACTTAGGGATTATGAGTTTAGCAGGCAATAAAAAAGGTAGGATGGGTCGACTCACCATTGGGTCATTCTCCCCTTCATTGTCGCTGTCAAAACCGGGTAAAGTGGGGGTGGGCCCAGTCGGTGGGCCAGTGTCCTCCTGGGTGGGGGACATAACCTGGGTAACAGGCTCCTGGGTGGCCCAGTTGGACTTTTCTCTCAATGGCTACTGTGCGGGTTTCTTCCTCGTTTTTTGATCTGGTCTACTCTGCTGTTGCGGATAAGGAACTGGGCAGTTTGCTGCTCGATGTCCCTGCTGTCCACATCAAAAGCACTTGATTGGCAGACCTGTAGGTGGTCTAGGTCTTTCGGCAGTAGCAGATGTTGGGGGTTTTCAGGGTGGTGGTAGCCATCTGGATCCTGGTTTTGGTGCAATTTCAGGTGGAGGAGGCTTTTTATAGCAGGCGAGCTGGACATCTAATTTCACCGCTGCCTGGTACCATTCATGCAGCTCGTTGGGTACAGCTCGATAGATACATGCCTGAGAGAGGTGGTTGTCTAACACTTCTCTAAAAAGATGAATCATTGATTGGTCAGGCCATCTCTCTATCGTTCCTGCCATCTTCTGAAACTCCCGCACATACTCTAAGGCAGGCCGGCCAGCTTGCTTTATCTTATGGATTTGTTCTTCTGCTTTGAGGGCAATGGATGTGTCCTCAAACCTTTCCCTCAGCCCCAGGAGGAAAAGGTGGGGGTCCTCCAATTCAGGGGCCTGCTTGTTATATTAATTGTTCAACCATTCAGATGCTTCTCCCTCTAGGTTGGATGCAATCACATCAACCATCGCACCTGGGTCCGGGTAAGAGTGACCCCAGTGATTCAAGTGAGAGCGTACTTGGTTGAGGAAAAAAGTCAGTTTCTCTGGGTCCCCATCGAAGGTTGGTCTGAAGGGTGGGCTCATCATTACTTGTTGGGGCCCCCATTGCTGCTGGCCCCACCCTAGTTGGTGGTTCAATGGCTGCTGGGGCCCCCATTGGTGCTGCCTCCCCCTTGGTTGTTGGATCAACTGTTGCTAGGGGTCCTACTGCTGCTGGCCCCCTCCTGGTTGTTGATTCACCAGCTGCCAGGGCCCCCACTGCTGTTGTTGTGTCTCCAGTGGCTGTTGGCCCCACTCTGGTTGCTGATTTAATGGCTGCCAGGGCCCCCCTTGCTGCTGTCCCCTCTGGGCTTGCTGTACATTCAGGGGTTGCACATCTGGGTCCTGCTGCTGCCACCCTTGCTGTTGTTCTCCCACCAGCTCCTGATCTCCAGGCTTCTGAACCACCCCCAGCTGTTGCAAGGCTTCTTTTAGCTGGGGCAAGCTCAGAGGTTGTTGGCCTTCCACTTGTGGCTCCCCAAACTCCCATTGCTGCAGAGGCCACAGGTTGGGGTCCTCTGTCTCTATGGATCTGGAGGGCTTGGCAGGGGACTCCTGGGTCTGGCAAGTAGTCTGATCTGCAGACAGGATTTTCCACTCACCCGAGTATTCAATCTCAGCTGGCCTGGCTGCTCCGAGGCTCTTGGAGTCTCTGCTGGGCTTAATCCACTCTCCTGGTTATTTGGGTCTGGCTCCCAGCTGGGAGGATTGCTGAAACTGTTTCCTTGCTGGCTTCCTAGCTGGCCCTTCCCCCACTGGGGTGGCTGCTGGTGCCGGGGAGCTGGCTTCAGGAAATTTTACTCCTTCCATTATGGGATCTTCCCCAACTCTTTGCCAGTCTGCCTGCGAAGCTTGGAGACAGCGACGGGAGGTTGGGACTCCCTAATTAGTTTAAAAAGTAGTGTGGATTCCAGCTTGATGTCAAGTTTCCGACGTATGGGTTTTTCAAGTGACTCTGAGGCATTGTTTACCTTAAAAGTCCTTTATTAGCTTAATACACCGGCAAATGCTTGCTCGAAGGAAGCTGGAATCTGAAATGTCCGCCCCTTGCACAATATAATTAAACACAATTCTCCACCTTTCTAATTTTGTCATTAATCATATTCTCCAATTAATTTAAAGAATCAGCTTCCCTTCCGTTAGAAGAACTGCCAACGTCTTATCTTCTTTAGAGACACAAATGGCCTTCAAAGTGCATTCCTACTCTTCCCTCCCACCAATTTTAAACTAAAATAATACACAAGTCTTAAAGCAATATACAAGTTTAACATATGAAATAGCTACTTCTTCATCTCATGTTAAGCAATAACATTCGATGTTAGCAGCATTGACATCATGGTTGAAGGAAAACAACACTTCAAGGTAAAAGAAATCCTAGATTCTAGAAAGTACCACAGAGCAATTCAATACCTAGTAGCTTGGAAACACCTTTCCTCCTCAGAAAATGAGTGGGTCCATAAATGTCACATCAGAGCATCTAAGTTGCTAAAGAGGTTTCATACAGAATATCCCTACAAACCAGGCTTACATCTATATTTTTGATTCCTCTACAGATGGAGCTCTTCTATTTTTAAAGGGGGCAGGATGTCAGAATCCATTTATATTTCATTTCTAACTATCTCCTCTGAGCAAATCCAAATCTCATCTTCCCCTGGATTCTGCCATTCCCAAGGGGGAGAGGGAACAGGCATCAGACATTTTGGCTTTCACTTCCTCCCTTAAATGTAACCTTTGTTTATTCGCCCGCCTGCTATTTATCACAATATAATCAATTGCTTTCTCAGTAGGCATTCCCTCTGAACTTATGGGCAAGTAGGAAAGGGGGTGGGAAAGGGAGAAATGCAGCCCTCCAGAATCTGGTTTGTTTCTCCAAATGAAGCGTGAGGAGGGTGGAAATGATCCTGCTGCAAACAGACTGTTATCTCTCCTTTCCCACGATGGACTTACCACCTGGAGCTTGGCTGATCCGAAACTGACCGAATGAACTGTGGAGTGAGGTTTGCTTGGGGACACTTTAAAAATATTGATCTGTGAGGGAATTCCTCAGATCCTGTCTATTATGCCTGCTATCACCTATTTCTTAGTAAAGGTTCCTGCTTGGAAAATCTTGTCTCCAAGAGACCTACTTTCTTAAGATGTGGGCTGAAGTGGGTTCTGACACTGTGCCATCTTAGACTTACATATGCTGTGCCAGCTTAGATTTACATCTGCTGCCCCCTAGAGGTGAGAGCTCTATGGGGTATGCCCTACCCAGAGTGTGTGTTCCAGACCACCCCCGGGAACAGAGCTGTGACCGTCGTGAGAGGATGGTGGTCGGGCTGTTCTGGGGGTTCACCCAGCTGGAGTGGCAGTGAAGCTGCGTTGATGGCCTGGACACCCACTTACCCTCTGTTTTTATATCCTCCTAATTAATTTATCATGGGACTGTCCTCTCCTGGATTTGCTTGTCAATTATGGTTTATATTCGCTACACCAGCATGGACTTGTTCGCCCTCAGGGGTGCCCCCCCTCCTGGGTGCGACCCACCTTTCCTGCCACTTTTTATCTTGATGAAGGGCCCGATTGTTGGGACCCTGAGAGATGGCCGGGCAGGGGCAGGGGCCTCCGGTATAAATTTAATAAGAGGCCCCTGGTTAGATTTTTAGTTAAATTTTTTTGTGGGGTTAGGGAGGGGGGTGGGTATTTCTTGTGGTTGTTTGGAAATGGGGGGTAGTCCATCAACCGTTGTTCAGACCAGGTCCGGGATTGATCGCGTGGGGTGGGAGCAGGGGTCGGCTGCCTCCGGAGCTCCGGAGTGGGTCGTGGGATTGCCTATTCCGATGGTAGGGAATGGCAGCAGGTGTAGGAACAGAGGGCCGTATCGTCATTGGGGAGGGCATCTCCGCTATTTACAAGCGATGATGTGCTCTGACCCTCTGCTTCTGCCCCGAGGTCCCGGGAGCGAGGATGAGCAGCCACCTGAGCTCCAGTTGGTGTACTTGAACACCAGGTCCATTGTTAATAAGGCTCCTCTTGTCCGGGACTTGGTTGAGGGTGAGCATGCGGACCTGGCTTGCATTACGGAGACTTTGTTGGGCCCAGAGGGTGGTATTCCTCTGGTTGATCTTTGCCCACCAGGTTTCCGGGTGCTACACCGGCCTTGGGCTCAGGGTAGGGGCGGGGGAGTGGCAGTAGTTATGAGGGAGACCTTGTGTCCGCGGGAGGCCACCATTCCCCAGATAGTCGGGTGTGAATCTCTCTTCCTGAGATGCGGTCCTGAGGCGCAGTTGGGCTTGCTGCTGGTGTACCTTTCACCTAGTAACGCAGTAGCAGCCCTGCCTGAGCTTCTCGACATCCTCTCGGGATTGGTGATTGAGTTCACCAAACTTATAGTTTTGGGTGACTTTAATCTACCATCCCTGGGAGGGTCGTCTGAGTTAGCGCGGGAGTTCATGGCTTCCATGATGGCCATGGACCTGATGCAAGTAATTCATGGACTGACTCATGTGGGAGGCCACACCCTTGACTTGGTTTTCTTATCTGGATGGTGGTTAGATGATCTTGGTGGGGGCTCCCCAATTGTTATGCCCCTGTCATGGACCGATCATCATCTCCTACGGCTGGTCTTCCGTTTTGCCACTCCCTGCCGTGGGTGTGTGGAACCAATTAGATGGTACCGCCCCAGGCGCTTAATGGATCCTGATAGGTTCCAGGCAGTGCTTGGGTCCCCGCCTGCCTCCGTTGCTCACAACTCGGCGGATGCCTTAGTGGAAGCCTGGGAAAAGGCGGCCACGGAGGTACTTGACCGAGTTGTACCCTTGCGGCCCCTAACCCTGTGCAGATCCCAGCGAGCTCCATGGTTTTCCATGGAGCTTCGGGAAATGAAGCGTCGGAAACGGGGCCTAGAGAGCTGTTGGAGGGCCACCCGATCCGAATCCGACCGATTGTGACTAAGAACCCATATTAGGTCTTATCTCGCAGCGATTAGGACGGCGAGGTTTAATTACTTCTCCACCCTTATCGCGTCCGCAGATAATCACCCAGCCGCACTGTTTAGGGTGACCCACTCCCTCCTTAATCAGGAGGTGAGAGAGGAATCCTTACAGGGTCGTGTCGAGGAGTTTAGTCAATATCTGTCGGATAAAATCGCTCAGATTCGGACCGGTTTGGACTTCGACTCGGCAGAGTCTGACGATCAGGACACGGGCGGTCTTGTCAAAGTTATCTGGGAGGAGTTTGATTCTGTGACCCCTGAGGAAGTGGACAGGATTATGGGGAGATTGAGCTCCACCACATGTTTATTGGACTCGTGCCCTTTCTGGCTGATTTATGCAGCTCGGGAGGGGACACGAGGCTGGTTCCAGGCGGTTATATCTGCTTCTTTGAGTGAGGGTAGTTTCCCCGCCGTCTTGAAGGAGGCGATGGTGAGACCCCTTCTCAAGAAGCCTGCCTTGGACCCAGCTATTTTAAATAACTTTTGTCCGGTCTCCAACCTTCGCTTTCTTGCGAAGGTTGTTGAGAGTGTGGTGGCGCATCAGCTCCCTCTGGTCCTGGATGAAGCGGGTTATCTAGACCCATACCAATCGGGTTTCAGGCCCGGGTACAGCACGGAGACGGCATTGGTCGCTCTGGTGAATGATCTCTGGAGGGCTCGGGACAGGGAACATTCCTCTGTCCTAGTCCTATTAGACCTCTTAACGGCTTTTGATACCATCGACCATGGTATCCTGCTGCGGCGTCTTAGGGGATTGGGAGTGGGAGGCACAGTTCTTCAGTAGTTCTCCTCCTATCTCCTGGGACGTTCGCAGTTGGTGTTGGCAGGGGGGCAGAGGTCGACCCCAAGGTCTCTCGTTTGTGGGGTTCCTCAGGGGTCGGTCCTCTCGCCTCTCCTGTTCAACATCTACATGAAACCGCTGGGTGAGATCATTCGTGGTTTTGGAGTTGGGTATCATCAGTATGCCGATGATACCCAACTTTTCATTTCGACCCCAAACCACCCCAGTGATGCCCTCAATGTGATGTCCCATTGCCTGGAAGCGGTTCGGGTCTGGATGGGGAGAAACAGACTTCAACTCAACCCCGACAAGACTGAGTGGCTGTGCATACCGGCATACCGGGATTTTCAGAATATTCCACCTCTTTCTATGGGGGGTGAGTTTTTACCCCCCGTAGATAGGGCTCGCAACTTGGGAGTCCTCCTAGATTCACGACTTACTTTAGAAGATCATATAGTGGCTGTGACTAGGGGGGCTTTCGCCCAGGTTCGCCTGGTGCGCCAGTTGTGGCCCTATCTCGACCAGGATGCTCTGTGTACGGTCACTCATGCACTCGTGACCTCTCGTCTGGACTACTGCAACGCTCTCTACATGGGGCTTCCCTTGAAGACCACTCGGAGACTCCAGCTGGTACAGAACGCAGCCGCGAGAGTTGTCTTGGGAGTTTCCTGGTACTCCCATGTTACACCTTTGCTCCACAAGCTGCATTGGTTGCCAGTTGTCTTCCGGGTGCGATTCAAGGTTCTGATGATGGTTTACAAGGCCCTACATGGCATGGGTCCAGAGTACCTTGGGGATCACCTGCTGCCGGCGTCTACTTCCCTCTGCCCTGTGCGTTCCCACAGAGAGGGCCTCCTCAGGGTGCCGCCGGTCAGGGAATGTCGGCTGGTGGCCCCCAGGGGGAGGGCCTTCTCTGTGGGCGCCCCGGCTTTATGGAAACAGTTGCCGGTTGAGCTCCGGATGGCACCTGACATTCACTCCTTCCGATGCGACCTAAAGACCTATCTATTTGAACAAGCCGGCCTGGCCTGTGGGGCTTTTATTGTGGGTTTTATTTTATTCTACTGTTTTAGCTTGGGCTCTTATTTAATTCTTTTTAAATTTTTGTATTCTGTATTTTATATATTGCCCTGTTCAGCGCCCTGAGTCCTTCGGGAGAAGGGCGATATATAAATATAAATAAATAAATAATAAATAAATAAACTTCATTTATAAATGCTTCTGAGGATAGGAGTGAGATTGGATACTAAAGAGTATGATTTGTGTGAGTGTATATTGAGAGTCTACCTCTCCATGCTGCTACTGTTTGACTGTTTCAAACACATCGATGCTGGAGGCTCTTTTGTGAGTAAACCCCAACAAGCTGTCAAAATTCCAAATGTGCCAATTGCCTATGTTTTAGCTGAAGGAATTCCAGTACAGTGGTACCTTGGTATTCAACTGCTTTGAAATTCATTGAATTTGGTACTCAATGCTTTTTGTAAACATCTTGTCCCAGTACTCATCATATGTTTGGTACTCAATGCACAAACTAGAATTTGTGCCTCATTACATTATTCCTTATAGGACCCAGATTGTTGGGGGCAATAAGCTGACTTTGTAATAATGCCGCTTGTGGGGTGTGTGAAAGCCCTAATAAGCAGGCATATACATAGAATGAAGGCTACTGCTAAGCTTGTAAGCCGCCCTGAGTCTTCGGAGAAGGGTGGGATATAAATGTAATAAAAATAAATAAATAAAAATAAATAAATGAGTTTGGTACTCATTGTTTCTGATACTCATTGCACCTCCTGGAGCCAATTATGCAATGTCCCTCTGCCTGACATATACTTTCTCCTCCCCCACTCCTCCAACTAAAATGACCAGAGGGTGCAGAGGTTGACATCTCTGTGAAAATCCAGAAGAATAGCTAGCACAAAGCAGCCCTCAAACTTGTCCCAATGCAAGTGATAAGCTAATGTAGGACTATAAGATACTTTTCTTCAGATTAGTTTATTTTGTAATCTATTTATAAGTAGATTCTTGTCCATAATTAGAATATTTTTACTGAAATATTCTTAATAGGCATGCAAAGTCAGAGGCTGTCATATGTGGAAAGATTTATTTGGAAATGTTATTTGGTTATTTAGTGGATAAATAATTTTACTTATCAATAACTCAGTTCATTTCTCCCAGATGAAGAATGTCAATTTCCACTAAAGGCAATGATCTTGAAACAAAGGCTTAGCTAAAACTTTTAAAAAATGCTGTAAGTCTCGTAACTCCACAACCAATTACTTAGCTTGATGAATTTTTGTCCATTGATATTTTAGCTTACTGAGTGCCAAAGAATTGAGGCCTTTGAACTATGGTGCTGGAGAAGACTCCTGCGAGTCCCTTGGACTGCAAGGCGATCAAACCGGTCAGTCCTAGAGGAGATCAATCCTGACTGCTCTTTAGAAGGCCAGATCTTGAAGCTAAAACTCAAATACTTTGGCCACCTAATGAGAAAGAAGGACTCACTGGAGAAGAGCGTAATGCTGGGAAAGATCGAGGGCAATAGAAGAAGGGGACGACAGAGAATGAGGTGGCTGGATGGAGTCACTGAAGCAGTAGGCGTGAGCTTAGATGGACTCCAGAAGATGGTAGAGGACAGGAAGGCCTGGAGGAATGTTGTCCATAGGGTCGCGATGGGTCGGACACGACTTCGCAGCTAACAACAACAATTTTAGCTTAATTCATATGCAAGTTTCTTTGCGAGAAATTGTCAGTCTTACAAAGTAGACAGAAAACACGACTAGAGAGCTAATTCTACTTTATCACAAGGTTGCATTATAGAATCTTGCAGATCTGAGGATACCTGCGACCCCCACCCCCTTTACAGCCCCCAAATTAGGGAAGGTTTCTTCTGAGTCTCTTGCACTGCAAGAATTTTTCAGTTGCTCCTTTAGTTGTGTCTCTGTTGCCCTGTCTCCCAAGGCCATTCCTACATATCATTACTGGAAGGATCCTTTGTATAGCTCTGGCAATTTGTGCTATAGTATCTCAAGTTGCAAACTGAAATGGATTTGTTATTTAAAAAAGTGATTACTTATCCTATATGGAGAACCATTTCATGTGAACAAATTGTCACATAAAAACAACAGCATTCAGCTATGCTTTTATGGAGCTACTGCAAATAGCATATATGAATTCACACATTCAAACTTTCATGACAAGATCTTCACAGCAATGTTCACAACAATTTTCTGTTTAATAATTCTCTAATAATAATGGGAAGGGGTGAACAATTTCCACTAGAACAAACCTTCAGAGCTGACTGCAAATTTGAAGAAGATATTTGAGATATCCTAAAGCAGATACTTTTTTCATACACATAAGAATTCCTGATTATTTCATATTATGACTTGTGGTGGGGAAAGAGAAGATATGATTCTTTCTAATTTTCATTTATTCTAATAAAATATGCTTAGCTGTCTTATTGAAATGTTATTTTATCAAAATATTTTTAATTATTAAATTATTATTTTCATCTCCCTGAAGTCTTTTCTGGATTTCATATGGGAGTAGTGTGAGAAGTCAGTCCCCCAGAGAAGGAAATATTAAAAGGGCAAGAAAATATATTTCCTCACATGATCTTAAAGAGGCAGAAAAGCATGCCCAGTTTTCTTAATAGCCCCAAGTCTCCCTCCCCCAAGCAGAAACCAGCTCTATAGAAATGCAGATGTAAACCAGGAAAGTTGAAGCTAGAAGATTAAGAAGACAAAGACACCTAAAATCTACATACCTCACCCAAAGTCTAAGACAGGACATAATAGGATTAACTCACAGATGCCAAAGGGCATACCCAGACTTAGGTCAGAATACATGACACAGGAAATAGAAAGCCTCAAACAGGAACAGGAAACAACTCCAAACAAAAGGCTCCAGAGGGTATAAAAACCCACTCCCTACATGTGCGCTCTCTCTCTCTCTCTGTCTCTCTCTCCCTCTCCCTCCCTCCCTCCCTCTCTCTCTCTCTCTCTCTCTCCTTCCAGAGCCATCTTCCTGTCTGGCTCTCCTCTTCAATAAACTGCAACCTTCTTTCTAAAGCAGTCACCATGTTGTTTATCCCTGGCTTGGACTGAACCATGATGAAGACTTTTCCTTTAACAGTAGTACATGGTTTGAAAACACCCTGTGCTTTAGAAATACCTTTCACATTTCTCAATGACAGAACCATATTAGTAAGAGCTATAGCAACAGAGTAAACTTGTTTAAGAAATGGAGAAGACAAAATCACTCCTTCCCAGTGATTTCACTGATAAGAAACAGCAGGGCAACAAAGCAATCTGGAATAAGATAGGGCATGGAATTATAAGTCTCTTACAACCTTTCTAGCCTCTTAACTAATCTTGGCTGGATTGTGCCCACAATATGCGAGCTTACTGATCACGAATATTTTTATGCAATGACTCTTATGATTAAAATAGCAGTTTCCCACGTATTATCCTTATTAAAGGAGCAAGGCGCAAAGATCATAACAAATGAACTTTAAAATAATACATAAATGATAGCAAATACCAGGTATCATTAAATTTAAAATATGTCTTTAGATAGAGAACAAGGTGAGAAATGTTAGGGCTGTATTGGCAGCTTCTCTAAAAATAATAATTCAAGCTTTGGAAAGGAAGTCTTGGAGAACTATGCTTAAAGAACGCTTGAACAAGAATAATTTTGGGCAGGAATCCATATGAAAGCATGCATGACAGATGATTATCCACTTTGTTTGAATACTTCAGTGAAGGAAAATTTGTTTTCCTATAAATTATTCCCTTATTGCTATTTGGGCATGATAGAGAATCGTTTCATTTTCCTCGTGTTTCTTCCATTCAGATATTTGAAGAATACTGTCATTTCCTCCCTGAGTCTTCTCAAGACTAAACATTCTAATTCCTTCA
The DNA here is from genome assembly GCA_024449315.1 of Daboia siamensis. Taxonomy (NCBI): domain Eukaryota; kingdom Metazoa; phylum Chordata; class Lepidosauria; order Squamata; family Viperidae; genus Daboia; species Daboia siamensis. The sequence goes on from JAKJMR010017963.1 coordinate 91,463, forward strand.
ATCTCTTTTCATGGGACTTAACATCTAGTTCCCTGATCATATTCCTTGGCCATTTCTAAGCATGTTCCATGCTGCCTGAATTCTTCAGACTTAATACAGTATCTGGGATCTGGTCAATGAAAATAAAATGGGGCAACTTTCTTTCATAATTTTAAAACTATACTGTTACAATATGTAGTCTAAAATTGCAATTGTCTTTTTTTTAAGCAATGTCAGATTGCAGACATTTGGTTTGTTATTAATTAAATATTTTTCAGAAGTATTATTACTAGGCCAGACATCCATTGTTGCACACTATACATTTTGGTTGCTTCAGTAAACAACTTTGTATTTCTCATACTAAGTTTCAGTCAGTCAAACAGCTAAAGTGGTGTCTGTATTATATTTCTGTGATGCAAGAAACAAGAAATCTAACATATTTTTTAGAAGAAATATTTGGACTGACATGCTCCTTTGAGTTATTTCATAGCTCTGAACTTTATTTCATCCAACGATTTTGAACAGAAAAGTATATAATTAAAACATTGGCTTAAATGGAAACTCTACAACTGGATACCTAGGAAGTAAATTTGGTAATTGTGTTTCCTTTTCCTATTCTATATTTCATTGGCCTGTATGATATCCATTAACTAGTATGGCAGAAATTACAATTAATGTTATAATGAGTTTGGGAAAAAATATGAAAAACCTGATTAATTTAGCATTTGACACTGTCTGTACATAATCAGCCAAGTGATTTTATCAGTATGTATTTTTTGGACTTACCTTAAACTCCTCTAGGATTTTGTAACTTTTCCCATGGTATTCACAAAAGTTCTTCACTTCTTTGCATTCTGGACAGCATCCATTGTGTTCTACTTTAGTACATTTTGGGTGGATTTTGGGGCATTCTGGTTGGTCACAAACAGGCCCATCCTCGGTACAAACACATGGACAGTTGGAATGACCAGGGAAAAAACGCTCCCCAAGTTTGTATACAAAACCACTGTCATCTACACATCCTTTCCCTCGATAGTCATCAAAAATCAGATTATTATCATTATTTGAAATCTGATCACCTTCATCAGCAGGGTAGTCTTCATGATTGAAAGCAGCTGGAGTGACCAAAGAAGGAATTAGCAACAGAAATATGTAGGCTTCATGAATATGAAGAGCCATTCCCCCTCCTGAGCTTCTGAATATGTTGCTTATATCAGATATGTATAGATGCTTCCATGGAGAGGCCAGTGTGATGCACTGAAAACATATATATAAAAAAGAAATTGAAACATTTTTTTTAAAAAGTGCATTTTTCCCTACTCCTTTGTGACACTTCCATCTACCAGGCTTTAGCTCATTAGAAAATTCTGTCTTCTATCAATTCCTAAGAGAACAAAGTAAACCAGTCCATATTTCCATCCTGTCTGCAGTAATAACAAACAGGAAAACATGCACATAACTTGAATAATCTTCAAGTTGCACAGGCTCTTTTCTGTTGTGAGGAACTGTTGATTCATCTTCATTTCAATGGCATGTGCCTTGTGCATTTCAATATTGTAGTTTAAAAGTAAATAGAGTGATATTTTCATCAAATTAAAGCAATAGTGCAAAAAAATTCCTTGCCATATTTTTGATTCAAGTTTTTCTTCATATTATACATTGTTGTAACTAGAAAAGTATGAGAAAATGTTATTCACATTTGCCTTTTTCCCTGTTACCCAAATAAGATGAACTGCTGCATCTTTACATTAGTCAAGTTCTTATCTAATTACCATGTTGAATATTTATATTGTAAACAATTGCAAATCAAACTTATTTTATTGAATGGCTTGCACATTTGTTGCTTACATATATAGTTGTTTTTGTTTTTGCTAATTTGCTGTAAATGATTCTTTTAAGGATGGGACTAAGATATTGCTTCCAACCCAGTTCAAGAGTCCAATACCATTCAAAATATGTGTTTTCATGAAAAATAAAATTAAAAGAGCCTTTTCATTTTAAAGAACCTTTACAATCAAATTATATTTAAGATACTAAGAAAATTAATCATTGAAGATTGCAGAATTTTTACACTGTCTATTGTAATCTGTCCTTAGAACTGGTTCATGCTGGTTTTTTCTTAGCAAGACCTCCATTGTGCTCTCCATGAGACTGATGTTTCATCAAGATCCAGTAGTAGTTGCCCATATGTATCTGTGCTTATACTTGTATCTACCAGTTGGTTTTTCTCCTCCTTTTACATTTTCTGTCTCTTTTTTAGATTTCAGAAACGGCATTTCAGCAAATTATTACAAATATGATACTTACTCACCATATGATACCTTACTCACCATATGCAGTTCAAAGCCAGCAAATGTACAGAATTTCTCAGTAGGCCATGTCACTTCAGTTTATAATACATCCATATGTGCATGGAGAACCCATAATTCACATGTTTGATTTGAAATTGCAGGAAAGCCTTGCTGCTTTATTAGACATTATTTCTATTCTCCTGCCTTCCTATTGATTATAGTCAATAATGTACCACTCACATTGGTATATTATAATACAAGGCTAATTCTTGTATTGCTCCTCTAACCAAAGATTTGAAGAATGATATGATAGGATTCCTCTTTTTTATGAATTTGGGCAGTAAAATATCTTATAATGAAATAATTTCTGACAAAATTTATAATAAAATACTCTAGTGTCAAATGATGTTTTGATTAATTCTATATGAAACATGCAACTACAAATTAAACAATAGCCTTGCCTATTTTGCTTATCTGATACTATGGGGTGAAATGGATTAGTGATTAATATTATACCAGTGTGGAGATTCCAATAGCAATAGAATATATGGTTCTTATACAAATGCAAAATATATATGCATTATTTATGTATTTATATTGATTTATATATTATTTCACTGTCCAACAAAAATGACTCAGAGAATAGGCAATCTTTGTATCTTACAGAAGTAGTAAAATAAAAGTAGGCTTTTAAAATGCTTCTATAAAGAAAAAATGTGCATTTTAAAAGCTTGCTGTCTCATTGTTTATGCACTAAGGCATTTCACTACAATGGCAAATTTTACTGCAAATATGAGAGCCTTTCTTACAATCATAGTATTTTATTTCCGGATTATATAAAATTGTTTAGCTTGTATTTCAGATCTGAATAGACAGTCACTTGCATTCTACAGGTAGGCTTCAGTCTGCTATATTTAAAGCTGAGGAAACTTAATTCTTTTTTAGCAAATTCAAAAGAAGCTATTTATTATAGGGAGAGCAGGATTCAATCAATTTTGTCAGGCAAAAGCAAAACCTATTTCAGAAAGTAGTACAAGATTTCCCTGCAGTAGTTGATCATCCTAAATATTTTGCTTACAATTTATAAATGTTTATTTTGATAAAGAGCAAAAAATGGAATGATAATGAAGTCCTTTGATTAAAAATCAAACCAGAAACATATATAATATACATTTATTTTGTTTCTGATAGGAGATACTAAAGTATGATTAAATACTTGGGAAATCAACATCCTTTTCTCTTAAAAATGTGCACTTACCTACTCAGAGTGAAGAGTCACAAACCACAATGGATTCGTACTTCAGCAATGTAGTAGAGAAAAAGCTCTTCTTAATTATATTGGTAAGGGAGAATTATGAAAAAATCTTTTGTTCTAAAGCCTCCCATGTCATAGAAGAATCCCATCAACTACCCAAGAGATGTGAGCTTTAACCAACTGTTCAAAATTCAAAGCAATCAGTCATAAAAAGGTCTAAAGATGAGATTGATTTATACAAAATAAGAGTCCAAAACAAAACAATGAAAACAAAAAATAAAAGTATCATTGTTCCAGGTTTTAAAAAAATCTATTTCCTTGGTTGCAGTCTTCAGGTCCCTCAAAAATATTTTTTTTAAAAAAAAAATCCCACCAAATCACTGTTTTCTGTTTATCAGCAAAAAAAGGCACACAAGGGTGGAGAATATGCTATGCTTCCAGTTCCAGAAACAGCACCAGCATGCTAGAGCTCAAAGCCAATCCAGACTGAAATGCAGTCAGCAGCACCATCATGCTATGCTGCTTTCTAGAGGCTCTTCCCCAAATAAGCAATGGGGTTCTCGTGGCTCTTAATTACAATAACAACTTTCAGCAAGATTGAGTAACCTGGATAGCAGCAGCCCAGCAGCTATTCCTCCGGAGGGCATTCCATCAAGCAGTTGGAAACCTTCAGCACTATGGACAGCAGCCTGTGACTCTCATTTTGCATCATGCAGGCAGAACGTGCCGCTCCTCTGAGCAGTACCCCCACTCCCCACCCCAGTCCGATGCATTTGCTCACTGACATTAGATTTATCATTAGGCACGTTCCTTAAGGAAAAGGTATTTTATAAAATGCCTCCTAAATGTTATCTACATCTGATGATCACCTTCATAAAAAAAAAAAAACTGCTGCTTTTCAAGGCACTAGGCTCAGACTGCAGTACTATGTTACAGGAAGTGAAAGTAGATAGACTGAAGCTTTCTGCATTTACTGAATGATTTGGCAAAAGCAACAGCCAAGGCATCTGTCTGATTATTGCCTTGTTAATGCAGAATTCTTTTCCCCCCCAGAAAATTACCACATTTGCTACATATGAGTCTCAGTATGTTTGTATATGGATTTTTTTTAATGTTATATGGAGAAATATTAAGCTCCCCCCCAAAAAAAATCTCTTTGCAGAGACTGTAGTAAGTTAAATGTTTTATTATTTTCACAAAATGAGACAGTCAGTTGTAGCTTTTACTATAATAATTTGAAAAGGGGTGGGGTAGAGGTTTTCTGCAGTTCATGTTTTCTATCATTAGATGTCAATATAAAGCTATTTCTCTAGGAAAATGGTAAATTGTATATATTTTAATACATATTTAAAGCCATGAAGAAAGATACAAGAAAAATAAAGTTTGGAATATTGTTTCCATTTAAGTAAAATATAGAGATTTTATTTAATATAAAATATAATTGTTTATTTCAGATAAGGGCATTATAAGCCACCTTCAGTGTTATGGGTTTTCTCTAAATAAGGGTCTCAATTCCAAATACGAATAGTGCCATCAGAACCACCTGAAATTAGATGTTCTGCCATATGATCAAATATTACACTTTGAACTTTATCTTCATGGCCCAATAAGCTGGAAAGATGTCCTGATTTCAGTTCCAATGTCTTAATGGTTCCATCATTGCTTGCAACAGCCACAATATGACCTGTAATATAAAATTAAAAAGGTTTAGAAAATGGAAAAGCAAGTCTGTCAGTGAAGTGCTTGAGATAAAAAGTTCACTTGATTTCCAACTTTCTGTATGTAATGATGAACTCAGGTAATTCTGTGCTTTATTTTTTTTTTTAAAAAAAAGGCAAGTCAAACCAATATTAGGGGAGATTGGGGAGGGAACTCTGCCAGGAAAGTACCTTGCTGACATTTTGAGTAATGTTGTTAACATATGCCTTGGTATTTTATTTGATGATCTCTGTGAGTACTAATGATGTAATGATTCTCCATTTCCCTTAAAAGTTAGTTTCAGACAATAATAACGAGGATCTTCTGCTTTATTGCATGAATTCTGAACTATGAGTTAGTTCTGAAAAGTTCTATCTGAATCCCCATGTCCCCCTACCAGTTAAACAAAAGCACTAAATATTCATCCTTGTATTTGAAATACATATTATTTGTATGCTGATTATATTTATCTCTATTTCTTGGTATCCAGAATGTCTTGAACCACTGTTTACATAAATGGTGAACAACTGTCTGGAGTTGTAACAGGATGGGTGAAGGCCAACAAAATGAAGATAAATTTGGAAAAGATGGAGGTACGCTAAGTAAATAGCTCTACTTCAAGACATCTAGTGGAAAGCATCATCACCACAATCAATTTGCTCTTCATCTTAGCAAATTCCTTCTAATAATCAATCAGAATATGCTGTTCTATAACCTGTCCTCCACTTGAGAGTAATAAAGGACAGGATTTAGCTGTCTTCCATTATTCTTTCAGGTACTTGAAGAATAGTATCATATTACTCTCAGTTTTGTTTTTCAATATATATTCCTAATTCTTTTTCAGTAATGAGTTTTATTAACATTTAAATATACAAAGCTAAAAGTAATTTAATGGGAACTAAGAAAAAGAGAAAAAAGAAAAGAGAAAAAGTGCAGGGAAAAAGAAAAAATATATAAAGAAAGCATTTCCCCTTCATTAAGAAAGTAAAATAATTTCAGTAACCACATATATTCCTCTTAACCCAAAATTTCTGTGTTAAGCAAAACTGTCAGAACCCATATCTTAATGGGCCCCTTCTCTGTTACTAACCCACACCTTATTTTCTTTTCTTCCTGGGTTCCTGCATACTCCTGGAGAGAGGGGAGTAATGCTTGCGGGTTATTGCCTTGACTTCCTCTATCGCTACAATGTAACACTTTGCTGTTTCTGCATATTTCTTCTGTGAACTATCTCTCCCCTTGTTGTCAGCTAAAAAGGAGAGAGGCATTGAAGTGGGCCCTGACATTAGACAGGATCTGCAGTAATAGTCAGCCCAGAAGGAAAGCCCTTACTGCAGGACTTTGCAAGACCATGTCAGACAATGGAGCAGGGAAAGAAGATTCTGCTACAAAGGGGGATCCCTCCTGTTGGCCAGACCCCTGCAAGAAGTCCAGTTCTGAATCCTCCAGCTCATCGGAAGAAGAGATAGTGGAAGTATGTTGCCACAAGCCTCAGTGGTCGATTTATTTATTTTATTTATTTCCCGATGGGTGTCGGGAAAAAGGATGACTGGGAGAAGAAGGCCAGAAAGGTGACACTCAGACGGGGTAGTCACCAGCTGGATTGGAAGGAGGAGATGGAAAAACCCCTCCATCTCAGCGAGGACAAGGAAGGTCGCTCAGGGCATTCAAGCCGGCTGCTAGAACAGGCAATTGGCATGATGAAGATAGCCCTGGACTCCTTGAAGGAGGAGAAACCTGAACCCTACCACGGCTCTATTCTCATGAGTTGCAGGAAGGACACCGAAGGGGAGTCCAAAGTGGAGGTCCCAGGGCCATCCGGTGGAACCACTGAACCTGCCGCAGTCACCACTGCTACCACCACCCCTTGCCATGTGGAAGCCACAGACAGAGAGGGAAGATGACACAAAATAAAGAAAAGTTCCCTCCATTCGGTGTGAAGTTCCAGGAGAGTCATGATGCCTGGGATTTTTTCTGACCCAGGTACTGAATTATATGGAGGAGTATAGCTGAGACATCCTCACTGACCATGCCAGAATTTGCATCATGCAAGCCACCCTGGATGGCATCACAGTGGATTGGGTCATGGACCACTATGATGCTGATGCCCCAGAGCTATGAATTTCAACCAATTCATGTTCTCTCTGAGATGCCAGTTCGAAGTCCCATTAGCAGACTGGAAAGCCCGCGAACGAATAAAGACCATGAAGCAAGGCAGATGACTGGTGGCAGAGTATACTCAAGCGTTCCAAACCCTGACTAGCAAGTTGAACTGGCCAGAGGACATTTTGCTTAACCACTTCAAGGATGGTCTAAACTACGACCTTTACAATGCCTGCCTTCCCCAAGGAGATTCACATCAGCTGCAAAACTGGTACATCCTGGCAGAGGAAGCCAAGATCAACCTAGCCAAGAGAAAACACAGAGGAGGGACACCCTGGGATAAATTGCCTTTGGAACTGACCCGGGAGCCAGCGAAACCACCATTGACCCCCAAGAGAACCACCGGATGCTTCAAATGTGGCAAGGAAGGGCATTGTGCTGCTGAATGCCGCTCTAGCACCCCAACCAAGAAGTCGGACCAGATCCTGGCTGGGAAATCCAGAAAGCCACCAGTGAAGCCGAAGGAGACAGCCATGAAAGACACAGACCATTGAGTTCCCCACCTCTGTCCAATGAGGGAAGGGAACTCCGGCCTACAGAGCAGGAGTGTCCAACTCATCTGACAACAACTCCGAAGATGAACCCCTGGTAAGTGGACCCATCGTGCCCCTCACCCAGGCAGTGACCATACTAGCCCCCA
>JAKJMR010017963.1:99498-113944 GCA_024449315.1 Daboia siamensis
GTCCATAGCAGGGGGATGCCTGCCATTCTAGCAATGTTACCACTCCAATTCACCCTGGGGGACCACCTAGAGACTATAATGTTCGCGGTAACTCCTGGCATGGAATGCCCCGTAATTTTAGGCTTGGTGTGGCTAGCCAAGTGGAACCCATGGGTGGACTGGAGGATGGCAGAGCCTAAGGGGAATCAACCAAGACACTAACTCAGCCCCCATTTCAGGAGATCCCACAAGAGAAAGCTGTGATAAGGGGAGAGAAGAAACTGCCCAAAATACCTGAGGAGTATAGGGACCTAGGGGAAGTATTCGGTGAACAGAGATCTGATGAATTGCCACCACATCACCCCACAGACTGTGCAATAGAAATCAGACCGGGGGCAAAACTTCCAAAACCTAGATTGTACTCCATGAGCCCACAGGAATTGGAAGAAATGCAGAAATGTATAGACAAAAACTTAAGAGAGCGTTTCATTCAACCAGCGAAACTGAAGGTGGCTGCTCCTGTTTTCTTCAGAGAGAAGAAAGACAGGACCCTTTGCTTCTGCGTAGATTCTAGGGCTCTGAACGCCATAAGCGAAAGCAACCTATACCCTCTCCCCCTCATTAAAGACATGCTATTCCATCTTTTGAAGGGGAAGATTTTCACTAAGCTAGACTTGAGAGAAGCATACTACCAAATCAGAATCAAGGAAGGAGATGAATGGAAAACTGCATTTAATTTCCCCTTAGGGTGCTACCAATTTCAAGTTCTGCCTTTTGGACTACAGGGAGCCCCTGCTGTCTTCATGCAGCTGATAAATGACGTATTAAGGGAGCACCTATACAAAGGCATACTGGTTTACCTGGACAATATCCTTATATTCACAGAGACTGTGGATGAACATGTTAAATTGTTGAGAGGTCCTAAACAAACTAAGGGCGGCCCATTTCTATGCCAAACTGTCTAAGTGTGAATTTCATAAAAACAAAATAGACTAGGGATACCATATCTCCCCCGTGGGTATAGAAATGGATCCCGAAAAGGTCAGGGCAGTGTTAGAGTGGGCACCACCCTGCACAAGGAAGCAACTGCAAAGCTTCTTGGGATTTGCCAACTTCTATTGCCAATTTATTCCCTCATTTGCCCAAATAACCTTGGCTATTACGAACTTGCTAAAAACCAGAGGGGAAGGCAAACCTAAACCAAGTCAGTTGCTGAAATGGACAGTGTAATGCCAAGCCACATTCAAGAGGCTAAAAAGACTTTTCTCCATAGAACCCATTTTGCAGCACCCCGACACCAATAATCCTTTTGTAATTCAAGCAGACGCTAGCCACAAAGCAGTGGGGCCTGTATTGTTACAAGAAAACGATGAAGGGGTATTGCAGCCCATCAAGAAAACTGAAACTGAACAGAGGTGGGCGGTCTGGAAAAAGGAGGTGTACATGGTGAGATGGGTGCTTCTCACCTGGAGGCACTTCCTGGACCAACCACAAAAATCTGGAAGCACTAAAACACCAAGAAAACTTACCCCTAAACAGGTAGGGGTTGGAACATTTCCACCATTTCAATTTCACTATAAAACTTCTACTGGGGGAAAAGAATTTTCTGGCAGATGCATTATCCAGAATGCCCCAGTACAATAGTACCTGACCCAGAATAACAAAACAACTCATGCCAGAAACACAGCTGGAAGCACGAGTGACTACCTAAACACAATCCAAACTACAAAAACCATTAGCCAGCCAAGCAGGAATTGAATTCAGAAAAGCACTAGAAACCGATGAATGGTTCCTAAATCACAAAAACCTGTGTACCAGCACAGATGGACTACCCTGGGTGGGGGAAAAGTTATACATACCCAAGAGTCAGAGATTACATTCATGCAGCTTTGCCACAATTCAAAATAGGCAGGCCATTTTGGGTTCGTGAAAACACTGCACTTAGTTAAGGGACAGTTTTGGTGGCCATCAATAAAGAAGGACATTGAAAGTTACGTAGCCAGCTGCCCAATCAGCAAAAAGATTACAAGGAAAATCACCTAGGCTGCTACAACTGGTAGCAACCCACTCAGCACCCTGGAAGGAAATTTCCATGAACTTTATAGTACAGCTACCAGAGAGCAGACCTATTTTCCACGTACATTTTATACCCTGCTCAAAAATACCTACAGCAAAGACACTAGCAAAGTGGGATATCCTCAGATCCTATCTATTATGTCTGCAACCAACTTGTCCTAATAAAAGCTGCTTTTGGAAGCAATTGCTTCCACGAATTCTACTTTCTTAGGATAAGATATTGAAGTGGGCCCTCAAAAAAACATTTGTTAAATGAGTGTCAGGTCTCCCTCTGTTCAAATTCTAAGAAAGAAAAATCCTGACTCTAAACGTTGATTTAGAGAAGAGGTACTTTTACTAAGAATGAACTGATAGCAGCAAAAGCAAGGCAAGATATGGGAAAAAACCCACACGAAAGTTACACATTGAAAATCACCCCAAATCCCAGGATCCAAGACAGAAAACCAATCAGCATCCAATATGATGTTATGGGAAAGCTCCTTTGCAAGTGTTGTTTGCCTCCAGAGTCCCAGGATGGTTTGCCTTGGATAACAACTGAGCTCAGTAGCTCCACAGTCCATGAGTAGAAACTTCCCTTGTACTTCTCACAGAAACGCTTCCCCATCCTAAATGCCAAAACTCCCCTCCCCATTTTCATGGCAGCTGGGAGCAAGCAAGCTGCAAACTGCACACTGGAGATCCGGCTGACAATCACCCCTCCATCAACATGGCTTCAGCCCTATAAAACAACAAAAAGCAACAAACAAAATTAAAATAGAAAGCACAAAATTGAAATGGGACAATTAAGTCTGTGTCCAGACTTATCAGGGTATTTCCTGTGGAACACCTGGAAGAATTTAGGGCCCCGAACATTATGAACATCCACCCAGTCTGACTGCAAAGGAGGGAAATGCTTCCATGCCACTAAATATTTTTTTTTAATCCCATTTATATCCCGCCCTTCTCCAAAGACTCAGGGTGGCTTACAATCTAAGAAGCATAAATCAATGTGCTTAGCAATAGCCTTCATTCTATGTATATGCCTGCTTATTAGGGCTTTCGCCCCACCCCCAGCGGCATTTTTACAAAGTCAGCTTATTGCCCCCAACAATCTGGGTCCTCATATTGTACTTTCCCTCTTTGCCTTCTGGAATCTAAAATCTCTTTCACTTCAAAATGCTGTTCCCCCCCTTTACAAGAATGGGTACTAGTGGGGCTGACTAAGCAGGGAGAAGGGGAGACATCTTTTCAGGCTTAAACAAACTACAATGAAACACAGGATGAATCTGTTTAAGGTTCTTTGGGAAGTCCAACTGCACAGTTACTGGGCTAATTACTTTCACAATTGGGAATGGACCTACATACTTAGGTCCCAATTTCTTTGATTTTTTTAGTAGTCTGTCAATATTTAGTGGCTATTACCCACTTGGAACTCCTTTGGGTTCACCCTTTCCTTAGCCTGTTTTTTTATGGGCTTGATGCGCATCTTTCAACGCCTTATGTGTCACTGGCCAGGTATGTTGAAGCCATTCAATCCACTCCATCAAGGAGGGGGTCAGTGGCTTTTCTTGGGGCAGTTCTGATATGAGAACAAAATCCTGTCCAGAAGTTACCTTGAATGGGGTGAAGCTAATACTACGATGCATCGAGTTATTTTAAGCAACCTCTGAGAAAGGAAGTAAGTCAGCACAATTATCTTGCTGATAATTCATGGTAGCACATAAAATACTGTTCCAGAGCCAAGTTAGCTTATGCACACGTCCTATTTGTTTGTGGATGATGAGCAGAGCTTATCATCTGGGTGGATAATTCCTGCCAAGACAAGGAAGTGAATTGCATCCCCCTATCTGAAATCCACTGGAGAAGGAAATGGCAAACCACTCCAGTATCTTTGCCATGAAAACTCTATGGACAGTACCAAAAGGCAAAACGATATGATGCTGGAAGATGAGCCCCTCAGGTCGGAAGGCGTCCAATATGCTACTGGGGAAGAGCAGAGGGCTAGTACTAGTAGCGCCAGAAAGAATGAAGCTACTGGGCCAAAGCCGAAAGGACGATCAGCTGTGGATGTGTCTGGTGGTGAAAGGAAAGTCCGATGCTGTAAAGATGTTTTCTCCATAGGAACCTGGAATGTAAGATCCATGAATCAAGGAAAGCTGGATGTGGTCAAACAAGAGATGACAAGACTGAACATCGACATCTTAGGAATCAGTGAACTAAAATGGACAGGAATGGGTGAATTTAATTCAGATGACCATCAGGTATACTACTGTGGGCAAGAATCCCTCAGAAGAAATGGAGTAGTCTTCATAGTCAATAAAAGAGTAGGAAAAGCAATACTGGGATACAATCCTCAAAATGACAGAATGATCTCAGTTCGAATCCAAGGCAAACCATTCAATATCACAGTAGTCCAAGTCTATGCCCCAACCACCAGTGCTGAAGAGGATTAAATTGACCGGTTCTATGAAGCCCTACAGCACCTTATAGAACTAACACCCAAAAACGATGTCCTTATCATCATGGGGGATTGGAATGCTAAAGTAGGAAGTCAAAAGATAACTGGAATAACAGGCAAGTTTGGCCTTGGAGTACAAAATGAAGCAGGGCACAGGTTGATAGAATTTTGTCAAGAGAATACGATGGTCATAGCAAACACACTTTTCCAACAACCCAAGAGACGGCTTTACACATGGACATCACCAGACGGTCAACACAGAAATCAGATTGACTATATGCTCTGCAGCCAAAGATGGAGAAGCTCTATACAGTCAGTAAAAACAAGACCAGGAGCTGACTGTGGCTCAGACCATGAGCTTCTTGTTGCAAAGTTTAGGCTTAAATTAAAGAAAGTAGGGAAAAGCACTAGGCCAGTCAGGTATGAATTAAATCATATCCCTGTTCAATATACAGTAGAGGTGACAAATAGATTTAAGGAATTAGATCTGATAGACAGAGTGCCTGAAGAACTATGGACAGAGGTTCGCAACATTGTACAAGAGGTAGCAACCAAAACCATCCCAAAGAAAAAGAAATGCAAGCAAGCAAAATGGCTGTCTGAGGAAGCTTTGCAAATAGCTGAGGAAAGGAGGGAAGCGAAAGGCAAGGGAGAAAAAGAAAGATATGCCCAATTAAATGCAGAATTCCAGAGAATAGCTAGAAGAGATAAGAATGCCTTCTTAAATGAACAGTGCAAAGAAATAGAATAGGGAGGACCAGAGATCTTTTCAAGAAAATTGGAGAGATGAAAGGAAAGTTTCATGCAAAAATGGGCATGATAAAGGACCAAAATGGCAGGGACCTAACAGAGGCAGAAGAGATTAAAAAGAGGTGGCAAAATTACACAGAAGAACTATACAAGAATGAGCTTAACGTCCCTGATAACTACAATGAAGTGGTCACTGACCTCGAGCCAGACATCCTAGAATGTGAAGTGAAGTGGGCCTTAGAAAAGCTGAGCAACAACAAAGCTAGTGGAGGTGACAGTATTCCAGCTGAGTTATTCAGAATCTTAAAAGACGATGCAGTAAAAGTGCTACACTCAATTTGCCAGCAAATTTGGAAAACTCAACAGTGGCCACAGGATTGGAAAAGATCAGTTTACATTCCAATTCCAAAGAAAGGCAGTGCCAAAGAATGTTCAAACTATCGCACCATTGCACTCATTTCTCATGCTAGTTAAGTTATGCTTAAAATTCTACAAGCTAGACTTCAGCAGTATGTGGATCGAGAACTACCAGAAGTACAGGCAGGATTTCGAAGAGGCAGAGGAACTAGAGATCAAATTGCTAACATATGCTGGATCATGGAGAAAGCTAGGGAGTTCCAGAAAAACATCTACTTCTGCTTCAATGACTATGCTAAAGCCTTTGATTGTGTGGATCATAACAAACTGTGGCAAGTCCATAAAGAGATGGGCATACCAGACCATCTTATTTGTCTCTTGAGAAATCTATATGCGGGCCAAGAAGCAACAGTGAGAACTGTACACGGAACCACTGATTGGTTCAAAATTGGGAAAGGAGTCCGGCAAGGCTGTATACTGTCGCCTTGCCTATTTAACTTATATGCAGAGCACATCATGAGAAAGGCAGGGCTAGATGAATCAAAAGTTGGAATTAAGATTGCCGAAAGAAACATCAACAACCTAAGATATGCAGATGATACCACTCTAATGGCACAAAGTGAAGAAGAACTAAAGAGCCTCTTGTTGCGAGTGAAGAAGGAGAGTGCAAAACTTGGGTTGAAACTAAACATTAAGAAAACCAAGATCATGGCATCTGGCCCTCACAATTCCTGGCAAATAGATGGGGAAGAAATGGAGGTAGTGACAGATTTTATTTTCCTGGGCTCCAAGATCACTGCAGATGAGGACTGTAGCCAAGAAATTAAAAAACGCTTGCTCCTGGGGAGGAAAGCCATGGCAAATCTAGACAGCACACTAAAAAGCAGAGACATCACCCTGTCAACAAAAGTGCGTATAGTCAAGGCTATGGTCTTCCCAGTTGCAATGTATGGCAGTGAAAGCTGGACCATAAGAAAGGCTGAGCGCCAAAGAATTGAAGCCTTTGAACTATGGTGCTGGAGAAGACTCCTGCGAGTCCCTTGGACTGCAAGGCGATCAAACCGGTCAGTCCTAGAGGAGATCAACCCTGACTGCTCTTTAGAAGGCCAGATCCTGAAGCTAAAACTCAAATACTTTGGCCACCTAATGAGAAGGAAGGACTCACTGGAGAAGAGCCTAATGCTGGGAAAGATTGAGGGCAAGAGAAGAAGGGGACGACAGAGAAGGAGGTGGCTGGATGGAGTCACTGAAGCAGTAGGCGTGAGCTTAAATGGACTCCAGCAGATGGTAGAGGACAGGAAGGCCTGGAGGAACATTGTCCATAGGGTCGCGATGGGTCGGACACGACTTTGCAACTAACAACAACAACAACATCTGAAATGATGTGGTCTGGAACTCCATGTAATCTATACACATGTTGAACAAAAAGTTTAGAAAGCATCTTAGCTGATGGTATTTTAGTGCAGAAAACAAAATGCACTTGTTTGAAAAACATAACAATCCAAATAACCATGTCCCCTCCCCCACCTCCAGCAACTCCACTATAAAGTCCATGGATATTTCGTTCTAGGTGGCCCTAGGGCTAGCCACTCTCTGTAAAAGATTGGTGGGCTTCCCTGGGGGTCATTTGGCAGCTGCACAAATAGGGCAAAGAGCAGTGTAAGTCTCAATGTCCTTTTTCAAGGAAGACCACCAAAACTTCCACTTGATCAGGTGCAAAGTCTTTACAAAACCAAAATGTCCAGCAGTTTTGGAATTGTGAGCCTGCTGTAGGATGGGGTCCTTATACTGATAGGAACATACAATTTGGTGCCAAGCCATGCCAAGCCATATTGCATGGTCAAGTCAATGAAAGAAATTGTTCAAAAGAAACAGAACTACATAAAGAGGAGGGGGAGTTGTACTATATGTAAGAGAATACTACATATCTACAGAAATGCACATGATCAAAGATAAAGCCCTCCCAAATCTATATGGCTCAATATAAGACAAAAAAAATGACACTGCTATCAGGGAATAATACAATCCACCCAACCAATCAGAACAAATAGATGGACTCTTTGCCAACCAGTTAATGAATGTATGTAGGAAGCATACCACAGTAGTAATGGGAGACTTCAACTACGCAGATATCAGCTGGGAGACAAACTCTGCAGTGAGCAGGAGATCAAACAAATTCCTAGCCGACAACTTTGTCATCCAAAAGGTAGAGGAGAGAATTAGAAGTAAAGCTATACTGGAGCTAATTCTTAATAATAGAGAAGAAGTGATAGAGGGAGTTGAAGTTGCTGGAACCTTGGGGGAAAGTGACCACATCATACTGGAATTCAATATAATACAAACACAAACAATAGAAAATAATTCAACCAATATCTTTTTTTAAAAATCCCATTTATATCCCGCCCTTCTCTGAAGACTCAGGGTGGCTTACAATCTAAGAAGCACAAATCAATGTGCTTAGCAATAGCCTTCATTCTATGTATATGCTTGCTTATTAGGGCTTTCGCCCCCCCCCCAGCAGCATTTTTACAAAGTCAGCTTATTGCCCCCAACAATCTGGGTCCTCATTTTACCTACCTCGGAAGGATGGAAGGCTGAGTCAACCTTGAGCCTGGTGGGACTTGAACCTGCACTAATTGCAGGCAGCTGGTGTTACTTAAGGAGGCATCAGCCCACTGCTCCACCAAGGCTCTTAAACTTCAAAAGACCTGATTTTAAAAAACTCAGAGAGAACCTAGGAAAGATTCCATGGATGAAAATTCTTTTTTTTTTATTGAAAAGTTTTTCAATACATTTTATCTTTAACAAAACACCCCCTCCCCACCCCCTCCCTCCGTGTAACAGAGTGAGCGCCTGTTACTCATCCCAACTTCTGCCAACCTAGCAGTTCGAAAGCACGTAAAAATGCAAGTAGAAAAATAGGGACCACTACAGTGGGAAGGTAACGTTCCGTGTGTCTTTGGCGTCTAGTCATGCTGGCCACATGACCACGGAAACGTTCTCGGACAAGCACTGGCTCTTTGGCTTTGAAACGGAGATGAGCACCGGCCCCTAGAGTCGGAAACAACTAGAACACATGTGCGGGGGAACCTTTACCTTTACCTATTGAGACATCTGCCATTGTGAAACAGCTGTTCCACTGAAAAGTGCATCATACATAGTGGCATGTTGTGCAATTCATCTTCATCTACAGTTTATCTGTAAATCCTCTCAGACCCAACTTAATTTGTTGAAGTAATAAAGGAGTGCTGAAGCAACAAGTGGAGATGACCACTGGGAGTGGTAGTCACAAACTTCATGTGGATGTTCTTGGAACAATGGTTGTTCCTCACTGTACCTGGAGCAACAGAGTTGTCCAGCAGCATTTAAGGTGAGTGACAGCCCTTTTAGGACAACACTGCTCACTTGAGGAAGGCGAATAGAAAAAGTAGCCTAAAAGTTGCCTGCTCCCACAACATCTGGCTAGTTAACTGCATGTTATGCAGAGGCTGGCTCTGACGAGGACGAGCCAGATCCAGGGGCATCAAAAAGGGGTGATGTGGAGTATCTGGAGATTGCAGAGAGCTCCATGGCTGAAAAAGTTGCAGTCCTGGGAACAGCTGGAAGTGGGGTGAATGATTGACCAGATGAGCAGTCACCCATGTAAATAGAAAAGGGAGAGACTGGAAAAGCACAGTGGAAGCAGGTTGACACTGATGAGGAGCAGCTGCTGCCCTGCCTGATCCACAGAAGAGGAGAGCAGAATGTCGAGAGATGAGATGGAGGTTGGCAGGGCTACTCGTTAAGAACTAGTCTCTCACCTCCCAATGAGAAAAATTAGTTGGGATTAATTTAAGCAAGCAGAGGAGGTTGGTTAGTTGTTGGAGACAACCGTTTGTTTTTCTATGTGACATGTTCGGCTTCTTGCCTTGCTTCTTTGCTTAATCCCAGTGCCTTGTTCCTATGTTGTGATTTGTGGACTTAGCCTGAAGAAGCCTTCATTGCCTTGAACTTCTTCCTGGAACTCGTATTTGGACTTAGACTTTCTTGGGAAGACCTGCTCTTTGCTTCATTGTCCTTTTGAACCATTGAAGCCAACCATTGGAGCCCTTTCCAGTTTGTTTGCTGTCAATTGTCCTTCCTCCACACTTGAGCCTCACTGCTTTGTAGCTAGTCAGTCACCTCATTGTTGCCTGTGCTTCAGGTATCAGACTGCCTCTGTTAGCCATGCTCTGTTGGTGAACTGCTGTTGCCCTTGTTGGGAGACATCTGGTCACCAAAGTCACTATTCTTGAGCTCCTACAAACTGTGGGAAATTGACTTAGGGTTTTGTGGAATCCTATATGGGAATTACCTGTGAAATAAACATACTAAATCCCTCTTGAGTGCTACTTGTGTGAACTAGGTCAGGACACTATGGCTAGTAGACATTCTCCTTAATGATCAAGAGTCAAGAAAAAGAATAAAAGAAAACACATTTTTGGGGCCTGAAACATCTGTATTTTACTGGATAGAGACAATGTGTGAAGGTCTGAAAGACAAACAGCACTCATAACAGTCAATGCTTGTTGTTACAGCATTGACAGTGCTGCACCCAGTGAGACCAGTCTGGCAGATGAGGTTCATTACAGGAAGTATAGCAAGTGGATATAGGGTGGTGTTTTTTGCTTTTTTGTGTGTGTGGGGGGGAAGGGGAACCACAATCTGACAACAGGACTCACAGAGTTAGGTTTGCTTTGCTGAAGAACATCTGCACTCTGGAATAAATAAATGCATCATGAAGTTCTGCTTTCCTCTCAGTCAGCCCTGGTATATCACCATTGTCAGCATCTATATACCAACTCTCATGAGTCCAAATATAGACATGGCAAATTTCTGTGAGGACTTGGAGCAGATTATTCAAACAACCCTTGCCAGTTGCAAACTCATCATTCAGGGCAACTTCAATGCTATGGTGAAGATAAACAATGACAACTGAGACAGAGTCCTTGGAAGATATGGGGTGAAAAAACAAAATAGCAATGGCCTGTTGTGTGCACCAAGGATTTCCCCAACTTTTAAAATTATAATTACAAATTCTGAAATTACATTATATTATTAATAGTGTCATATGAATCTGTACTTTTTAGCTACTTAAACATTAAAAAACAATTAGTAGTTTTCTGAAAATACAAGTTTGGAAACTTATGCAAATTGAAACAGATGGCATGCAAACAGGTATGTGATAGACATGGTGCCAAAGTAAACTGAACTCAATTCTCAGTAGCAAAAATCCAGCTGGAAATTCTTAAAATCCTTTGAGAGTAAATATTTCATATAAAATCTGAGTAGAATAATAATCCATGACTTTATCCAGCTTATAGTTCATATAGATATTGTACTTATTCCTACATTCTACAAAATGTTTTGCAATTGGTCTAGACAGAGGATTCATATTCCAAACACTTGCCACTGTATTGTGCTTAAAAGTAAAATGTGAAAAATTATTCTGAACATGATTACTTAGAACTAGATCCCTGCTGCTTGTAAGTGATGTTCTAAAACCAAAGCAATCAAATGGCCTGCAGTCTAAAACCTAAGTTTTCTTTTTTCCTCAGTGCTGTGGTTAAATGGTGCTAAATATGATTTGGGGTGAGGGCCTAGGGTAGGTTTTCACACCCTACTATTGTGAATTGAAATAAAGAGCCATACTTTCAAATAGCAAAAAAGCAAGCTAAACCCAAAACAGAAGTAAAAATGCTAAAAGGATAAATGAATAAAAGTTTGGAACATTTTCAGAATGATCAGAGCAGCACCTGAAAACTTCTGATAAGGTAAAGATAATTATTTCAAAACTGAAATAGAGTTCTGAATTCAAATCAGAATGTTTTCAGCACAAATCATTTCATATTAAAAGCATTATACACATTAGTAGAAAGTAGGTTCCCTGAAGCAGATTATAATGCTTGAGCACATTCCTAAAGCATATGTACAAAAAGCTGTTTTGAAACAGAAAAGGTTAACACTATGATGTCAAATTTGAACCAATTTGGAATAATCTTCTCAAATATCCAGCAACATCCTGGTGTCTCCTTTCCATGTCTTTAAAACATTTAAAGTAGCCCGAGGTAGAGATAAATACACTAGTATAAACCTGGAGAGGAAGAACAATGCATACATTATTTATTTATTTATGAAACTTGTCTGCTGCCGGATACTGGGAAAACTGTAGGCCAGGGGTGTCAAACTGCCGGCCCATGGGCCGGATGCATCAAAGCAAAACCATACCCACCCCATTGCCAGCAATGGCAAAAAAGTCACGATATGTTGCGACACGTCACATGACATTGCAAAGTTGACACCCCTGCTCTAGGCAAATAACAGAATTATCTTTCAGAGGAAAGGAACCTATCAAGAACAGTATATAAAGTCAGATAGGCAAGTTTTTTGATTCATCTATAGTACATTCAGAAAATATTCAGACCACCTACACTTTTCACATTTTTGTTATGCTGCAGCCTGATTCTACAGTTGTTGAAATTCATTTTTTCTTATTAATCTACACTCAGTAACCTCATAATGACAAAATGAAAACCGATTTTTAGAATTGTCTGTAAATTTAATAAAAAGAAAAAAAAAGAATTTTCACTTTGGCATAAGAATTAATTTCCTTTGCAACAACACTTGAAATTTAGCTCAGGTGCCTCCCACTTCTCTTGATCATTGTTGACATGTTTCTACACCTTGATTGGAGTCTACCTGTGTTAAATTAAATTGATTGGACATTATTTGGAAAAGCACACACCTCTCTATAGAAGGCCTCATAGCTGACAATGCATACTGTAGCAGAGCACGTTACCTGCAGAGCTCAGAGACAGGATTATTGTAAGACATAGATCTGGGGAAGGCTATAATAAAATTTCTGCTACACTGAAGGTTCCTAGGAGCACAGTGGCCTCCATAATTCTTAAATGGAAGAAGTTTGGCACAACCAGAACTCTTCCAAGAGCTAGTTCCCCAATCAAACTCAGCAATTGGTGGAGAAGGGCCTTAATAAGAGAGATGACCAAGAACCCAATGATCACTTTGACTAAGCTCCAGAGATTCTGTGTGGAGATGGGACAGAGTTCCTGAAGGACAACCATCACTGCAGCCCTCCACAAATCTGGGCTTTATGGCAGAGTAGGTAGACAGAAGCTTCTCCTCAGTCCACTTGGAGATTGCAAAAAAAGCACCTGAAGGACTCTCAGACTGTGAGGAAGAAGATTCTCTGGTCTGATAAAACCAAGATTGAACTATTTGGCCTCAATTTTAAACATTATGTCTGGAGGAAACCAGGCACCACTCATCATCTTCCCAATATCTTCCCAACAGTGAAACCTCATACTATAGGGGTTTTTTTCAGCAGCAGGGACTAGCAGACTGGTCAGGGTTGAGAGAAAGCAGAATGGAGCAAAGTACAGGGATAGCCTCAATAAAAGCTTATTCCACAGTGCTCAGGACCTCACTCTGGGCTGAACGTTCACTTTCCAACATGACAACTATCCTAAGCACACAGCCAAGATAACACAGGATAACACAGGAGTGGCTTAGGGACAACTCTGTGAAAGTCCTAGAGTGGCCCAGCCAGAGTCCTGACTTGAACCCTATTGAACATCTCTAGAAGGACCCTAAAATAGCTGTCCACCAATGGTTGCCATCCAACTTGATTGAGCTTGAGAGGATTTGCAAGGAAGAGTGTCAGATAATCCCCCAATCCAGGTGTGCAAAGCTTGTTGTGTCATATTTCAAAAGATTCTAATTGCTGCCAAAGGTGCTTCAACAAGGTAAGGAGTGAAGGATCTGAATACTGAATACCTGAAAAAGGAAGGCAAGTGCTGGTAATAGATTTTATTGTCAAAGGAACAGAACCAGTCATCTGCATACCGGACATATAATCTAGGAGGTATGTTGTCTCCCTGGAGCAAAAATCAAAGATGTGGCTGAGAACCTAACCAAAATAATTAGGCCCACAGATTACTACCTTTCCTCCTCCTTCACATTTGGACAAATGACACAACAAAGAACCTGAGTACAATATTGAGAGATTATAAGCAACTAGGCAATAAAGTTAAGAAGCTAGGAACACAAGTAATGTTCTCATCAGTACTCCCAATGAAAGACCAACACCCACTGAGGGAAAAAAGAATTCTAGAAATAAACCACTGGCTAAAGCAGGGGTGTCAAACTCAATTTCATTGAGGGCCACATCAGCATTGTGGTTGCCATTGGGGGGCCGGGTGGGTGTGGTGAGCATGGGCGTGGCTTATTGAGTGGGGCGTGGCCAGCTTGACATCACTCACGTCGGAGGCACCTGTGCGAGCCTGGGCAGGACTGGGGCAGATCCGAGGGTCTCCGGCGGAAGGTGGGGTGGGACTGGGGCATGGTCCATTGGAGAAGCTTACTGAGCCTCAGGCTGTGCACGAACTTGACGGTGGCATGAACTGCCTGGAGCCCCGGGCAGTGAAGGTCAAGAGCCCAGCCCGACCCTTGAGCTCCCACGGCACCAGGACCCCACCTTGCCTAGCCACACTTCCCCAAGGGGGCGCCCACCTGCGCTTACCTCCTCAAGGTTGCTGCTGCTGTCCTCCCTCTCCTTGGCCAGGTTGCTCATGGTGGGTACAGGACAAAGTGCATGGGTCAAAGGGAGGTCCACTCCCTCTCCATGCGAGGAGACCTGGCTTTGTAACCAAAGCATCCTCAGCAATAGGATAGGAGCCCACCAGGAGATGGTGAAAGGGCAACAGGGCTGCTGGTGGCCAAGTGCTAAAGCAGGAATTCCCTCAGACCCTCCCTCTCTCTTATTCCAATCTCCTTCCTTCCTTCCTTCCTTCCTTCCTTCCTTCCTTC
>JAKJMR010017963.1:124838-177500 GCA_024449315.1 Daboia siamensis
ATTCTATTCTATTCTATTCTATTCTATTCTATTCTATTCTATTCTATTCTATTCTATTCTATTCTATTCTATATGTTGAGACTTTGGAAAAAATTCAGAGAAGAACAACTAAGATGATCCAAGGCCTGGAGACTAAAACATATGAAGAACGGCTGCAGGAGTTGGGTTTGGCTACTCTAAAAGAAGAAATGGGGTGACATGATAGCAGTATTCCAGTATTTGAGGGGTTGCCACAAAGAGGGGGTCAAATTATTTTCCAAAGCACCAGAGGGCAGGACAAGAAACAGTGGTTGTAAACTGATCAAAGAGAAAAGCAACCTGGAATTAAAGAGAAACTTCCTAACAGTGAGGATAATTTATCAGTGGAATAGCTTGCCTTCGGAAATTGTGGGCACTCCATCAATGGAGGTTTCTAAGAAGAGACTAGATAGTCACTTGTATGAAATGGTATAGTGTGTCCTGCTTGAGCAGGGGGCTGGACTACAAGATCCCCAAGATCCTTTCCAGCTCTATTCTATTCTACCTATGCCAATGTGATATTTCAGGGTTTTTTAAAATAAAGATACAGACATTTCTAAAATTTGTCATTATGGGGTATTGAGTGTAGATTAATGAAAACAAAAATAAATTTCAACACCTGTAGAATCAGGTTGCAGCATAGCAAAATTGACAAAAGTGAAGGGAGTCTGAATACTTTCTGAGTGCAGTGTACATTAATCCTCATTTTGTTTACCTTCCCTCCAAACAGGAGCTGTACAGTTAATTGATTAAGCACACCCACAGTCTAACACATAGAAATCTAAAGTGTTAGGGAGAATGGCATACTGAAGAAGTTAACTGATATTGTTAAATAATCTCACCTAACATTCAAGCAAATGTTAAAATACACAAGAGAGAAACTATTGGATCAGAATAGCACTCTTCCTTTTTTGAGGATGATTCTCTAAACACAGTTTAGATGATGAGATATAGTGCTTCCAATCCCTGACAAGAATGGATGATTTGAAAAGGTTCTATTCTCAGCAGAACTACCAACAAGCTGAGGAAAATCAGTATGATGTATTTCCTTTAACAATGATGCATTTCCTTTCTAAGCCATTATTAGAAACCACTTCAGTCTGCAAATGGCAGAGGAGGCAGTGAGGCAAGGAGACCCAAAGTCCCTTCCTGAAAGAAATTAATTTTGGTCTTCACTTCAAGGAGGCATATTTGCTTATCTTCACTATATGAAGTGCTGAATTGACATGAATCAAAATCTACTAATTAAAATGATATAATATAGTATGTTTCCATTTAATACAGATGTCAAGACATTTTATAACAACAGAGAATTATTGTTTATTCTCTTTGAGATTTAGAAATCTTTAAACATTTAATATTTGACAGATGCATAATGTGCATGGATAGATTGCAATCTTTTTTTCTCATTTGTTTCTTTTGTTTGGTTTATTGTTTTTCCTGTTGTTTTTATCTTTTTTTTGTGTGTGTAGTAGAATCATAGGACTGGAAAGTCTTCTAGTTCAACTCCCCACTAAAGACAGGAACTGTACATCATACCAGTTAGATGGTTGTCCAGTCTATTTTTGAAAACTTCCAGTGATGGAGCACCCACAACCTCCTGAGGCAAGCTATTCCATTGATTAATTTTTCTCTCTGTCAGGAAATTTCTCCTTAGTTCCAGGCTGGATCTCTCTTTAACAAGTTTGCATCCATTATTTTTGTCCTGCCCTCTGGTGTCCTAGAGAATAAGTCAATCCCCTCTTCTTTGTGATAGCCCCTCAGGTACTGGAAGGTAGTTATCATTTCTCCCTTAAGCCTTCTTTTTGATAGGAAGACATACCTAGCTCTTGTTTGTCATATGATTCAGCTTCCAGAGCTTTATCATTTTGTTGCTCTTCTCTGGACACTTTCCAGGGTCTTTTTTGTATTGTGGTGATCAGAACTGTACACAGATTTCCAAATATGATTTTACCAGAGTGGTGTAAACAGTACTATCACTTCTTGTTGTCTTGACACTATCCCTCTGTTGATACAGCTTAGGCCTGCATTGCCTTTTTTGGCTGCTGCCACACGCGGCTGGCTCATACATAAGTGGTGGTCACTAGGACACCTAGATCCCTCTCACAGTTATTACTATTGAGCCAGGTACCATGTATTCTGTACCTATGTATTTGTTTTTTTCTGTGAAAGAATTTAATTTTGGAATTTTTGATAAAACATGTAAGTGAAAGGAATAAAATACTATTCAGAAATTTCTAAAGGTTGAAGCAGAAGCCAACTGAAGATCAGAAATAATAATATATATCTTATCTAAGTATTGACAGATACAAGATAAATGTGAAAAGCAGAAGTTACAAATTGTAAGAGGAAATATCAAAATAACTATAGGAGATGCTCTGCTAACAGAAAATTAGATGGTGAAAGATAGGATATGTACAAAGGGGCTTCCTGGAACATGGGAAGGACAGTGGTTTTAGGCAGTCTGGAAAGTTTATCAGATGATTAGGAAAGGTGCATTGAGCGCAATAGGGGAGGGGGGAATCTGCATCGGGGATAAGATATATAAATGTGTCAAACAGCTCTCTAAGGTGTGGCTGAACTCCTGTTTGTGTTTCAGTCCACCAAGCCTTTGCAAACGCTTTATTTTGAATAAAACTTTGTTGCTGGAATTCCAAGTGAGTTTGTTTGTTTTGGGATCTTGAGCCACATTCCAAAACAACTTGGGGGCTCGTCCTAAGATATCCAAAAAGTCATGAACCCCCCCCCCCAACAAACTAAGAGATAATCCCTGACGTATACTTTTGTTTACATTACAGGATCTATCCTTTTTGTAAGGGGGGGGGGGGCAGATGTCACCACTGCAAATATTGGATGTTTTTGCTTTGACAATATAAGAGGCAGCCTTTTCCTTTAAATTGCTTTATTCTTAGAATTAGATAAAGCTGGGGGGAGGAGAAGGTTACCCTGATTGTTTTTAATAAGATAAGAAATGGCGTGTTATAGACGGAAGGGAAGCTTTGCCCTTCAAACTGATTGGAGAATGTGATTTATGACTGCAAATTGGAGGATGGAACTGTGCCAGATATTAGGTGCTGAAGGGAGGGGAATTCAGATTTTGGCATCTCAACATGCCGTGCTGACGCTTTGTTCTCATTATTATAGCAGGTGATCCCTAAGGTACTCCGGACCCATGCCATGTAGGGCTTTAGAAACCATTACCAAAACCTTGAATCTCACCCGGAAGACAACTGGGAGCCAATGCAGCTCACGGAGCAGAGGTGTAACAAGGGAGTATTGGGAGACTCTCAACACAACTCTCGCGGCTGCATTCTGTACCAGTTAGAGCTTCCGAGTGGTCCTCAAGGGCAGCCCCATGTAGAGAGCATTGCAATAGTCTAAACGAGAGGTCACGAGCGCATGAGTGACCATACACAGGGCATCCCGGTATAGATAGGGTCGCAACTGGCACACCAGGCGAACCTGGGCGAAAGCCCCCCTAGTCACAGTTGTTATGTGGTCTTCCAAAGAAAGTTGTGAATCTAGGAGGACTCCCAAGTTGCGAGCCCTATCTACAGGGGGTAATAACTCACCCCCCATAAAAAGAGATGGAATGTTCCGAATATCCCGAGATGCCGGTACGCACAGCCACTCAGTCTTGTCAGAGTTGAGTTGAAGCCTGTTCCTCCCCATCCAGACCTGAACCGCTTCCAGACAACGGGACATCACGTCGAGGGCATCACTGGGGTGGTTTGGGGTCGAAATAAAAAGCAACTCCAAAACCATGAATGATCTCACCCAGCGGTTTCATGTAGATGTTGAACAGGAGAGGCGAGAGGACCGACCCCTGAGGAACTCCACAAGCAAGAGGCCTCGAGGTCGACCTCTGCACCCCTGCCAACACCGACTGCGTATGTCCTAGGAGATAGGAGGAGAACCACTGAAGAACCATGCCTCCCACTCCCAATCCCCTGAGACGCCGCAGCAGGATACCATGGTCGATGGTATCGAAAGCCACTGAGAGGTCTAATAGGACTAGGACAGAGGAATATCCCCTGTCCCGGACCCTCCAGAGATCATTCACCAGAGCGACCAATGCCGTCTCTGTGCTGTGCCCGGGTCTGAAACCCGATTGGTATGGGTCTAGATAATCAGTTTCATCCAGAATCAGGGGGAGCTGATGCACCACCACACTCTCAACAACCTTCGCAAGAAACCAGACAAAAGTTATTTAACACAGCTGGGTCCAAGGCAGGCTTCTTGAGGAGAGGTCTCACCACCACCTCCTTCAAGACGGCAGGGAAACTACCCTCAATCAAAGAAGCAGATATAACCGCCTGGAACCAGCCTCGTGTCCCCTCCCAAGCCGCATAAACCAGCCAGGAGGGGCATGGGTCCAAAAAACATGTGGTGGAGCTCAATTTCCCCATAATCCTGTCCACTTCCTCCGGAGTCACAGGATCAAACTCCTCCCAGATAACATCGACAAGACCACCTGTGTCCTGATCGTCAGACTCTGCCCAGTCGGAGTCCAAACCAGTCCGAATCCGAGTGATTTTGTCCGACAGATGTTGATTAAACTCCTCGGCACGACCCTGCAAGGATTCCTCCCTCACCTCCTGATTAAGGAGGGAGCGGGTCACCCTAAACAGGGCAGCCGGGCAGTTATCTGCGGACACGATAAGGGTAGCAAAGTGGTTAGACTTCGCCGCCCTTATCGCTGCGAGATCGCAATCAGTCGGATTCAGATCGGCTGGATCTCCAACAGCTCTCTAGGCCCCTTCTCCAATGCTTCATCTCCCGGAGCTCTGCGGAAAACCATGGAGCCTGTCAGAGGCCGCAAGGGTACAACTCGGTCAAGTGCCTCAGTGGCTGCCCTTTCCCAGGCTTCCACTAAGGCATCCGCCGAGTTGTGAGCAAAGGAGGTACGTGGGGATCCCAGCGCTGCCTGGAACCTCTCGGGGTCCATTAAGCGCCTGGGGCAGAACCATCTAGTTGGTTCCACACACCCACGGCGGGGAGTGGCAAAACGGAAGACCAGCCGCAGGAGATGATGATCGGTCCATGACAGGGGCATGACAATTGGGGAGCCCCCACCAAGATCATCTAACCACCGTCCAGATAGAAAAACCAAGTCAAGGGTGTGGCCTCCCACATGAGTCGGTCCATGAATTACTTGCGTCAGGTCCATGGCCGTCAGGGAAGCCATGAACTCCCGAGCTAACTCAGATGATCCTCCCAGGGATGGTAGATTGAATTCGCCCAGAACTATAAGTTTGGGGAACTCAATCACCAACCCTGAGAGGATGTCGAGAAGCTCAGGCAGGGCTGCTGCTATGTGACTAGGCGAAAGGTACACCAGCAGCACAACTGCGCCCTAGGGGGAGGAGAGAGAGACTCACATCTGACTATCTGAAGAACGGTGGCCTCCCGCGGACACAAGGTCTCCCTCATAACTACTGCCACTCCCCCACCCCTACCCTGAGCCCGAGGTTGGTGTAGCACCCGAAAACCTGGTGGGCAAAGATCAACCAGAGGGATACCACCCTCTGGGCCCAACCAAGTCTCCGTGATGCAAGCAGGTCTGCATGCTCACCCTCAACCAGATCCCGGACGAGAAAAGCCTTATTAATAACGGACCTGGCATTCAAATACACCAGCCGGAGCTCAGGTGGCTGCACATCCTTGCTCCCGGGACCTCGGGGTGAAAACAGAGGGTCGGAGCACCTCACCGCTTGTAAATAGCGGAGATGCCCTCCCGGATGTCGACACAGCCCTCTGTTCATACACCTGCTGCCATTCCCTAACATCGTGGGAATAGATAGTCCCACGATCCGCTCCAGAGCTCCGGAGGCAACCAACCCCTGCTCCCCCCCACGCGATCAATCCCGGGCCTGGCCTGAACAACGGTTGATGGACTACCCCCCATTTCCAAACAACCACAAAAAGTTCCCACCCCCCTCCCTAACCCCACAAAAAAATTGACTAAAAAACTAACCAGGGGCCTCTTATTAAATTTGTACCGGAGGCCCCTGCCCTTGCCCAGCTATCTCTCAGGGTCCCAACAATCGGGCCCTTCATCAAGATTAGAAATGGAAAGAAAGGCGGGTCACACCCAGGAAGGGGGGGCACCCCTGAGGGCGAACAAGTCCGTGCTGGTGTAGCGAAGGTGAGGCATAATTGTTCGAGCAAGTCCAGGAGAAGGCAGTTCCATAGTTAATTAATCAGGAGGATCTAAAACAGAGGGTAAGTGGGTGTCCAGACCATCAACCCAGCTCCACTGAACCCCCAGAACAGGCCAACCACCATCCTCTCATGACGGTCGCAGCTCTGAACCCCGGGGTAGTCTGGAACACACACCCAGGGTAGGGCATACCCCATAGATCTCTCACCTCTAGGGGACAGCAGATGTAAGTCTAAGCCACTCTCTCACCGTGGCATACCCGGGTCCCTCTGAATCCTTTGGGGGGGACAGCAGGCAGAAAAGATAGGCAGCTGTTCATCCAAGGCAAAAAGCCTGATAGGTCATAAGGTAGCAAAATCCCGGCTGGTAATGATCTTCTTCGTGGGAGGAGAGGGTCAGGCAATAAGTGAGCGAGCAGAGGAGGAAACCAAAAATCCCCGGCGATCTTCCGCTAGGCCGCAAGTTCCATTCCCCTGGTCTCCCAGGGTATAAGCGACATAGAAATAGTCTGTGTCGCCTAACCGTCCGCGACACAGGCCGGCCACACTCCGCCATTGGGCCGCAGGTCTCCACGTCTGAGCGGCCACAGCATTTCGGCTCACCTCAGACCAGCCGCTCCAGACGCTGCTGCAATTCCCCCACCGCTCCACCATTCCAAACGTTGCTCCCAGCCGCAACTCCATGGGCCCCAAACATCAACTGGTTGGGGCCTTCCAGAGTGCGGCCTTCCAGAGCACGGCTCCTCCAGGCCTTCTAGAATCTTCCAGGCTCTGCCAGGCTCCATAGGTACCACTAAGCTAGTAATAGGTGCCACACAGAGCACAAAGCACAGCTCTTCCGGACTCCTCCGGTCCGAACACACTCTACTGGGTTTCACCGGGCTTCATCGGGTTTCACCGGCTCACCCGAAGCCCCTCCGAGGGCCGCTGAGGATGCTGAGTCTCCCAGAGCAAACGAAGGACCAGAGCAAACACTACCACTGCCGCTGCCGGAACACTACCGCTGCCGGAGAAACGCTGCCGCCGAAAACGCTGCCGCCGCCACCGTCACCTCCAAAATTATAAAAAATCAAGAGGAACAAAAGCTCAGTTACTCATTGACAAAATGGTACTTAAAAATGCAAAACGATGAAAAACAAATTTAAATATGGTGTGGATTGATTATAAGAAAGCATTTGACTCATTACCCCACAGTTGGATTAATGCGTGTTTGGAAAACTTTGGAATTAGCCAAAACATCTGTACATTTTTGAAAGCAAATATACAAAAATGGAAAACAGTTCTAACAGCAAATGGGGAGAACATTGGTGAAATCAACATCAGACGAGAGTCTCCAAAATACTAAATTCAAAGCTCGATGCTGGAAATATAATTAAAGCCATTAATACATGGGCAGTCCCAGTGATACGCTACCCAGTTGGAATTATCAACTGGACTTTGGCTGAATTGGAACACCTAGACCGAAAAACGTATAAACTTTTGAATATGCACCACACACTACATCCATGATATGACATCAACAGGTTATACCTGCCAAGAAGAATAGGGGGCAAAGGGCTACTGCAAATCCACCAAACTGTAGAAGAAGAAAAACGAAGTTTGAATGACTATGTAAATCAAAGTACAGAAAAAATGCTGCAGGCTGTGAAAACAGAGAGCATTATAAAAATAACAGAAACAAAGGCAGAATATAAGGAAAAACGGCTGGATGACAGATTAAATAGATGGAAACCAAAGCTTTGCATGGACAGCATTTGAAAAACATTGAAGGAAAATGTGATAACAACTTGAAATGGGCATGGCTTAAGATGGGAACCATCAAGAAAGAAACAGAAGGCTTAATACTGGCTGCTCAAGATCAAGCACTACAAACTAATGCCATGAAAGCGAAGATACAAAAATCTACTGACAATCCAAATTGCTGACTTTGCAACGACAAAGTTGAAACTCTTTCACATTTAATATGTGAGTGTAGCAAAATCGTGCAAACTGATTACAAAGCTAGACATGACCGAGTTGATAAACTAATCCGTGAAAGAGGTGGTCTTAAAATGCCCAATTTTAAATTATATCATGAAGCTGCTGCATTATCAGCGATAAGCGATTGGATTAACTTAACATAAGGGAGATTATTAAATCTTGAAGGTCATGATTTGTTATTTGGTTGGCATGCATACTTATTGTATGATAAGAAGGTAGATAATGTGTTTAAGGTGCATATTTTAAGACATGCTTTTTTGCGAGTTTGGAAAAAGCATAGACATAAGTTAAATTATAAGATACCTTTATGGGCAATACCGAAACATGCAATAGAGAACATAAATGTTGGGTTCAAACATGATGTGACTACATATAAGGAAATCTTAAGTTTGGAGAGGAATGTATGGTGTTTGAAGCCGTATAATTTTTTACGAGGAGAAAAGATTGTTCAAACTTGGTTTCAGTATGGGCAACTACAAGCCAGGTGGAAAGAAGATCAGAAAATTGGTTTTTTAATGAATGATGAAAATCTGGTAAAGCAAATTACAAATCAGGGTCCAGCACATATCAAACGGATATATCTTGCACTGATAGAAATTGATTCAGAAACAGAAACTGTTAAAGATTGTATGATAAAGTGGGTGCAGAACATTCAGGAAGTTATTACAATAGATACTTGGGAAAAGATTTGGGTGAGAAACGTAAAATTTACACAAGCTCAAAATTTAAGAGAGAACTTTTATAAAATGTTTTATAGGTGGCATTTAGATCCCAAAAAGTTAGCAAGTATGTATCCGAATTACCAGCCTAAATGTTGGAGGTGTGGTGGCGAAGACGCAACGTACTTTCACATATGGTGGACCTGTAAAAAGGTTAAAGCATTTTGGATTAAAATTTGGTGGAATATGCAGAAGATATTTAAGAAAAAGATAAAGTTTTGTCCGCAATTGTTTTTACTGGGCATTATTACTGATACTACTGTTGTGGACATTAAGCTGATGCTGAACTTAATTACGGCAGCAAGACTTTTAATAGGGCAATACTGGAAGAAGGAAGAACTGCCGACTATAGAGGAATGGACTTTAAAAGTTTCTAACCTGGCGGAAATGGCAAAGATTTCAGCGTATCTGAAAGACCATTTGCAACAACGATATATTGTGGAGTGGAAAAAATGGATTGATTACATCCAGAATAAATATGGGACTAAAAAGTTTCATTTAGCATTTGAATAAGTATTGATGGGATATTTATACTGCTTGTAGTCATTTTATAAGAGCTAAAGTGCGATAAATCTAATAGTTTATTGTTATTAGCATATGGTAGTTTATGATTGTTTTTTATTTTTATACCTTGTATTTAGCTCTGGGAAGTCGGGGAGGGGGGGAGGGGGGGTTGGGTTGGGAAGGGAGGGAGGGGGTGGGGAGGGGTTGTTTTGTTTAAGATAAATGTATTGAAAAACTTTTCAATAATAATAAAAAAGATAAACTAATCCACTGGGCATTGTGTAAAAAATACGACTTGCCTGTATCCGAAAAGTCGTGGGAACATAGGGTGGAAAAAGTTGTCAAGAATGAGAGGGTGAAGATCTTATGGGACTTCCGAATACAGACAGATCACCATTTGGAACACAACATGCCAGATATCGCAGTCATAGAGAACCAAAGCATACAGTTGATTGATATCACTCTACCAGGAGATTTATTTATTTTATTTATTTATTTATTCAGTTTATATACCACCCTACTCCCAAAGGACTCAGGGTGGTTTACAAGGCAAAATTTAAAAACAATACAATATAAAATTAAAATAAAATTAAATTAAGTCTAGCCGCAAAAAATTAAAATCACAATTTAAAACATTAAACCCCTCAGTCCAGACGAGATAGCTCAAAGAGCCAGGTTTTTAGGTCCCGGCGAAATGAACAAAGGTCAGGTGCAGTCCGAATTTCTGTTGCCAGTTGATTCCATAGGGCAGGCGCACCCACAGAGAACGCCCTCCCCCTGAGGATCGCCCGTCGGCAATCCTTGACCGGCGGTACCCTGAGGAGGCCCTCCCTGTGGGAGCGCACAGGATGATGGGAAATTGATGCTGGCAGCAGGTGCTTCCTCAGATAATCTGGGCCCATGCCATTTAGGGCTTTATAGGTCATCACCAGCACCTTGAATCTCACCCGGAGGGCAACTGGAAGCCAATGCAGCTCACGGAGAAGAGGTGTTATATGGGAGTATCGGGAGACTCCCATCACAACTCGCGCAGCTGCATTCTGCACCAGCTGAAGCCTCCGAGTGGTCCTCAGGGGCAGCCCCATGTAGAGAGCATTGCAGTAGGGTAGCCGGGAGGTCACGAGAGCATGGGTGACTGTGCATAGGGAATCCCGGTCCAGATAGGGCCGTAACTGGCGCACCAGGTGAACCTGGGCAAAAGCCCCCCTGGCCACGGCTCCTATGTGATCTTCCAAACTGAGCCGTGAATCCAGGAGGACGGCCAAGTTCCGTAGTTAACGATGGAAAAGATTGGTTAGTCTGAGATGCCGATATGCACACCCACTCAGTTTTGGCAGGATTGAGACGAAGCCTGTTTCTCCCCATCCAAACCCGGACCGCCTCCAGGCAACGGGACATCACATCGAGGGCATCACTGGGTTGGTTCGGGGTGGAAAGAAAAAGCTGGGTATCATCAGCATACTGATGATACCCCACCCCGAAACCACAAATGAGCTCACCCAGCGGCTTCATATAGATGTTGAACAAGAGGGGAGAGAGGACCGACCCCTGAGGAACTCCACAAACGAGAGGCCTCGGGGCAGACCTCTGCCCTCCCGTCAACACCGACTGCGAGTGGCCCAGGAGGTAGGAGGAGAACCACTGTAAAACAGTGCCCCCCACTCCAAACCCCCTGAGATGCCGCAGTAGGATACCATGGTCGATGGTATCAAAAGCCGCTGAGAGGTCTAATAGGACTAGGACAGAGGAACAACCCCTGTCCCGAGCCCGGCAGAGATCATTCATCAGCGCAACCGTCTCCGTGGTGTACCCGGGCCTGAAACCCAGATAATCAGTTTCCTCCAGAAACAGAGGGAGCTGAAGTGCCACCACACTCTCAACCACCTTCGCAAGAAAGCGAAGGTTGGAGACCGGACGATAGTTGTTCAAAATAGCCAGATGCCAGAGTCGAAGAAAAAGAACTGGAAAAAATTATGAAATACCGCGACCTAGCCATTGATACTGTGCGATTATGGATGAAACGTGTAACAGTGATACCCATTGTCATCGGGGCACTGGGAACTATGTCCAAAAACTTTGCAAAATACATCAAGAAATTGCAGCTTCCTGCAATAAGTCCAGTAAAGCTACAAAAAACTGAGCTACTCGGAACATCTTACATTTTAAGAAGATACCTGGTTGATACCTAGGATGCCGGCAGCAACCCATGTAAACCATTAGTGCCGGTCAATTTGAGTGTTAAGTTGACTGAGTTTCATGTATTATAATAATAATAATAATAATAATAATAATAATAATAATAATAAGTAGTAGTAGTAGTAGTAGTAGTAGTAGTAGTAGTAGTAGTTGTTGGAAGGGACCTTGCAGGTCATCCAGTCCAAACCCCTGCTCAGGCAGGAAACTCTATACCATATCAGACAAATGGCTGGCCAGTCTCTTCTTAAAAACTTCCAGTGTTGGAGCATTCACTGCTTCTGGAGACAGGTTGTTCCACTGGTTAATTGTTCTAACTGTCAGGAAGTTTCTCCTTAGTTCTAGGTTGCTTCTCTCCTTGATTAGTTTCCATCCACTGCTTCTTGTCCTGCCTTCAGGCACTTTGGAGACTAGCTTCACTCCCTCTTCTTTGTGGCAGCCCCTGAGATATTGGAACACTGCTATCATGTCTCCCCTCATCCTTCTCTTCATTAAACTAGACGTACCCAATTCTAGCAACCGTTCCTTATATGTTTTAGCCTCCAGTCCCCCAATCATCTTTTTTGCTCTTCTCTGTACTCTTTCTAGAATCTAAATATCTTTTTTACCTTGTGGTGACCAAAACTGGATGCAGTATTCCAGGTGTGACCTTACCAAGGCATTGTAAAGTGGTATTAATACTTCACGTTATCTTGATTCTATCCTTCTATTAATGCAGCCTAACACTATGTTGGCTTTTTTGGCAGCTGCAGCACACTGCAGCACACTTGGTTGCAGTATTCCAGGTGTGGTCTTACTAGGGTTTTATAAAGCAGTACTAATACTTTGCGTGATCTTGATTCTATGCCTCTGTTTATGCAATCTAGGATTGTACTAGCTTTTTTGGCTGCTGCTGCAATTGGTGGTTCATAGTCAAGTGATCATGCACTAGGACTCCAAGGTCCCTCTCACAATTACTGATTTTGAGCCATGTCTCACTTAATCTGTACTTATATCTTTGATTTTTGCTGCCTAAATGTAAAACTCTGCTTTTCTCCACACTAAACTCATTTTGTTGGTAGGGCCCATTGTTCCAGTTTGTCAAGATCTCTTTGAATCCTGAGTTTGTCTTCTGGGGTGTTGGCTATTCCTACCAGTTTAGTGTCTTCTGTAAATTTGATGAGTTCCCCTTGTATTCCCTCCTCTGAGTCATTGATGAAGATATTGCACTGGGCCTAAGACGGAGCCTTGTGGTACCCCACTGCTTACTTCTCTCCATGTGGATGTAGTGCCACTGAGGACTACTCGTTGAGTACGGTTTGTCAGCCAGCTACAAATCCATCTGGTGGTGATGTTGTCTACTCCACTTTTTTCTAGCTTACCAAGCAGTAGATTGTGGTCTACTTTGTTGAATGCCTTACTGAAATCTAAGTATACTATGTCCACAGAGTTTCGCTGGTCTATAATTTCTTTTTGTGTGAAGACTGATGCAAAGAATGTTAAGCAGCTCTGCTTTCTCCATATTGCTTGTTACTTCCTTGCCATCTCTCTTTAGTGGTTCTATAATTTCCTTGACTTTTTTCTTGTTATTAATAAGTTGAAAAAAACCCTTTTTTTATTATCCTTGATTTCTGTTGCAAGTCTTTATTCATTCTGAGCCTTTGTTTTCTTTCTTTTGTTCTGGCTGTCTGCTGATAATCAGCCTTAGTTATGTGTCCCTTTTCATTTTTTGTACTTGTCCTTTGTGTGTTTCAGTTTGTCTGAGAGATCTTTGGACAGCCATGCTGGTTTCTTCTTGGCTTTCTTATTTTTGGGAATACTTGTACAGGTTTTGGAATGACAAAAAACAGGAATATTATGTAGCCTTCATATTTTTTCACTGGGTTTGTTTCTGCCAAGTTCATTAATTTCAATGACCAGCAACATTTTATGTTTGTTTCTTTTTCACCTCTCAATCTTGTTCTACATATGTACAAGAAAATGGTAGAACTACATCCAATTAGGTTACTAAAACTCTTAATAAATCTAGCACTGCAGACAAATAGCCTCACTAAAACCTTTGTCCCTGATATCTCCTATGTGTCAGAATCCATTTATATCATATTCATAAATGGAATGTTTCAAACATTATTCCATGGATTCTGCCATCTCCCGAAGAGAAGAGAATGGATGTGTATTGAACCGGTATTAGGCATTTCAAAGGAAAGGAGAAGCCTTTTGAACTGGGGAAACAAAAGGGGGGGCTAGCATCTGGCTTGTGTCACGGAAGAGAGCAATAAACATGAAAGGTCCTAAGTTCCTTTTTCCCACGAGAGGGATTATACGAGATAAGGATGGGGGACTGACCAAAAGGGGTTAGGGGGGGTTAAACCAGGAACTCTTTATAAGGGTTTACTTCGTGGAAAAATATTAAGTCCTGTCTCGTATTCCTACAACCAAGCATGTCATAGTAAAGATTCTTTTTGGAATAGGATTGACTCCAAGAATTTTGTCTTCCTAAGACGTGGTTTGGGGTGGGTCCTGACATTAGACAGGACTTGCACTGAAAGTCAACCTGGGAAGTAGAACCTTACCAGGGGACTTTGCAAATAAATATGATGTCTGACGATGAAGCAAGAAGGGAGGGAAGCTCCACGGAGAAGGAGCCTTTCTCCCAGCCAAATTCCCAGAAACATTGGGAAGCTGAAGCGTCATATTCCTCCTGGGAGGAAACAGCCGAGCAGCATGAACGAAAACCCCGGTGGTCGATGGGCGTTGGAAGGAAAAGTGAGTGGGAAAAGGCTTCGGGAGAAGTGACCCTGAGACGGAGTGACCACCAACTGGAATGGAAACAAGAGATGGAGAACTCCCTGCACGCCAGTGAGGAAGAGCGGATTCTGGAAAAAGCTATTGACTTGATGAAAACAACCCTGAGCTCACTAAGGGAGGAGAGAGCTGGAAACCACAACCGACACAACACCTGCGGTCACAACTGGAGGGGTAACGGAAGGGATCCAACACCTGAAACCCCAGGGCTGTCCAATGGAACAAGAGTTGCTGACTCAGTGGTACCCACCCACCCCAGACCCACAGACGGGGATCGAGATGAGGAGCAATACACTCTGCAGCGCAGACAATGCTCCAGCCAAAGATTCCCACCCCTGGAAGCAAAGTTCAAGGGGGAGCCATCATGATTGGGATTTTTCCTAACCCAAGTCCTCAGCTACATGGAAGAGTATGGACGGGACATCCCCAGTGACAAAACACGTATCCGAATTGTGCAATCTGCCCTGGACAGGACGGCTGCAGACTGGGTGGTGAACCTGCATGGACACCTCGGAAGACAGCTCAGAAGGAGAACCTTTGGTAAGTGGACTTCTTCCACCCATACTTAAGACAGTGACTATATTAGCTTCCTCTGTACCAAAAGCCAATGAAATAAAGGCTCTGATAGACTCTGGCTGCATCCGCTGCCTCATCAGCCCAACACTGGTGGAGGAACTGAGCATCCCAGTGAGGAGGCTAAAACAACCAATCTCCTTCAGTCAATTAGATGGGTCTATAGCAGGGGGGGGGACCAGCTACCCTAACCACTCTACCAATTCACATGTCCCTGGGGTCTCATGAGGAAGACATAATGTTTATAGTGGCCCCAGGCATGGAATGCCCAATGATTTTAGGACTGGAATGGCTGAAGAAATGGAACCCCGGGATAAACTGGAGGACAGCAGAACTCAACTTCCCAAAAGTGGAACAGGAAAACGTAAAACCCCCCAACACCCCCCCCAACCCAGAGGGAGGAGACAGCAGCAGTGGGGAAAGAGAAGGGGTTACCAGAGATACCGGAGGAATACAGGGACCTGGCTGAGGTTTTCAGTGAGGAAAGAGCAGATGAGCTTCCTCCCCACCGCCCCACAGACTGCACCATAGAATTCAAACCTGGGGCAAAACTCCCAAAACCCAGGATGTATGCCATGAGCCCAAGGGAAATGGCAGAAATGGAAAGATTCATAAAGAAAAACTTAGAAAGAGGATTTATTGAACCTGCCAAACCCAAAGTGGCCGCCCCGGTTCTGTTCAGGGAAAAGAAATATGGTTCTTTCCACTTGTGTGTGGATTACCGGAATCTGAATACAATTAGTGAATGTAATCTGTACCCCCTTCCCCTAATGAAGGATATGCTATCCCACCTATCGAAAGGAAAGATTTTTACCAAACTAGACCTGAGGGAAGCATATTACCGTATTAGGATTAAGGAAGGAGACGAATGGAAGACTGCATTCAACTGCCCAATGGGGTGCTATCAATTCATTCGGACTGCAAGGGGCCCCCGCAGTCTTTATGCAATTAATTAATGACGTACTGAGAGAGCACCTATATAAGGGGGTCCTGGTTTACCTCGATGACATCCTTATCTTCACAGAAACCAAAGAGGAACATATCAAACTAGTTAGAGCAGTCCTGAAGAAGTTGCGAGCTGCCCATTTATATGCTAAATTATCGAAGTGTGAATTCCATCAGGAAAAAATCAACTACCTGGGATATCGTATATCCCCAGAGGGCATCGAAATGGACCCTGAGAAGGTCAGGGCAGTACTAGAGTGGGCACCCCCTGCATACGGAAGCAATTGCAAAGTTTCCTGGGGTTTGCAAATTTCTACCGCCAATTCATCCCCGCATTTGGCCAAATAGCCATGCCCCTCACAAATTTGTTGAAAACGAAGGGGAGGTCACCCGTGAAACCCAGCCAGCCTCTAAAATGGTCAATGGAATGTCAAGCAGCATTTGAGAGGCTAAAGAGACTCTTTTCTGCGGAACCTGTACTTAAACACCCAGATCCCAACAAACCTTTTGTAATACAGGCAGATGCGAGCGACGTAGCACTCGGAGCCGTATTACTACAGGAAAATGATGAGGGGGCGTTGCAACCTTGCACATATACATCCAGGAAACTTACAGAAACTGAACAACGATGGCCAATATGGGAGAAGGAAGCATTCTCATTAAGGTGGTCATTATTAACTTGGCGTCAATTTTTGGAAGGAAATAAATACCTTTCCAGGTCTGGACTGACCACAAAAATTTAGAAGCACTAAAAACGCCCAGGAAACTCACTCCTAAGCAATCCCGCTGGTCCCCAAACTTTCACCGATTCAATTTCACTCTCAAACACTTGCCGGGGGGAAGAACTTCCTGGCAGACGCATTATCTTGCATGCCCCAATATAATAGCACACGGGTAAAGGTAAAGGTAAAGGTAAAAGTTCCCCCACACATGCATGCTAGTCGTTTCCGACTCTAGGGACCGGTGCTCATCTCCGTTTCAAAGCCGAAGAGCCAGCGCTTGTCCGAGGACGTCTCCGTGATCATGTGGCCAGCATGACTAGACGCCAAAGGTGCACAGAAGGCTGTTACCTTCCCACCGTAGTAGTCCCTATTTTTCTACTTGCATTTTCACGTGCTTTCGAACTGCTAGGTGGGCAGAAGCTGGGACCAGTAACAGGCGCTCACTCTGCTACGCTTGCCGGGAGGAAGAACTTCCTGGCAGACACATTATCTTGCATGCCCCAATATAATAGCACACGGGTAACTGACTTTAAACAACCAGAACAACAACTGGCAGCACCAGTCACCACCAGGGCACAAGTAAAAATGAAGCCGGAAGTGGATAGCCAAACCAGAATAGAATTCCGAAAGTCCTTGGAAGGGGACGAATGGTTCCAGAAAAATAGGCATGTGTGCACTATTAAAGATGGGTTACCTTGGGTGGGTGAGAAGCTATACATACCTGCCACCCAGAGGACCAATTTCTTGCAACTGTGTCATGATACAAAATCAGCTGGACATTTTGGGTTTGTAAAAACATTACACTTAACTAAAAGGCAATTTTGGTGGCCATCTATGAAAAAAGACATAGAAAGCTATGTGAGCAGTTGTCAAATTTGCGCAATGGCCAAGAGGTTACAAGGGAAATCACCAGGACTGTTACAACCGGTGGCGAATCCCTCAGCCCCATGGAAAGAAATAGCCATGGATTTTATTGTAGAACTACCAGAAAGCAACGGAAACACCGTTGTCTGGACTGTCACTGATCTGTTCTCTAAGCAAGTCCATTTCATACCTTGCCCAAAAAATTCCAACTGCAAAAGCATTAGCAAAACTTTTTGTACAACATATTTACAGATTGCATGGGGCACCACAACGCATCATATCTGACAGGGGGGTGCAATTTACTTCAGCATTTTGGAAGGAATTTTTATCTCTGTTAGAAACTACCCAAGGACTGACATCTAGTCATCATCCTCAGGGGAATGGGCGAGCGGAACGGTCTAACGCAGTACTTGAGCAATATTTAAGATGTTATATAAGTTTCCAACAGTTGGACTGGTCGGATCTACTGCCTTTTGCAGAAGTGGCATATAACAACACAGTTCACTCCAGCACAGGTTACACTCCTTTTCAAATAGCCACAAGCCAGAGCTTCAACCCCATACCTGATCTAACCCCAAAAGAACCGGTAATTCCAGAACAAAAGGAATGGATTGCTCAGTTACAATACACCTGGCCTATTGTCAGAAAAGCGTTAACAGAGGCTAGATTAGCACACAAGACACAGGCAGACAAGAAAAGAGCCAATCCCACACTGTTCAAGGTGGGAGAGATGGTATATCTGTCTACAAAATACCTTAAGTCTCTCCAACCCTGTAAAAAACTAGGACCAAAATACATTGGACCTTTTCCAATTAAAAGAATCATAAACCCAGTAACAGTTGAATTAGGACTACCTAAAAATCTTAGACGAATACACCCAATCTTTCACTGCAGTCTAATAAAGAGAGAACAACAATCTCCCCTACGAACAAAAATTCCACCACCATGGTGGAAGGAGAACAACATTTTGAGGTGAAAGAAATTCTGGATTCCAGGAAACATCATGGAAAAACCCAATATTTAGTGGCTTGGAAACACCTCCCCTCCTCAGAAAATGAATGGGTCAGCAAACACCACGTTAAAGCACCAAAGCTGCTTAAGAGATTTCATACAGAATATCCGAACAAACCGAGTTAACATTTACATATGTTTTTTTTCTTCTCTTTTCTTTTCTTCCCCTACAGATGGACACATCTTTTTTCTAAGGAGAGCGGACTGTCAGAATCCATTTATATCATATTCATAAATGGAATGTTTCAAACATTATTCCATGGATTCTGCCATCTCCTGAAGAGAAGAGAATGGATGTGTATTGAACCAGTATTAGGCATTTCAAAGGAAAGGAGAAGCCTTTTGAACTGGGGAAACAAAAGGGGGGGGGGCTAGCATCTGGCTTGTGTCATGGAAGAGAGCAATAAACATGAAAGGTCCTAAGTTCCTTTTTCCCACGAGAGGGATGATACGAGATAAGGATGGGGGACTGAACAAATGGGGTTGGGGGTGTTAAACCGGGAACTCTTTATAAGGGTTTACTCGTGGAAAAATATTAAGTCCTGTCTCATATTCCTACAACCAAGCATGTCATAGTAAAGATTCTTTTTGGAATAGATTTGACTCCAAGAATTTTGTCTTCCTAAGACGTGGTTTGGGGTGGGTCCTGACACTATGTCAAGAAAGATCTTACCAGAAGGATCAAAAGCCACCTGATTGCCAGGGTGAGGACCAGCATCAATGGAGACCATTGGGACTCCCTGCCGAACATCCCATAGTTTCAATACACCATAAGAATCACAGGAAACAATTGTATCGCCCTGGGAAGCATAGGGAGGGGAGGGGAGAAGAGAAAAAAACATGATTAGAATATAAAGGAGGGCATATTAAAATTTCAAATGTCTCTTAAGAGAAAATATAGGAATCATTTTCCTAAACATTTGATTCTGAATGTCACTATATGGCTGCATAAATCTTTTGAAATAAGTACTTGCAAAACACAGGAAAATGTTCAAAGTACCTGTCTATCAATCAGTACATCTGCATTTTCTGTCAGGCTTACATAGTTGCTTCATAAACTGTTTCTGGCTGTCTCTGCATATAGGTCCATACACATCCATTTTGTTCTGTTTCTCACCTAAAAAGAGAAAGTACTCACATCCTGCCCCCTGCGTGTGAGCAAGTCCATCTCCTGCTTATGTTGACTGTTTGTGGTCTGCTGCATGGCTCTCATCTTTTTATATGTATTTATCATTTTAATGTTGTATTAAATATTAATATTGTAATATTGTCCAGAATTATATATTTGAAATGGGGAGCATTTGTTTATATGTCCAATAAACAGATTGTTAGAAGAATATACTACAAGCAAGACAATAGTTAGAAATCTCATAAAATTTGTTTTTCTGTCTTTGCTTTACAACTCAATTTTATCTTACTGTCCCAATTTTCCATTCTCCATTTTCAAAATATTTTAACACTTTGTAACTTAACTCACTTCAGTCAAAGATGAAATTTCTTTTGAGTCAAACTTTACTTCTGTTGATTTCATGGACATATACAACAAAGTGGATGAACTTTATCTCCTCCTCTGTTTTCTTGAATTCCTAGGATATCCCAACTGTTCTAGGATTTCCTGATAGTGTTAAGCATGCACAACCTAACTTTGATTTTTGAAATGAAACCAATGTTAGTCATGGAGAGTACTTTATTAAAACATTTCCCACATTTTCAAGTCTATAGTTACATATTTGTGTTAATTTGTACTATGGGTTGGAATAACAAAACTCAGAAAATGCAGAAGTGAGCTGTCTCTGGGTTCAAATTGAGAGTTATTTCACTCCTCTGTAACACTGGCAAGAAGTGCAACCCCTGCTTCTTTGAGGATCAGTTTTGTACTCTTTGCCATGTAACATTCATGTAGAAAACAGTGGTTCATAATTATAAACACTTTACCTACAAGTTTTGGGAAAAACTCTACTTTGAGGGGGGAAATGGAACTTTTCCCTAATTGACATTTTATTCAATCCAAGCATTGGCTTTCTGGTTTGTTTTATGCTAATCCTTTTGCTGCCTCTAAAATTCCATATTTGTTAAGACATGGAATTTTATTATCTGGTATTCCTAAACTAGTATCTTATCTGTATTAGATTATGTGCCATAAAGTTGTCATTGACACTTAGCAACCACATAGATAAGATTTTCTCCATGGATCTTTATTAGAAAATCAACCTAATAATGTTTATTTATTTATTTATTTATTTATTTATTTGATTTGTATACCGCCCTTCTCCCTAAGGACTCAGGGCAGTTAACATAGATAACAGAATACACAAATACAGATATTGAGAACAAATTAAACCCTAATTTTGCCCAAATGCAGAAGATAGTTACCTTAAAGCAATTATTACAACAGAACCCAGCAGACCAGACCGGATTGCTCAAAGAGATATGTTTTTAGGTCGCGTCGGAAGGAGCGAAGGTCGGGAGCCATCCGGAGCTCAACCGGTAAACGGTTCCATAGGTCAGGCGCGTCCACAGAGAACGCCCTCCCTCTGGGAGCCAACAGACGGCATTCTCCGAATGGCGGAACCCTGATATTGCAACTGATATTAGCACTAACCTTTGAAATATTGAGCTTGAATTGTTTTAAAGTTTGAAATGATCTTAATATGAGACTAATACAATAACAATATGTATTCCGTAATTATTGAACAAATTATTGAACTAGTGGATTACTGAACTATATTGTAATGTTATGAAAATTTAATCTTTTTTAAATAATAGCAAGAGTAGTTTTGTACAAATTCACTTAATTTTTTTCTGTCACCAATTACTCATTCAGAGTAAATTTTTCAATAATAATAATAATAATAATAATAATTATTATTATTATTATTATTATTATTATTATTATTATTATTATTATTATTATTTGGAAGGGACCTTGGAGGTCATCTAGTCCAAACCCCTGCTAAGGCAGGAAACTCTATACCATTTCAGACAAATGGCTGTCCAGTCTCTTCTTAAAAACTTCCAGTGTTGGAGCATTCACCACTTCTGGAGGCAGGTTGTTCCACTGGTTAGTTGTTCTAACTGTCAGGAAGTTTCTCCTTAGTTCTTGGTTGCTTCTCTCCTTGACTAGTTTCCATCCATTGCTTCTCGTCCTGCTTTCAGGTGCTTTGGAGACTAGCTTGACTCCCTCTTCTTTGTGGCAGCCCGAGATATTGGAACACTGCTATCATGTCACCCCTCACCCTTCTCTTCATTAAACTACACATACCCAATTCCAGCAACCGTTCCCTATATGTTTTAGCCTCCAGTCCCCCAATCATCTTTGTTGCTCTTCTCTGTACTCTTTCTAGAGTCTCGACATCTTTTTTACATCGTGGTGACCAAAACTGGATGCAGTATTCCAGGTGTGGCCTTACCAAGGCATTATAAAGTGGTATTAGTACTTCACGTGATCTTGATTCTATCCCTCTGTTAATGCAGCCTAGCACTGTGTTGGCTTTTTTGGCA
This sequence comes from Daboia siamensis, assembly GCA_024449315.1. Taxonomy (NCBI): domain Eukaryota; kingdom Metazoa; phylum Chordata; class Lepidosauria; order Squamata; family Viperidae; genus Daboia; species Daboia siamensis. The sequence goes on from JAKJMR010017963.1 coordinate 146,815, forward strand.
GCTGCAACACACTGCTGGCTCATATTTAAGTGATTGTCCACTAGGACTCTGAGATCTCTCTCACAGTTACTGCTATCGAGCAAGGTACCACCTATACTATACTTCTGCTCAAAAGCAAGAGAGTATTTATGGTTTTCTTAGTTTTTTTTGCAGTTAGTAGAATGGCTGAAAGGCTGGTAATGTAAATTCTCTGTCAGAATGGGACTCTTGATGTCAGATGAAGATGCAAGTCACTGATTATATAATTTAGGGTTAAGAGAGGAGATGAGACCCACTGCCACAGACAGACAATTCATTCACTGCAGAAACTGTAACTGTTTTATAGTTTGGCCTCAGAGCCAGGTTCCAGGTAGCAGGACAAAACCCCTCAGCCTAAGGAGCCTACACCCTAGCAAAGTAAGCACCTCATGAGCAAGTGGCGAGATGCTGCTTTATACAAGCAGGCTCAGTATCTCATCTCTGCACATTAAGTGTGGAGTGGATATAAACAATGCAGGAACTGTCTTGCGTTGCTGAAAGCAACTTAGCATCTGGCTTTGGTCTTGACTCCTGCTTCCTTTTGATGTGCTTCTGACCAAATCTCTAGCTTGTCCCTTGATTCTTTTCAAGCTATTTTGTGGTATTGGATCAGTATCTAATTGATTCAATGGTTATGGAAAAAGATCTCATTAGAATTTGAGTGGAAAACCACCAGGGTATCCCAAAACAATAGGCTAGACTGGGAAGTTTAAAACACATTCCAGAAGAAAGCAGGGGCAAAGCATTGTGTCAGAATCCATTTATATTTCATTTCTAACTATCTCTTCTGTGCAAAACCCAAATCTCACCCCCAAGGAGTGAGACTTCTGCCATTCCCAAGGAGGAGAGGGAATAAACATGGGGTTTTATTGCTTTCACTTCCTTTTCTTAAATGTAACTTTTTGTTCATTCCGCCTGCCTGCTATCCACCACAATATAAACAATTGTTTCTCACTAGACATTTTTTTCTTAAGGGCAATTAAGAAACTGAGGGAAGGAGAGCAATGAAACCTTCTGGAATATGGTTTGTTTCTCTGGATGGAATGTGAGGGGGTGGGAATGATCCTGCTGTGAATGGACTGATGTCTCTCCTCTTCCCACGAGGGGCTTACCACCTGGAACTTGGCTGATCCGGAACTGAATGAATGAACTGTGGGGTGGGGCTTGCTTGGGAACATTTAAAAATATCGATCTGTGAAGGGATTCCTCAGATCCTCTCTATTATGCCCGCTATCTCTTATTTCTTTTTTTTATTGAAAATTTTTAACATACATTTTAAAAACATAAACTCCCTCCCTCCCCCTGCCCCCACTTACCCTCCCTTGCCCTCCCCCCCTGACTTCCCAGAGCTGAATACAGGGTATTAACTTTTACAAACTTAAGCTAAAATATGCTAACTAACTAAAAAAAACACATTAAATTCTATCGCACTTTAACTCCCCTGCTATCTCTTATTTCTTAGTAAGACTTCCTACTTGGAAATTCTTGTCTCCAAAAATCCTTCTTTCTTAAGATGTGGACTGAAGTGGGTTTTGACACATTGTGTATTTTGTTATGTGTCTGGGTAATCATCATGAAGCTGAGTTTGACTTGAAGGATGTTTTCCTATTACATTATTGTGGTTTATTTAAAATCATTTTATGCTTCCTTCTTCCCCACTTCCCAGTTTTGAACAATTTTCTGTTGTGTGCCAAAAGAAAGACTATGAAGAATTTTTCAGTGTTTGAGGGGTTTTTTTTGTTTTTGTTCTTAAAATATATGCTCGGCTTCCAAATATTTTCCATTATTTTATCTAGCAAGCTCAAGATTACTGCATACCCTTGTAGGATTCTTGGTGTATAAAGCTGACAAAGTGTTTCATATAGCAGTTTCCACTGATCTACCCTTTTCAAAAAAGCATGTAGGTTGATCAACATATTTTTATCATGAAAATAATACCATACATTTCCAAGAGTTATGCCAGGGGTGTTAAATTGCCAGCCCATGGGCGGGATGCATCATGCTGAAACCGTGCCCACCCCATTGCCAGTAATGGAAAAAAAGTCACAATATATCGTAACATGTCATGTGACGTTGTGAGTTTGACACCCCTGAGTTATGCAGTCAAATCAGAGGGATAAATTCCTATAGTTTTTAAAATAATTTTTTGAACTGACTGCTATCTTTATACAGAGTTAATGGGCTAACTCTGGCCATTGCCAGCAGTTTGATTCTCATCGGCTCAAGGTTGACTCAGCCTTCCATCCTTTCGAGGTTGGTAAAATGATTGTTGGGGGCAACATGTAAATCACTTAGAGAGAGCTGTAAAGCACTGTGGTGCTATATAAGTCTAAGTGCTATTGCTATTACACATTAATCTGATACGTGCATTTAATGAGAATTAATGGCCATTACATCTCAGTGCTTATTCTGTAGGAATTCCCACATTTTTTTTGCTTGTGCTTTTCAATAACTAGTCCCTGTCAGAGAGAGTGATTGGTCCAAGGTCACTCATCTGGTTTCTGTGCTTAAAGGGGAACAAAACTCATGGTCTACCGGTTTCTAGCATAGCACCTTAACCACTGCACTAGACAGGCTCTCCCACAGTAGAGTTAGAGGGATAATATTACTAAGTCATGAAAATCTGATGGTTACCAGGTATATTGTTCCACAAGTGGGCACATGAGGCCCTCTACATGAAATTGGACAAGCTACAGGTTTTGCTGGTATATTCTTTAGGTTTTTTGCCTTCATTACCAGCTAACTCCTCCAGGCCGATTTTGCTGGGAGGTTTCAACCTACATGGTTGGGGGAGGGGTAGTGGATTATGAATTTATGATTACCATGACAATCATGGACTTATTCCAAGAAATTATGATACTAGTTCACACATGAGACCACACTGGACTTGATAGTCACTTCATGGTAATTGTTTTGTAAGGCAGAAGAGTAGAGTAGCTTTAGCAAGATGGGTGGCACAGAAATCTAATAATAAATAAATATTAAAATGTGAATTCCAAGGCAATAAAATAATGATCTGATTGTGACAGTATTAATCTACTGTCACAATCAGATCATTATTTTATTGTCTTGAAATTTACAGTTATCTTTAATGTTTGTGAGGGGGATGAAGTTTGGAGTTGATTTCATTTTTCACTCAGAACTTCTAACAGTTTGCCTCTGCTTTATGTTGCAGAAAAGAGGTTTTGATGATGAAATTGCAAACAAAGTTTCAGATCAATCTGGAAAGATTCCAAATAATTCCTCATTTTAAGTAATCGAAATTTTGAACTTGAATTAAAGTTCTGTTGTGGTACAAAATTCAGGGAAGGTAGTTGGTTGCTTCTAAATCAGTCTGAGATATTTGGACGTATTTAGCATAAAGAAAAAGTAATTGTCTTACGAGAGACCCATCAGGAGACATGTGAGAAATTGTGAGGGATTTCAGTTTCCCTGCTAAAAATGGCATTTTAGATTCTTTCTTAAGTGATATTAAGTGTAATAGTATTCTCTCTGTCTGGGGGAAGCTGCCACAGGCCAATATGTATTTAAAAGATGGTGCACAATCTCAAACTTCTCCTTAATAAATGCATGGTTTAAATAAGGCTAAGTAGGTCAGTGATGCCACGAGGGATGACACATTTGTCAGCAGATGGGAATGAGAGTCAGCAGCCATGGAATTCCTGTATGGTCAATCCCTCCTTGGGCTGTTGTTTGTTTGGAAGTGAGGCTGAGTTCTGGGAGGAAAAGGGACTAATTATATTGTTTCTGAGTATAGTTTCAACAACAGTTGTAATTAACTCTAAGGGAACAAATTGTTTAAGGTAAGAAAACCCCACTTCCAGCATTAGCTCATCCATCTTTATTTGGATGGAATTTGGACATTCAGAGTTCTTTCATACCTGTCAGGACCTACTTCAAGCCCACATCTTAAGAAAGCAGAACTCTTGGAAACAATTTCTTCTAAGCAGGAACTTTTATTAAGAATAGGAGATAGCAGGCATAATAGACAGGATCTGAGATTTCTCACGCAATGCAGTAGATTATAGTGTCCCCAAGCAGGATCCCACCGCATAGATCAATACCCCCACCCCCCACCCCGATGTGGGATAGCCAATCCCCAAGTGTTAAGTCTGTTGTGGAAACTGGGGAGATAATATCGGCCTGTCTTCAGCTCACACAGCGCTTCTTCACATCTTTCTCTGGAAGCGTAGACATAAACCAGGCATTGAGGTTAGATTCCCAATAAACAAAATAAGGTATTACATTGGAGCGAGGGGAGAAAGTGAAAGCAATAGCCCTGTAGGCACATCCCCCCTCCCCCTTGGAAGCATGGCAAAACCCAGGAGAGGTGGAATGAAATAGAAATGAAATAAATAGGAATGGGTTTTGACAATACCTTCTTCTGATTTTTCACTGTCTGGCAAATGAAGAAGCAATCTAGAAACATATTTCTGCTGTGTAATGGCCAATTGGGAAAAAACTGATTTAGAAAACATCATGTTTGAGCACCTTGTCTTCAACATAATATCCACCTCCAGTTCTTGGTGTTCAAGTTCTTGTGGAGCTTAACTTTAATGACTTTTTCAGCATAAACGTCCTTTTCCTTATTGAGTCCTATCTCCAGAGAATTTCAAACTTCAAATTTCAATTGAAAAATGGCAGTTGCTAAGATAGATATGATTTGCCTAGAATTATAAAAAAACCCAAGTATATATCTACTTTGAGAAATCACTGTAGTTTCGCCTATAAAGAAATATATTGAGCCTTCACATATATTCCCCATCTGTATGTTTAATAAAGGCTTTTCACCATAAGAATCATTTCATTCAGCACATGATTCCAGAATAAAATTAAGAATCTGATGTCATAATTTGGGTCTCATGTGGATGTTTTGTTTGTAATGACTCTTCTGTAGTAACTGTGAAATAAACTGGAATACTGTAATAGTTATACTTCCCCCTCATTTTTTAAAAATTCCTCTTTACTTCCATATTTGTACATGTGCTATGAAGTAATCTTTTCAGTGGTCTGAATTCATACAAAATCCAGACTCTCCTAAATATATAAATAACCACAGACAAAAACATATTTTCTATTCTAAGCTTTATCGGGTTTCTATTAATCAACTGTACCTTTTTCGTTTTGCCACTGATAGAAGCATTAGCAAAATCTGATTCTGAAATCAATTGGTTTAGTAATGAATAAGAGTTGACACTGCATTTCACTATTATTAGCCATGCTAAAAGGTAACCAACATCAAATTGGACTATTGAAGAGATAAACAAAATTGGTATAAGATATGTCTGGCATTATTTGTCCTTTGATGAATCAATGGATGACTGACTTGAAATGTATTTCTGCTGGTATGGACAAGCGGACCAAGAAAGAGATGTTTCTAACATTAAAAAATATTTTTAGTAGAAAAACATTTCCATAGCTTAAGAAATTCAAAATCATTATGTTTTAATGAAAGACTAAAAAGTGAAGATTTCCCTGTCCAGTCATGTCTGATTCTAGGACATGGTGCTCATCTCAGTTTTTTGGCCAAGGGAGCCAGCATTTCTGAAGATATTTTCTGTGGTCATATGGCCAGCATGGCTATATGCCAAAGGTGTACAGAATGTTGTTAGTTTCCACTGAAGTGGAATTAATCTACTTGCATTTGCATACTTTTGAACTGCTAGGTCTAGGTGGGCAAGAGCTGCAGCAGGAATGGGCTCTCAACCCTGTTGGACCAGTCTCAGGTCCAGTTGACAACTCAACATCTTTAACCACTGAGCCATTGCACACACACCCTCCTTAATGGAAGACTGCCAAGAACTTAAAGAAAAAAAATCTTTGGTTCTATTGTACATGCATAAACCATCTGCAGCTGAAACCTATGCATTTTCATTCTGCTTTTTATTTGCATACAGATTATCCTATTTGATTTAGGCCAAAGGATATATCTCAATCTGCTGCTGGCTTTATTTTTTGTTTTAGAAGAAATGTGACAGATATTGGTTCAATACATTAAAAAATATAATGGGGCCCTGGTGGCTCCCTAGCTATTAACATTTGAGCCTTCCATGTTCAGCTGCAGCTAGATCTCCCCTTCCTTACTCAGAGACCTCTCCTTTTTGGACATTCTCTCCTCGTGTATTAAATGAAAAAATTTGAGATGATTTGTGATCTTGGGCTAATTTAAAAAATATTCAGCCCTACTGCTGAGTGATGCTAAGGTACTGGATGCTGCTTTTTTCCCACCTAACTTTATTGTCAGCTTCTGAAATGAACTTGGCTGAAGCCATCTTTGTCATTCTAAGTTGCCACATAGTTGGGGGAAAGGGGGGAAAACGAAAGTATTGTTAGACTAAACAAGGAGTGATCCCGTGGGAACCAAGGTCATTCCCACAGGAGTTGGATGGTGTAGAGAAGAAGTGTCATGGAGCCCACCAATTGCTCTCTTTGGGTAGCGTGATCACTACCCTAGTAGAGGAGAGGTATCTGTTACATTTAGTTACATTGAATCCCTGGGGGAAATTTTAGATTTGGTTTTACTTTTGACCGTGCTGATATTATGTATCCAATAAACATGTGCTTTGAAGAAACTTCAAGCCAAAAGTTGATTAAAGAAGTGTATTTAAATTCACATATATAAATGTAAATAAATGTTGCTTGTTGTTGGGTGAGAAAAGCTTGAGGGACAGAAAGCTGCAGACAATCTGTTAAGGAATGCACATAGGACTTGGACCAAATACTCCTGCCCACAGCAATCTAACAAAGTTTGATATTAAATATTTATTTATTGATTGATCAAATTTATATAATGGTGGTGGTGCAGTGTTAGAATGCAGTATGGCAGACTGACTCTGCTCACTGCCTGGAGTTCGATCCTGACCAGCTCAAGGTGACTCAGCCTTCCATCCTTCCAAGGTCAATAAAATGTTAATACAACCCAGGTGGCTAGAAAGGCCCAACAGAGGCTTCACTTTCTCAGGGTCTTGCGGAAGAACAGGGTAGAACAACGGCTAATGACCCTCTTTTACCGGTCTACTATAGAGAGCGTCCTCTCGTATGGTATTGTGGTCTGGCATGCTGGTCTGACAGCCGCGGATAGGAAAGTATTACAAAGGGTGGTGAGTACAGCACAAGACATTGTGGGCTGTTCCCTGACACCACTGGATGACATCGCCAGGGCTCGTTGCCTTGGCAGAGTGAGGAAAATTCTCAGGGACGACTCACACCCTGGACGGTATCTCTTTACTCTCCTACCATCGGGTAGGAGATATAGGAGTATAGCCAGCCGTACGAACAGGCTGAAAAACACCTTTTATCTGTGGGCTGTTAGGCTTTTGAACGAGAAATAACTTGTGTGAATTTTATACAGAATTAACTTGGGAGGCTGGTGTGTGGTTTAGTTGGTTCACATGGTGTAGTAAGATGGAGGGTTTGTTGTCACTGTGTGTTGGGGGATGGCAGCACAAAGGGAGGCTCAGCTAATCTCAATGTATACATAGTTGTACTTTGACAATAAAGATTCATTCATTCATTCATGAGAACCCAGATTGTTGGGGGCAATTTGCAAATGATGCTGACTCTATAAACTGCTTAAAGAGTGCTGTAAAGCACTGGGTATATAAGTCTAAGTGCTATTGCTAGTGTTATTTTTGTTAAGGAATTTGTTGTGCAGTGGTCTCCTTGTGCTACCAAAGAGTTGCACAGACAAGGAAGGGTACTGAGAGCAGTAAGAGTCACACAAGAGTACACTGAGTTGTAAAAGCAAAAAGTATTTTACTTTAAGGTGGTGTAAAAACAAAAATGCACAGACAAAAAATAAACAGTCCAAGTAGCAATCCAAAATACAAAGTCTTCTTACCGGTCCAGAGGTCAATACACAGTTCACAGTAACAGAGCAAAAACAGTAACAGTAGAATTCAGAGAGAGAAAGAAGCTACATTACTAGCTCCCTCTTATGGCCATGAGAACACTTACACACCCATTGGTCAATTAACCTCTTAAAGACATAACATCATGGTTAATATATTTTCAACCCAACATTGTAGGCTAACACCATATGCCTAACATTCTCCCCTTTGGGTAGAATAATATATAATCCTTACAATCTTATGCACATTCTCTCACAATTAGCATTGTGTTTCACAGTACTTTGTACCTTTGTAAAATGGTCTGCAATATTTACATCAGATGAACAATACTCTAGCTGTATTAATTTATCTTTGACACATTGTCTGACATTCAAATAATAAAGATCAGTATGTTTGGATCTTGTTCTTACTGCAGCATTATTAGCCATCTGTATCACAGCTTGATTGTCCTCATACACAATAAATGGATCATTTACATTTAAACCCATATCTAACAATAATTGTTTGTACACTAGCAGTTCTGTACATAACACTGATAGACAGGAAAATTCAGCCTCCATTGTAGATAAGCTTATGTGCTTTTGTCTAATGGACTTCCATCCAATCAAAGAATCACCCAACATTACAGCCAACCCTGAAGTAGATTTACAAGTGCTTGTATCAGAGGCAAAACTCGCATCTGCATATGCAGTAAGGATTAACTCACGATTTGGCTCTAAATATAATGAGTAATGAATAGTCTGCTTCAAATACCTTAATACTCGTTTAGCTGATTGCCAGTGTCTAACAGTTGGATTATTGTTGTACCTAGCTAATTGGTTTACACAGTAAGAAATATCAGGCCTAGTCCAATTGCTCAGATACATAAGACTTCCTATCAAAGATTGGTACATAGTCTTATCAAATACAGGACTCTCAACATTAGTGTCCTTAAAATCCATAGCCATCGGAGTTTTGGCTGGTTTACACATTTCCATATTGTATCTCTTTAATAACTGAGATATTTTACTGGCTTGTGACACCTTAAAACCCCTATTCGTTTTCACAATATCTAACCCCAAATAGTGGCTAATTTCTCCAAGATTTCTAATAGTGAATTTATTTTGCAATCTTGAAATGATAGTTCGTGCTTCTAACTCAGTTTTAGTTATTATTGCAATATCATCTGTGAATAATAAGAGAAAAGATAATGCTCCATTGTGTTCTCTTCTAAACAAACAAGGATCAGCATTACTGGCTACAAAACCTATTGCACTTAACTCATTAACTATACATGTATTCCACTCATAGCCTGATTGTTTCAATCCATAGAGGCTTTTCTTTAACTTCCAACAATCATGGTCTCTATCATTGGTCAATCCTGGTGGTATTCTTAAATAAATACTATGTTGCAATGGAGCATGTAAGTATGCAGTTTCAACATCTACATGGTTAACCATATATTGTTTTTTAGCTGCCCACACTAAAGCTGCTCTTAAAGTAGTTGCCCTCAGACTGGGTGCAAACACCTCATCATAATCCTCAGTAGTTTGGGCAAAACCTTGTGCAACCAAACGTGCCTTATGGGTTACGGTCCCATCTACACCCTTCTTTATTTTATATATCCATTTGCAACCTATAGCTTGCTCACCAGGTGGCAGTTTTGCTTTCTCATAGACCTCGAGAACCTGCAAAGACTTCAACTCCCTGTCCATTGCAGCTTTCCATGATGCCTGTTCCTTTTCAGGATACATCCTGATCTCATCATAGTTAGCAGGTACTGAACTAACTTGACATATTACACTTGCTTCATAGCGATCAGGTGGACATTGATGCGCGTTGAACGCCAAGGAATTACAGGGCTTTGAATTTCTGACTCCTTTCCTTCCTCTGATTCATCTTTAATCTCCCCTATCTCCTCTTCATCTTTTATAATTACAGGAGATGTATTATCATTACTAGCTACGTTATCATGGGAGTCCTCAAACACTAGAGGATCAGTATTAACAGTTTCTTGCTGTAACCTATCCCAACCAACGTGCTCAAGGAATTTGGCACTTGCACTATTATATACATTAGTTGTGCCCTGTTCCCAGAAACGATAGGATCTGTGATTAGCTTCGTAACCTACGAAGTATAATTGCCTAGCCCTATGTTGGCCTTTACTCCTGAGTTGTGCAGGAATGTGGACCCAAGCTGGGGTGCCAAAGGTGTGCAGGTAATCAAGGTTTGGTTTTCTACCATGCCATATAGTGTATGGTATTTTACCGGTAAAAGTATTAATAACTATATTCAGAACATGGTTTGCACATTTTGCTGCCTCCCCCCACAGTCTATCTGTTAGGCCAGAATCTTTTAACATGGTTCTCATCATGGCTTGTAACGTTTGCCCACGTCTCTCAACAAATGCATTATGTTGAGGCCTATAAGGGGCTGAACGTTTATGCTCAATGCCAGCCGATTCTAGCATATCAACAAAGCGCTTGTTTGTAAATTCAGTACCATTATCAGTAATTATGCACTGAACCTTTCTCTTTGTTTTCCACTCAACAAACTTCAGCCAGTTTGAAAATTGTTGGAAAGTGTCTGTCTTTGACTTAAGCAGATAACAAAAACCATATCGAGAGTAATGGTGAAGGATACTTAAAATATAACATGACCCTCCTAAACTTGGTTTCATGGGTCCAATTAAATCTCCAACACAACTTCCAAAGGAACAGTTGTTTTGAAGCCGTTTAACCTGTTTGCAGGAGTTGCCTTACTCTTTTTCTGATTACAGGCATTGCAATTCAAATACTTACTACATGGCTTCAGTTTAATTCCTTCTACTAACTCAACAGTTTTACGTAGTGAGTTAAAGTTTACATGCCCTAAACGCCTATGCAATAAATGTATACATTCGTCATGTGGCTTCTTGTTCTCACATATTGAGTTAGCTTTTGCTGTACTAACCTGGTTACTTGTGAGAACAAACAAACCATTTTTCAAATTAGCAGTTATACAGGTTCCATTCCTTTCTATAGTGCATTGCTCCCCTCTGAATGTTACCACAAACCCAACTTTAACCAATTCCCTTACAGATAACAGGTTGAATCTTAGTTTAGATATACATAACATAGGTAACTGTTCATTAATGCATGGATAATAGGAATTACCTTCACCAGAGGCCTTCATCTTCCAACCGTTCGGCAGTGAAACATATTGGTTGCTGTTTTCATATTAATAAACCTCTTTTTTACTTTAGTAATGCATTGTGAAGCCCCACTATCAACAACCCACAATTCATTGTTTCTGGATGTTGGTTCACCAGAAACAGCCAAACCAATGCTCTTCTTAGCCTTCCCACTGCTATTTACATTCTGTTTTCTTCCCTTTCCACAGAATGTGGCTATATGCCCTCTAGCCCCACAAGAATAACATTTCTTGACATTGTAAGCAATGGTGAATTGCTGCTCCTCTTGTGGCTGTGTCTCTCTCAGCTGGTCTCTGTCACGCCTTCTTCTGGACTCCTCAAGCAGTCTCCCAGTAATGTTAGTCAATGTCAGTTCCTCTCTGGTCAGGACTTCCAAAGAAGAAACATATCCATCATAACTCTCATCCAAAGATTACAGAATAATGTAGACCTGATGCAACTCTGAAAAAATCAGCTCCTTTTCATGAAGCTCTTGAAAAGTTGCCTTCATGTAATTTAAATGGGTCAGCATATCTCCATTCTTCTGCAGATGAGCCCTAAACAGCTTACGTGTAAGGTGTATATGTGCACCCACACTGTCTCGAACATAAAGCCTTCGCAAAACACCCCAACACCTAGCAGCAGACTCCTCATCACGAATATGGACAAGCTGCTGGTCATTCAGTGTTAGTCCAATAATGCAAAGAGCTTTCTCATTGCTTCTTTTAAAGTCGTCTATCTTCTTTTCATCCTCTTCATTATTTGCATCCCAAGCAGTAGTATCAGGTGGGTTATTTACTACAGTCCATAGTCCTTCCTTGCGCAAAAGCAAGCAGCATTTTGTGGACCAGGAAACATAGTTTGTCCCATCCAACCGGGTTATCCAGGAGATGCCTGACAACAGTTCTTGTGCCATTTTACAACAAAATAGCTAACACAAACTCAGCTAGGAATACTGTGTGTACTAACTCTCAGTACAGGCCTGGGCCCATAACCAGTGTTAAGGAATTTGTTGTGCAGAGGTCTCCTTGTGCTACCAAAGAGTTGCACAGACAAAGAAGGGTACTGAGAGCAGCAAGAGTCACACAAGAGTACACTGAGTTGTAAAAGCAAAAAGTATTTTACTTTAAAAAGGTAAAGGTAAAGGTTCCCCCGTACATGCGTGCTAGTCGTTTCCAACTCTAGGGGCCGGTGCTCATCTCCGTTTCAATGCCAAAGAGCCAGCCCTTGTCCGAGGACTTCTCCGTGGTCATGTGGCTGGCATGACTAGACGCCAAAGGCGCACGGAACGCTGTTACCTTCCCACCGTAGTGGTCCCTATTTTTCTACTTGCATTTTTACGTGCTTTCAAACTGCTAGGTGGGCAGAAGCTGGGACGAGTAACAGGCACTCACTCTGCTACGCGGCACTCGGGATTCGACCCGCCAAACTGCCGACCTTCTGATCGACAAGCTCAGCGTCTTAACCCACTGAGCCACTGCGTCCCTATTTTACTTTAAGGTGGTGTAAAAACAAAAATGCACAGACAAAAAATAAACAGTCCAAGTAGCAATCCAAAATACAAAGTCTTCTTACAGGTCCAGAGGTCAATACACAGTTCACAGTAACAGAGCAAAAACAGTAACAGTAGAGAGCAGTGAATTCAGAGAGAGAAAGAAGCTACATTACTAGCTCCCTCTTATGGCCATGAGAACACTTACACACCCATTGGCCAATTAACCTCTTAAAGACATAACATCATGGTTAATATATTTTCAACCCAACATTGTAGGCTAACACCATATGCCTAACAATTTTAATATATGACTAGGGAGCTCACAATATAGGAACCATAAAAAAATTGTAAAAAAAATTCACAAGAATCTTTTCAATCTGCTATTCCAGTCATCACTCAAAACCCTTTCAAGAGCATGTCCCTTCAGTGAAATGTTCCTTAAGGAAACAAGCAAGATTGTACAAGCCCTTCTGTTTTATTACTCATGTTGTCCTATTTCTTCAAAACAACTGAAGGACTGAGATTTTCCTGAAAAAGTAACTTGAATACTGCCTGAAGGTAACCCTTCCATTATTGACAATGGACAAATTTGGGAAGGTCAGTATAGCTTTATGCCAGACAAGAATTTGAAGACCAGATTTGCAGCAACTCACTGAGAAAAGCATGAATGAATGAATTTATTGAACAATGATTTAGATAGCTTGTATAATAAAATGAAAAGGACTGAATTATATAATTTTTGTGCACATATGAATTGAAAGTTGACTGCTGAATGTAAAACACAATATACAAGTACATAAAATATTCATGCATATACAGTAGATAGAATATTTAGCAAATTGTTCAGCATTAAGCAAGCAATAGGACAATGATGGGTGATAACCTTTTGGATGACTATGTGTTCACTTGTGATAACATTAAATGTTGGGGTGTTACTCTACCTGTACTTCTGTATTCAGATTATACCACACGTTGGCTGAGGAGCTGAATGATTTGTAATAATGTTAGATACTCAATGCTGAAAAGAGGAGTATGAATCTGAAACTTAATGTATCAAAGACAGAAGTGTGTTTAATAGGGAAAATGGAGAGAAAATTGCAAGATAAATATACATTGAGAAAAACTAGAGCAAGCAGATTAAATTGTTCATCCTCATGAAATGTTTACTAAAGATGGAGAAATGGAAAAATGCCAGTAGAAAGGTTGTAGGCAGTATATGGTGTTTTGTGAGAAATTAATGTTTGTCAAAAGAATAGGTGTGGATATTTTTTTTTTTTAAGCTGGAGTCCGAGATGCCACTGCCTTGGGAGGAGAGGCGATAGACGGCCAAGCTTCTTGTTGTTTTTCAGGCCTCCTGCGGCGATATTCTGCTATTTCCAGCCCTGGAGAGGCTGGGAGGAGCGGAGGGGGAATCTTTGGAGGCGAGGTGTGAAGCAATCACCTCGCTGGAAAAAGGAAAGCACCCTGAGCATCCGGAGGCTTGAAAGAGGGATGCAGTTTGGCAGCCCTGAAGCCAATGACTCAGCAGTTTGAGAAAAAGCAGGGAAGTGAGAAAGAGTGGAAGTGAGTTTAAAGACTTTCTGAGCGAGCGTGCTGGCGGGGTGCTAAGCAGAAGTGAAAGGAGCGGCAGCCAGTTATCGGAGGTGATTTTGGCAACAAATATTTTTCTTTCCTTCTTTTCTTTTCTTTTTTCTTCTTTTCTTTTCTTTTTTGTTACCCCTTTTGTCTTTTGCTGCCGTGAATGCTGATTAGAGGTTTAAATGGACTTGTCTACGAATATGACATGATTGGTGGAAGCTTTCTCTTCCCTGAAAAAGTTAGTGTATTGCTTTGTGGACTTATAGAAACTGACGGATATTGATGTGACTCCTTCTTTCTTTTTTTTTTTCTACCTAAAGAGCGGACGTGAAATTATTAGAAGGAAGTACGGGGTTTGTGATAAAGTTTCTGGGAAGGAGTCAACCTGTGGTGTACAGTAATGTGGAGAAACCTCCTGGGACAAACTGAAATGTCTTTAACGACAACGTCAACTAAAACCTTAAGGAAGGCCCCTACCTTGACAGCAGCGGCCTCTCCAATTACAACGCCACCAGGGGTTAGGAAGTTGATGGAGAATCTACCAGTGACAGAAAAATCTGCTACAATTCAAGGGATTTATACGATATTACAAAATATGCAGGACATAATGGAGAGGAATTTTGACAGCTTGAAGGCTGAGTTGGGGGACATGAGAGAGGAGATGAAGGAAATTAAAGGAAAATTGGGTGCAGTTCAGGTGACTCTGGATACGCATGAAGAGCGAATTAAAACAGTAGAAAAGGACTCTGAGAATATGGAGAAGCGGATGGAGAAATGGGAGCACAGGTGCACGCAAGCATCCAAGAAGCTGGAAGATGATATGGCATACCTGGAGATGGAGAAAGCAGCCTTTTTTTGCGCTTCCAAAATGTTACGGAAGACAGAGAAGAACAGCTGGAAGAAGTGGTAGGAGAAATGATTGCAGACCTGGTGGGGAAAGAGAAAAAAGAGGTTCGGTGTAATATTGATGAGAATTTTCGAGTTTATACCAATTATGCCAGGCGATACAGCCTCCCTAGGGAAGTGCATGTTAGGTTTACCAAAAAGGCGCTTAGAGATGAAGTGCTTCATAGAGCTAGAGATCAACCAATTCAGTATAAAGGCCGTCCGGTTACAATTCTTAAGCAACTGCCAAGAAGGGTCCGAGAGCAACGTCAACGCTATCAATTTATTACTTCGCAATTGAGGAAAAAAGGTGTGACATATAAATGGCTGCTTCCAGAGGGGCTCCTAGTGATGTGGGAAGACCGAAAGATAAAGATTGAGAGTCTACGCGACGCACAAGATTTCTATAAAAAATTTTGTGGGACTAGTGATCAGGAGAGTGATGGAGAAGTGGAGAGTAGAAGTCAGAGGGAGGAGAGGAATTTGGGGGAGTGGAGGGGGGAGGGGGAGGGGGTGGAGAGGGAAAGGGAGAAGAATATAAGAGGGTAACTAGACAGACTACCAAATCTAAAGCCCCACGTAAGTAAGGATGTGTCAAGGGGTGAATTTTTTGACACTCAATGTTAATGGTCTCAATGCTCCTGTTAAGAGAAAAAATATCTTAACCAGATTAAGGAAATGTGGAGCTGATGTATTATGCCTTCAGGAAACTCATATTAAGAAAAGCCAAATTAATTTGTTGAGTTACTCTAAACTAGGGAAATTATTTGTAGCATCTGCTGAGGAGAAAAAGAAAGGTGTAGCAATGTATGTTAAGGAGTACTTGTGTCCTAAGGAATTATAGGGTGGACCCGGAGGGGAGAAGCCTGATGCTGGAGATAGAAATGGTGGGAAGCAAAGTGTTACTGGTAGGCATATATGCACCTAATAATAATCAGGGAGACTTTTTCCAGAAAATGTATCGGAAAATATTAGATCTGGAGTATGAGCAGATGTGTCTCTTCGGGGACTTTAACGTGGTGGTAGATAGGGCTAAGGATTACAAAACAGGGAGGGTTGATTTGAAGAAGAAAAAAGGGAAAGATAGGAGGGTCTTACCCAAAGTATTTAGGGATATGTGTGAAGAATTTGGCCTTAGGGATATATGGCGTGTGATTAACCCAGCCTCTCAACGTTATACCTATTACTCCCCCAGGCATAACTCATGGTCTAGGTTGGATATGGTATAGTTGTCGGATGGGCTGATACCTTATGCAAAAGATGCCATGATTTTGATGAACGAATGGGCAGACCACAACCCGGTGGCTATTACATTGATAAGGGGGAGTAGAGTGAGGAGTAGATAGATGATGAGCCTGGAGACCCTGAAGGATATGGTTTTTGTACAAAATATTAAACAAGAGATGAGTCTGTTTTTTTTAGAAAATAGGACGGAAGGGATGCCCCTACGAATAGTTTGGGATACGGCTAAAGCTTATTTGAGAGGCTTGATAATAAAACAGATGGCAGTTAAACGTAGGAAGGAGGAGGAAAGTAGGAGGGAAATTGTTGAGCAATTTACTAAGGCAGAGAAGGCTCTCCAGGTAAACCCACAGAAAGTGTACAGGAAGGAGCAGGTGGATTTTTGGAGGCATAAACTCAACCTTGTGGACCAAAAGAAAATAGCACGTCAAATTAGGGTGGCAAGGCAGAACTATTTTGAATATGCCAATAAACCAGGGAGATGGCTTAGTTGTAGAATAAGGAAAGAGAAGGAAAGTAGAAGAATTGAGCAGTTAGAGGATAAGAGGGGGACACTGATAGCGGATAAAGAAGGGATAGAAAAGATAGTGATTGAGTTTTATACAGAAATATCAGGAAGAAAAGGTTCCTGAGGAGAGGATTAAACAATACCTGATGGAGTCAGACCTTCCTAAGTTATTTCCTAATGAGAAAGAGGCCTTAGATCAGGAGATAACAATAGCAGAAATTGAAAAAGCGGTCAGACAACAGAAATGTCAAAAAACCCCAGGCACTGACGGAATTCCTGAAGAATTGTATAAGGTATTAGTGGAAGTGTTGGGAAAACATATGAAAGATCTATTTAATGAAATTTTGGATGAGGCTATAGTCCCGCAAACTTGGTTGGAGGCAAATATTAGTTTGATTCCTAAGGATGACTTCCTTTTGAAGCATATTAAAAAATATAGGCCAATATCCCTTCTTAATTCAGATTATAAAATATTTGCAACAATAATTGCAGATAGATTAAAAATTTATTTAAACCAATTCATACATACAGACCAGAATGGGTTCCTTCCCACTAGACAAATAAAAGATAATCTCAGAATTATATTAAATGTTCTGGAGTATTATGAAAGCCGACCAGATAAACAATTAGCTTTAATATTTATCGATGCTCTAAAAGCATTTGATAGCGTTAATTGGGATTTCCTGATGTGTCATTTGGAACATATGGAGTTTGGGGCTAAATTCTGTAATATGATTAAAGCAATCTATACTAAGCAGGAAGTGAGATTGTTGATAAATGGGAATTTAACTGACAAATTTGATATCTGTAAGGGCACTAGGCAGGGTTGTCCACTCTCCCCACTTTTATTTATCCTAACCCTAGAACCCCTACTGAGAATAATAAGGAAAGATGAGGAGATTACTGGGCTTCAGATAAGAGACCAAATTTATAAACTGTGGGTGTTTGCAGATGATATGGTCTTCGTTTTGGAAAACCCTCTGGAATCCAGCACGGAATTACTAAAAAGGATTGAGGAATTTGGAAAAGTGGCTGGTCTACAAGTAAATAAAGATAAGACAAATATATTGACGAAAAATCTTTCAAATAGAAGTAAACAGATGTTAGAGGACACTACAGGGTTTAAAATAGTGAAGAAGGTGAAATATTTAGGAATCTGGTTGATGGGAAGATGTTCAAATATTAGGGAGAATAATTATTCTAAATTACTGATACAAACAAAAATGGACCTGGGAAAATGGGGTAGGATACAGTTGTCATTATTAGGAAGGGTAGCCACGGTGAAATCTTATGTTTTGCCGAAATGGAATTTTCTTTTTCAGACAGCACCAGTTAAACTTTCGCTGAAATTTTTAAAAGAGTTAGAGGGGGTAGTTTCTAGATTCGTATGGCAGGGGAAACGGCCCAGGATTGGGAAAAAAATGATGCAAGAAATTAAGGAAAGAGGGGGCCTTGGCCTACTGAACCGTATCAGGCTGCCCTCTTAGTTTGGGGCAAGGAATGGATAGGTTTAAGGAATAATCAATTGTTGAGTTTGGAAGGATTTGATTTGCTGCAGGTATGGCATGCAGCTCTGGCGGGAAGGTACTCCTCCAAGCAAACAGTTTACTCGCCACTACATAAGGGATATACTGATTCGGAATTGGGATAAGACAAGGGCTAAGTACTATACGCAAATTCCATGTTGGTTATCAACTTTGGAAGCCTTGACCCATCTGACCCTATTCAAGAAGGGAAGAAGACCAACTTACAAAGAACTTTTAGATAGCAGGGGAGAACTCAAAACACGACAAGATCTGGCTCAGCAAGGGTTTCAATTGGAGTGGTGGGCCTACCTGCAGATCCAGTCAAGGTATAAGAAGGATAAGGAAGGAAGGGGTATTTATCTGAACCTGCAGGAATTAGATAAGATTCTGCTGGTTCCGGAAAAAGGGATGATATCTAAGTGTTATAAATTGCTGCTAACTAGGGTAGTAGGGGAGGAGGTGGTAAAAGATGTGATGATTGCCTGGGGGAAGAATTTTGGTTATGCATTTCCACTTGAGAAATGGGAAGAGATTTGGTGGACTAACATGAGGCTGGTGGTTTCCACGTCATATAAGGAGAACATATACAAAATGCTTTATAGATGGCATCTCCCTCTGGCTAGACTTTCCAAAATGTTCCCCGGATTGTCAGCCGATTGTTGGAAGTGTGGTAAAGAGATTGGCACATACTATCACTTATGGTGGACATGTCCGGAAGTAGTTAGATATTGGATGAGGATCTAAAAATGGATAGAGGAAATCACAGGGTGTTTAGTTGATCTTAAACCAGAGACGTATCTGCTTAGGTCCAGGCCTGGAAATATTAAGAAGGAAATTTGGTATTTGGTTTTACATATCTTAACGGTGGCAAGGATGGGGTATGCTCAGTTTTGGAAGGCAAATCATACCCCGCCGGATGAAGTTATAATTAGGAGAATATTGATTGTGCAGAAGCAGACACATTAACCAAGAAGTTGAAGGGTAAAGAAGAGACACCAGCATTTCTACCATGGAATAAATGGTATATTTGGATGGATAAAAGATTAAAGAAATGAGGGTGGCTTGGAGGTTGGTCAAAAATAAAGTGATATAGTCTTTGTTAATGAATAAGCTTTGGAGTTGGATGGTTATAAGAGACTTAATGAGTGGAATATAATTGTTAGTTTAAAAGTAGATATAATGTGAAATTTTTGAAATGGTTTTCCATTATTTGATTTCTTCGTTTTTTGTATATTGTAAATGTTGTTTTTTTTTTGTCTTTGTCAGTGTATGGTGTGTTTTTAACACGAAATGTAAATAAAGATTTATTTTAAAAAAAAAGAGAGAAATGGAAAAATGCCAGTAGAAAGGTTGTAGGCGGTATGTGGTGTTTTGTGAGAAATTAATGTTTGTTAAAAGAATAGGTGTGGATAAGAGCATGCTTCTGCTCTGTTATTTGGAAGTGATAGTTGGATAGGGCAGGAGTGACATAAAAGGTGGAATGCAGTGGAAATGGGATACTAAATAAGTGTGGGTGGTAAAACAAGAAGAGATAGGGTCAATCTTGAAAGGGCGCTCAGTGAATGAAGACAGGATATAAACTTCAAACTTTTTGAAAAAGTACTCTGTGATGACTTATTCATGGAGAGAGAATGAATGAAGATCGAACTATAAGAACAATACATGAAGACAGAATGAGTCAAGTGATAGAGGAAAATTGACAAAAATGTAACGAGTTGATGAAATTCTGAAAGACAGAGGTGGAAGTGTAAAAAAACAAAAGGCAGTGTATGAAGTGGTATATGGATACAGTATAAGGGAAGGAGGGAAGGTAATAGAAAGGTATATTAAATGGTGTTGGTGCACACTAGTTGTATTTGTTTCTTTTTCTTGTGCCTTTAATTTCTTTGACTTACTGTTTTTTACTCCTTTTCTGCACTTCACAAACTACTGCTACTTTGAAAGGAAGTAGCATGGTGACTATGTATATATAGAGAGAGGTCTAGGTAATTATAGTCCCCCATTACCATTTCAAGTTTTTCAAGGATCTGCAATTTCCTTTTGGAGGATATAACTCACCCCACAATTGTATTATTTTTATTTGCTCTTCCACTTTTTATGTATTTACTTATTTAATTAATTAATTAGTATCCCGCCTTTATTATTTTTACAAATAACTCAAGGTGGCAAACATATCTGATACAACTTCCTCTTCCCATTTTCCTACAACAACAATCCTGTGAGAAGAGTTAAACTAAGAGAGAGTGACTGGACCAAAGTCACTCAGCTGGTGACTCAGCATTTCAAAGCAGTTATTCCCTACAGCAGTTCATTCACTTGTTCTTCTGAAAGAAATGGATTCCCTTAACTTATGGTGCAACTCCTATTCTCTTTCAACTGTTTCTGTTCCATTTGAACAAGCTGTGAAACTTTAAAGTGTTATATTCCAAACATAGGAGGCATCTCACTAGGCCTAGCTGGGCCAATGGTAGAATTTTCCAGACATAAGGTTTGTGGGGAAGTTCAACTTGCCTTCCCTAGGAGAGTTAGTCCAGGCGTTCTGATCAATTTGCTATCTATGTTTATAACTAGCAGGTCTCTGTGAGAGAAGACCAATTTTTTTAATTTTTGAGTTAATAACTAGGATGTACAAGAACATATAATAGTTTCTCAGGAGCCACATCCATTATTTAACTTTAACATCAACTGGGTGATAGAGTATTTAATTAAAATGGATTATCTTTTGCTCAAAGAGGGCACTGTGACTCTTATTTATTGCATAGAACAATCCATTTTGGAAAACAAGAAATTATTATTTTTCTCCCACCTTGGCCATGAAAGCCAGAGGGGTGGCTTTGGGCCAGTCACTCTCTCTGAGCCCATCCCACTTCATAGGGTTGTTGCTGTGAAAAAAATAGGAAGGTGTGTTGGATATGTTTACCGCCTCGAGTTATTTGTAAAAATAATAGCGAGATACAAATAAATAAATAAAATTTCCTGATTGCTCTTAAACATCTAAAACAAATAATATATACACTATTATTATTTCATACTATTTTGTGAAGCTCATTGCTCTAAAACTGTACCTATTTTTTAAGTGGCCCTTCAGTGTATCATTGCCGCTTGACACCAGTTTTATTAAGCAAAGAGGACAGGAAATGGTAAAGTTGACTGGTTGACCAATCACACCCACAAGAAGGCGGCAGCAGTGTGTTGCAACTGCCAAAAAAGGACAATGCAGTCCTACCCTGCATCAACAGATAGCATCAAGATCACAGGAAGTAATAGTACAACTCTATATTGCATTAATGAGATTACACATGGAATAGTGAATCCAATTCTGCTCATGACAATACAAAAAAGATCATGAGTCCTATAGAGTTCAGAGAAGAGCAACTAAGATGATAAGGTGTCTATAGCAGAGTTCCCCAACCTTTTCAGCTTGAGGACTGGTGTGGGGGGGAGAGGGGATGGTTCCGTGCAAGTGGTGCACATAGCTCCATTTGTGCCCACCACTCATGCAAATGGAACAAGTGCACACACATTTGCCCACTACTCATGTGAATGGGGATGCACATGTGTGCATATGCATTCACTCACCATTTCTGTGGGCCGGTTCTGGAAGGCTCAAAGCCCAGTAGTGGGCTGTGGGCCATGGGTTGATGATCTCTGGCCTAGAGGCTAAATCGTATGAATGGTTAAGGGAACTAGGTATGTCTAGCCCAGAGGTCTTTAAACATGCCTGGCTGAGGAATTCTGGAGTTGAAGTCCACAAGTCATAAAAGGGCCAAGTTTGTAGACCCCTGGGCTAGCCTATTGAAGAGTAAGATTAGGTTTGACATGATATCTGTTTTCCAGTACTTGAGCAGCTGTTACAAAGATGAGAGGGTCGATTTATTCTCCAAAGGACCCAAGATCAGGACAAGAAGTAATAGATGGAAGGTCATTAAATAGAAATCCTGCCTGGAACTAAAGAGAAATTTCCTGACAGTATGAACAATTAACCAATGGAATAGGTTGCTTCCTAGAGTTGTGGGTGTTCCATTACTGGGGGTTTTCAAGAAAATATTGGACAACCATTTGTCTAGGGTGGTATAAGGATTCTTGCCTTGGGCGGGCAATTAGACTAGAAGATCTCCAACATCCCTTCCACCCTTCTGATTCTTTCATAGTTACAAGACTTGGTTACATCACTATATTTGGTTTGTGTTAAGCAGAGGTGTCAAACTGTTGGCCCACGGGCCAGTTTCATCATACCGAAGCTGCGCCCACCTGATTGCTAGCAATGCAAAAAGAGTTGCGATATGTCACGACATGTCACATGACGCAGCGAGTTTGATACCCATGAGCTAAAGCATCTACTTGACATCTTTCTGTGGCACAGGTTTCATATGTAAAGGTTCAAGAACTGGTTAAAATTTAGCTTTCAGAAGAGAAATGAAAATGATTACTACTACTGCTTTATATCTCCACCCATCTCCAGCCTAATAGAGATCCCTGACCTCTGCTAATGTCTGGCTGACTACAGGACAAATGCTGAAAGACAAATAAGATTTTATAATCATATAAATATTTCTGCAAATCTAAAGTTTATACATTCCAGCATTCTGAATCCTGCACTTTACAGAATTTAAAAATGAGTTTAATTTATCCCAGAGTGCTTCTTGGTTATTTGCTGTTTTTGGTCAGATGGCTTGATTCATGGATCTTACATTCCAGGTTCCTATGGAGAAAAAATCTTTACAGCATCGGACTTTCCTTTCACCACCAGACACATCCACAGCTGAGCGTCCTTTCTGCTTTGGCCCAGTTGCTTCATTCTTTCTGGCGCTACTAGTATTAGCCCTCTGCTCTTTCTCAGTAGCATATTGGACACCTTCCAACCTGAGGGCTCATCTTCCAGCGTCATATTGTTTTGCCTTTCGGTAATGTCCATAGGGTTTTCATGGCAAGGATAGTGGAGTGGGTTGCCATTTCCTTCTCCAGTGGATCACGTTTTGTCAGAACTCTCTGCTATGACCTATCCGTCTTGGGTGGCCCTGCATGGCATAGCTCATAGCTTCATTGAATTATGCAAGCCCCTTTGCCATGACAAGGCAGTAATCCATGAAGGGATCTATATCTATATCTATCTATATCTATATCTATATCTATATCTATCTATATCTATATCTATATCTATATCTATATCTATATCTATATCTATATCTATATCTATATCTATCTATCTATCTATCTATCTATCTATCTATCTATCTATCTATCTATCTATCTATCTATCTATCTATTCACATATAAGTTTCAACTCTGCTTTCAACTAAAAAGAAGAAATCTATTTTCTAGTTTTAGAGGCATGTTTTTTAAAAAAATTGGGAAGAACTACAAATTCTTACCAGGCTTTTTTGTCTTAACCTCTCCAACTACATACTCCATATGAATTTTGAAATATAAACCAGTGCTTCTTTAATTCACACAAAGATCTCATCAGCTGAAATCATGATAATGGCAACACAGTGTAATCAAAGCACTGCCTCTTTTTAAGTAAGCTTCATATTAACGTTGCATGTAAAAAAAGGGAGGGGTTTCACTTGTGCAGGCAACTTTACATTCTTGGTATAAAACTTGTCCAAAGATTGGAGTGAACCTAAAATTTGCACTGCTAGGTTGCTGCTTCTCCCTTATTTCTCCTCTGCTTCATCATGCCCTGTCAAAAGTTTTAAATAGTTTGGTTGCAATGAACAGAACAATAATAGGATTCTTAGAGTGATTCCTCCCACTTTTCAAATATTTCAAATTTTAAAATTTATTAAATCTGTACATGGCTTAATATCTATTTCCTTTCCTACTGAAAATCACTAGATATGACACTCATTATATAGTTATTCATCTCTGAATTTCATTGATGTAATAGGGTGTGTGTGGTTTCTGGCACTAAAAACAGGAAATCTGAGAATCACAAGCAACCCACATAGCTATTCTGTATTGTATTGTATTGTATAGTATTGTGCATTGCTCATCCTTGACAACAACCTTATTAAGGTAATTTAATTCAGCCTAATGTGGCAAGTAGCCTGATTTTTCAAAAATCCTCTATCTCTAATGCCTTGTCTCTGTAAAGGACCTGTAGAATAGCTGTCTTTCTTGAGTGAAAGATTAAATAATTTCAGCCCAACTCTACTGTTATTTTAAATGCAATTAACATTAAATTGTGATATGCTTATAATTTTCTGCATGACAATACTTTTGATCCTGTTTTTATTGTAAACATTTTTCTGCTTTTCTAATGTGTGCATTTTCCTATCTATCTATCTATCTATCTATCTATCTATCTATCTATCTATCTATCTATCTATCTATCTATCTATCTATCATCATACCCACATGATGTAATCAACTGTATTACGTTTTCAGGGAGATTATGCTTAAGAAATTTCTTCTGAGTTAAAGTTACATTTTATTTTGCTCCTTCTTAAAAACCGCATTTACAAACATGAATTCACAGGAAGACACACAATAATGGAGTCCAAGCAGTTCAGGCAGAATTAAGTTAAAGGATAGACAGAATGGGGACTTTTTCATAAATTAATTTATGGAGATGGGAATACAGCATTGAGAATCTACATCTGAACTGTGCATAGTCCTGTTAAAAAAGAACTACATCAGAAAATAATCAATGTATTGGAAAGTAAGATAATTAGATAGAAAGAGAAAGGGTGAATTAAGTTTTAAAAAATAGATTTCAATAATATTTGATGGCTTTTCTCTTATTTGGTTCTTCATTATTTTAGGTCCAAATCCAAAGAAATGCATCTATTGTATTCTATCAAACCAGGCCTTCATGGCATCTGATGTTATTAGAAGTGAGTGGGGTAGCAAATAAATTTAATTAAAAATGCTCATCACTAATTCTGCTCAATGAGAAGACACACAACTCTTATTTTATTAAATTGATCACAATTCACAGTTGGCAACAAAACATATAGTTTACAGTGGGTGTCCAAAATGGGAGGCAAAAACAGTTTGGTGGCACACAATTAAACTTTACTAATTTTCTATGTGGATTGCAACTGTGCACAAAGTTCCAAAAGGAGCAGAGCTTGCTGGTAGATACTGCTGCTCTTGAGTCTTATTGTTTGACATCTGTCATCAAACATAGGCTATTTCTTTGAAGAATAAATGATTTTCAGGGTCATGTATGTCCACTATCATTGCTAGTAATATATGAGCACATTCAGAATAAAATACATGCCTACACAGCAGTCTGATCAGATGCTAAATTGAACTATAGAAAAATAGTTTCAGTAGGTGACACTAATGAGCTGATCTTGAAAAGCCAACCAGGGTTTCTGTTGTATAGTACAGCTATGTGATGATTCACAAGGGTTTTAACAAAGCTTCACAGGAAACATTCCTTTGAAGTTGCTTCAGGAAGCAAGGTGGTCCCCTTCCCTATAAGAGTGAAAAGTGAAGTAAAACAATCCTATACCTTTGCCTTATTCTACCTCAGTGGAGCACATCTCAGTCTTTTCCCACAGAACTCATACTATAGGTAAGAGCTGAGAAGAACCTTCTCCCTACTATTGGCTGAAGCATTTCCAGGCAAATGGACTAGATACACATTATAGGACTGCCTGCAATATATGCTAAACTGTTCAGTACATCCTGAAGTTCTTCCAGGCTCTGAGCTTTGTTGAATATTCTAGAAAACCCTGCACTGTATACTAAAACCACTTGATAGAAGTAAAGGAAAGGTTTTCAAAAATTTAATATTGAAAGAGAAATTTAAAATTGAATTTGCTGCAGTGGAAATTTACTGAGTGGAGAAACAACTACAATTGCTAGGAATCAGGAAAAGATAACATAAAAGGAGGAAGTAAGATAAACATGTAGGCAAAAATTAGCTGGCTCTTAAGAGTGGGAAAAGGAAGAAGACAAACTAAAAAAAAAAAACAGCTGTAAGAGGAAATGGCTAGCCAGGAAAGGCATGCTGAATTGAAAAACAGAAAATAACCTAGTGTTCTAAAAGGGGGACATAAATATCCAGAGTTTAAAGTAACCATTTAAATGTCTAATTTTTGTCATTATTATTGTATATGTGAATATGATTTAATATGTTAGCAGGAAATGTGTAAGAAGCAGACGGAAAGAGTGTAACCGCATAGTACCTCAGCCAATGGGGAAAGAGGAGGGATGTGCGGCCGGGACAGAGCTGTATAAAGAAGGGAATATTTTGGGTTGAAACTTTGGAGAGAACTAAGCTTTGATAGCTTCTCTCCCCGCTTATTGCAATAAAGGAAACAAAAGGCCTTCATTGTGTCTTACCTGGTTATTGGTCAGGCGAGCTTGCCTCTAGTCATGAAGGAAAGCAGCCAGGAGCACATCACACACTCAACCTGAAGTTCATCCAGACCAGATGCCCCCTCCCAAACCCTTTCACCAGTACTGTGGAAGAAGTGCTGCTCCCAGTTTGGATGAGGCAGATGGTGTGTTTGACTAGTGTTAGCCAAAAATGTGGTGAATGCGAAGCAGCAACAAATGACACAGTGCTTTCCAGATTGAATGATTCTGACATACCCTGCAGGCAATCCTAAAAGCAGCTAGCTGAAAGCACTTCAGCCAGCTTTGCAAAATCCCATTCCACATTATCAGTCTGAAGCAGCCCAAAGGCACTGAAATTACTTAGTTGAGATGAATCAGGTGGATTATTCACAGGTTGAAGCAATCAGGTCAACTTTGCATCTCTATTTATCTGATCATTTTGCATGAATCAGATAGGTGGATGGCAGACCATCTGGAAATCCTAGACCAAATACATTCGGATATCACAAAAATATCCTGGAAGAAGGCAATGGCAAACTATTTCTGCATAAAGAAGTTCAATAATGAATAGGAGCTAAAAAATTAAAATGTTTCTTCATACTGCTTTTTTCTATAAATCCCTATGAATTGAGATGAAAAATACCATAGCCCAACTTACCAAAAAACCACTGCAAAAGACAAACTAGAAACAAAAATTAAAATAAGCAAGAAAAAGGTAAGAGAACACCTATATTCAACCTTGATGAATAAACAGATTACATCCCAGAGTTCTGAAGGAGCTGGCAGATGTTATCTCAGAAATGTCATTTCATAAATCCCGGAGCACCAGGGAAATACCTGAGGATTGGAAAAGGGTTGATGTGGTTCCCATCTTCAAGAAAGGGGGGAAAAACCTACAGGAAACTACAGACCCATCAGTTTAACATCAATACCTTGGAAGATCCTGGTAAAGATAATCAAAAAACAGATCTGTGAACAACTGAAAGCAAACAAAGTTATAACTGGTCGACAGCACGGGTTTGCCAAAAACAGATCATGCCAAACCAATCTTATTTCATTCTTCAATAAAATGACTAAACTAACAGACCAGCAAAATACTGTAGACGTAGTATACTTAGATTTCAGTAAGGTATTCGATAAGGTAGACCACAACCTATTCCTTGGTAAGCTAGAAAAAGGTGGAATAGAAAACATCACCACCAGATGGATCTGTAGCTGGCTGGCAAACTGTACTCAACGAGTAGTCCTCAATGGCACTACATCCACATGGAGAGAAGTAAGTAGTGGGGTACTACAAGGTTCCGTCTTAGGATCAGTACTCTTCAATATCTTCATAAATGACTTAGATGAAGAAATTGAAGGGCAACTCATCAAATTTGCAGATGACACCAAACTGACAGAAGTAGCCAACACCACAGAAGACAAACTCAGGATCAAAAAAGATCTTGACAAACTTGAACAATGGGCCCTATCCAACAAAATAAGTTTCAATGTGGAGAAAAGCAAAGTTTTACTTTTAGGCAGGAAAAACCAAAGGTACAAGTACAGACTGGGCAAGACCTGGCTTAAAAACAGTAACTGTGAGAGGGACTTTGGAGTCCTAGTGGATGATCACTTGACCATGAGCCAGGAGTGTGCAGCAGCAGCCAAAAAAGCTAATACAATCCTGGGTTGTATAAACAGGCAAGATCATGCAAGTTATTATAAAATCCTATTAAGACCACAGCTGGAATACTGCAGCCAATTTTGGTCACCATATCACAAAAAAGATGCTGAGAATTTGGGAAAAAAATAAAAGAACAGAAATTAAGATGATCAAAGGCCTGGAGACTAAAACATATGAAGAATGGCTGCAGGACTTGAGTTTGGCTAGTCTAAAGAAAAGAAGAAACAGGAGCAACATGACAGCAGTATTTCAGTATTTGATGGGCTGCCACAAAGACAAGGGGGTCACGTTATTCTCCAAAGCACCAGAGGACAGGACAAGAAACAATGTTTGGAAACTGACCAAAGAGAGCAGCAACCTAGAATTAAGGAGAAACGTCCTGACAGTGAGGACAATTAACCAGTGGAAGAGCTTGCCTCCAGAAATCATGGTTGCTCCATGACTGGAGATTTTTAAGAAGAGGCTAGACAGTCACTTGTCTGAGATGGTATAGGTTCTCCTACTTAAGCAATGGACTGGACTAAAAGACCTTCAAGGTCCTTTCCAGCTTATTCTACTCTATTTTAATACTCTTACTTCCCAATACTAAGCTATGAATATTTCTTGTATGAGAATATATTGATCACTCTAGTTTTCACAATGAAAAAGCAGTTTGAATAATTTGACAGTTACATATATGAATACCTATAGTTCAGCTGCCTAAGTTCTACAGATCTACAATTAATTTCTGGAGCTGTAATTACAGCTTCTAAAATTGCACCCTTTGTTCTGTTTAATCAGCCTTATACTGACAGTTTCTAACTTTTCTAATTAAGTTACTGTGGATGTCAATCAATAATTCCATCATAGTGTTTTATGCCAGATGTAACATTCTATATCAAAATAAATGCTAATCTATAAAATCATCAAAATACAAATATTTGTGTTTAATTAGTTAACATTATGAAGGATGCTGCAGGAGAATACAATACTAGACTGTTTACTGACATGTCCTGATGTCAGCATAAAGCATCTTTTCCAAAAAGGGAAGGCAGCTAATGTGGCAGTGGAAATAAGGCATGCTGTCAGTATAACCCTCTTGTCAAAATACAGAGTGTTTTGTTTTTTTATTCCATCTTTGGAGGGGTTTTTGTATATTTAAGGAGATGTAGAGGAAGGCATAATCTGAAATTCTCCAAAGGTTTAACAAAAATGTGTGTGTGTGTGTGTGTGTGTGTGTGTGTGTATGTGTATATATATATATAAAGTAAAGGTAAAGGTTTCCCCACACGTGCGTGCTAGTTGTTTCCGACTCTAGGGGCCGGTAATCATCTCTGTTTCAAAGCCGAAGAGCCAGTGCTTGTCCGAGGATGTCTCCGTGGTCATGTGGCCGGCATGACTAGACGCCAAAGGCGCATGGAACGCTGTTACCTTCCCACCATAGTGGTCCCAATTTTTCTACTTGCATTTTTACGTGCTTTTGAACTGCTAGGTTGGCAGAAGCTGGGATGAGTAACAGGTGCTCACTCTGCTATGCGACACTCAGGATTCGACCCGCCAAACTGCCAATCTTCTGATCGACAAGCTCAGTGTCCTAACCCACTGAGCCACTGCGTTCCTGTTTGTCTGTGTGTGTATGTGTCTGTATATATATATATATATAATTTATTTAATTATTTTTACATACCGCCCTATTCCCGAAGGACTCAGGGCGGTTTACAGGGCAAAATTTAAAGGACAATATAAAAGTTGAAATAGAAATATAATTAAAATGAATTAAATTAATTAATAGCCCAACAAATTAAAACAAAGTTTAAAAACTTAAAACCCCTCAGTCCAGGCCAGATAGATAAAAGAAACAGGTTTTCAGGTCCCGGCGAAACGAATGAAGGTCGGGGGCGGTCCGGAGTTCCACAGGCAGATCATTCCATAGGGCAGGCGTACCCACAGAGACCACCCTCCCTCTGGGGATCACCCGCTGGCACTCCCTGACCGGCGGCACCCTAAGGAGGCCCTTCCTATGGGAGCGCACAGGATGATGGGAAGTTGATGCTGGCAGGAGGAGCTCCCTAAGATAATCTGGGCCCACGCCATTTAGGGCTTTATAGGTCATCACCAGCACCTTGAATCTCACCCAGAGGGCAACTGGAAGCCAATGCAGCTTGCGGAGGAAAGGCGTTACATGGGAGTATCGGGAGACTCCCATCACAACTCATGCGGCTGCATTTTGCACCAGCTGAAGCCTCTGAGTGGTCCTCAAGGGCAGCCCCATGTAGAGAGCGTTGCAGTAGTCTAACTGGGAGGTCACGAGCGCATGAGTGACTGTGCGTAGGGCATCTCAGT
Organism: Daboia siamensis; assembly: GCA_024449315.1. Taxonomy (NCBI): domain Eukaryota; kingdom Metazoa; phylum Chordata; class Lepidosauria; order Squamata; family Viperidae; genus Daboia; species Daboia siamensis. Next base: position 177,354 of record JAKJMR010017963.1, read on the forward strand.
CCAGATAGGGCCGCAACTGGTGCACCAGACGAACCTGGGCAAAAGCCCCCCTGGTCACGGCTCCTATATAATAATAATAATAATAATAATAATAATAATAATAATAATAATAATAATAATAATAATAATAATAATAATAATAATAAT
>JAKJMR010017963.1:177510-255122 GCA_024449315.1 Daboia siamensis
ATAATAATAATAATAATAATAATAATAATAATAATAATAATAATAATTTTATTTGTATGCCGCCCTTCTCCCGAAGGACTCAGGGCGGTGAACAGGGCAACGTATAAAAATACAAAAGTTAAAAACGAATTAAACAATGGCCCAGACTAAAACAATGGATAAAATTTACAACAACAATAAAATCCCAACCCGTCGCCCATCAGGCCAGGCCGGCTTGTTCAAACAAATGAGTCTTCAGATCGCGCCGGAATCCAGGAGGACACCCAAGTTGCGAGCCCTATCAACGGGGGGGTAACACTTCACCCCCCATAGTTAGCGATGGACAAAGCTGGTTCCCCTGAGATGCCGGTATGCACAGCCACTCAGTCTTGGCAGGATTGAGACGAAGCCTGTTTCTCCCCATCCAAACCTGGACCGCCTCTAGACAACCAGACATCATGTCGAGGGCATCACTGGGTTGGTTCGGGGTGAAAAGAAAGAGCTGGGTATCATCAGCATACTGATGATACCCCACCCCGAAACCACGAATGAGCTCACCCAGCGGCTTCATGTAGATGTTGAACAAGAGGGGAGAAAGGACTGACCCCTGAGGAACTCCATAAACAAGAGGCCTCGGGGCAGAGCTCTGCCCTCCCGTCAACACTGACTGCGAGCAGCCCAGAAGGTAGAAGGAGAACCACTGTAAAACAGTGCCCCCCACTCCCAACCCCCTGAGACGCCACAGTAGGATACCATGGTTGATGGTATCAAAAGCCGCTGAGAGATCTAACAGCACTAGGACAGAGGAACAACCCCTGTCCCAAGCCTGGCAGAGATCATTCACCAGCATGACCAATGCCGTCTCCGTGCTGTACCCGGAACTAAAGCCCAATTGGTATGGGTCTAGATAATCAGTTTCCTCCAGGAAGAAAGGAAGCTGATGTGCCACCACGCTCTCAACAACCTTCGCTAAAAAGCGAAGGTTGGAGACTAGACAATAGGTTCAAAATAGCCGGGTCCAGAACAGGCTTTTTGAGGAGGGGCCTCAAGGAGGCCTTCAAGGTGGTAGGGAAGGTACCCTCTCTCAAAGAAGCAGTTATTACTGCCTGGAACCAGCCTCGTGTCTCCTCCTGAGCTGAATACACCAGCCAGGAGGGGCACGGGTCCAATAAACACATGGTGGAACTCAGTCTCCTCATGATCCTGTCCACCTCATCTGGGGTCACAGGATCAAATTCACTCCAAATGACATTCTCAAGACTGCTCGATTCCTCCCCATCAGTCTCTGCCCAGTCAGAGTCCGGCCTGGCCCGAATCTGAGCGATTTTGTCTGCAAGATGATGACTAAACTCCTAGGCCCGCCCCTGCAAGGGCTCCTCCCTCACCTCCTGATTAAGGAGGGAGCGGTTCACCCTAAACAGGGCGGCCGGGCATTTATCTGCGGACGTGATGATGGCAGCAAAGTAATTAGACTTCGCTGTCCTCATCGCCGCGAGGTAAGACCTCGTAGTGGCTCTCAACCGCAATCGGTCAGATTCAGATCAGCTGGATATACAACAGCTCTCCAGACCCCGTCTCCGATGCTTCATCTCCTGGAGCTCCACAGAAAACCATGAGGCCCATCGGGATCTGCGCCAGTTCAGGGGTTGCAAGGGTACAACACGGTCGAGCGCCTCGGTGGCAGCCCTTTCCCAGACCTCCACCAAAGCATCGGCCAGGCTGTGAGTGAGGGAAATAGGTATAGACTCAAGCGCCATCTGGAACTGTTCTGGATCCATTAGGCGCCTGGGGCAGAACCACCTGGTCGGTTCTGTAGCCCAGCAGCGAGGGGTGGCAAAACGGGAGATGAACCGCAGAAGATGATGATCGGACCATGACAGGACAATAGTTGCTGAGCCCCCTCCCAGATCATCAAGCCACTGTCCAGGTAGAAAAACTAGGTCGAGAGTGTGACCCCCCCTCATGAGTCGGTCCCTGAATTATTTGGGTCAGGTCCATGGCCGTCATGGAGGCCATGAACTTCCGAGCTAACTCTGACGATCCCCCCAGGGAAGGAAGGTTATAGTCGCCCAGAACTATAAGTCTGGGAAACTCAACCACCAACCCTGAAAGGGAGTCGAGAAGCCTGGGCAGGGCCGTTGCTACACTGCTGGGCACCAGGTATGTCAGCAACAAGCCCAACTGAGCCCCAGGGCTGCACCTCAGGAGGAGTGACTCACTCCCACCCATCTGTACAACAGTGGTTTCCCGTGGACATAGGGTCTCCCGTATAACCAACGCCACACCCCCGCCCCTACCCTGAGCCTGCAGCTGGTGAAGCACACAGAAACCTGGAGGGCAAAGCTCAGTAAGAGGGACACCTCCCTCTGAGCCCAACCAGGTTTCCGTAATGCACGCCAAATCCATGCGTTCCTCCTTGATCAAATCACAGATGAGGGGAGCTTTGTTCACAATGGATCTGGCATTTAAATATACCAGCCTCAGCTCAGGGGCCTGATCCCCCTCACCCCCAGATAAGCAGGTACCAACCGGAGGGTCGGAGCACACCACCGCTTGAAGACAGTGGAGGCATGATCCCATATGTTGATATGGCCCTCCGTGTAACCACCTGCTGCCATTCCCAGTCATCGTGGAGATTTGAAACCCCACCCCACTGCTGGGAAAACTAGAGGTCTTCAACCCCAACCCCGTCTCGCCGGGAACCATCTCAGGCCCGGACTGACAACCGGTTGATAAAATACACCCCATATCCCTCCCAACCCTACCATTCCCCCCCTTAACCCCTTAAAACAACCGGCTAAAAAACATAACAGGGGCCTCTTAATACGTTTCCACCAATGGCCCCTGTCTATGCCCAACCACCTCTCGGGGTCCCAATAATTGGGCCCGTCCTTAAGAGAAGTAGAAGAAAGAGCAACAAGTCGTACCCAGGAGGGAGGAGCCCTCCTGAGGGCATACAAGTCCGCACTAGAATAACACAACCGAACCATATACTAACAATGTCCGCTTAGGGCAATTATGAGCATCTAGATGGTCAACTAATACTGAAATGATGTTAAAGTAATATTAAGTCTGGAGAGTCTCACATCCATCGATCCAGCCCCACTCTCACCCGAGCCGGCAACCACACAAAGGAGCCACAACTGTCCTGTCACAACAGTTGAGGTATCGAATCTGGGGTAGACTGATCACGGACTACCAAGATAGACCCACCCCAACTGATCTCTCACATCAGTGGGGTGGGTTGATGGTCAATTCAACCGCCCTCTCACCATGGTCGATTCCTGGGTCCATTCCAGGCTATTTAAAGGAAAGTCACGGGAGCAAGAACATATAAACCATGTCCATGTCCAGCCAAGCCGACCCAATGGGTGGCAAGATGGTAATTGGCGGAGGTGTTCCAGGGACATGCTTCTGGAGGGGGGGGCACTGCATCATAAAGCGGTGCCCATAAACAGTTCCAACGCGCAAAATTGTGGCCACGGTCAATCTTCAAGCCGCCATGATATCCCAGCCATTGTCACCGTTCCAAAAGGAAGGAAAACAAAACAGTGTCTACCAACTGTTCCAAGGTGCTAGATCAATCCTTGGCCGTCACAATCTCCCAGGCCACAGCTACCACTCCGAGGAGGGAGAGAGGGGGCCTCCTAGCCACCGTTGTCAATCTGGAAGAGGGAAGAGTCTTCGCACCGCAAAAAACGGCGCCTGTCAGCTGATTCCAAGGCGGCAAAATCAATCTTCAGCTGCCATAATCTCCCAGCTGTCATTGCCACTCCGGGGGGGGGGGAGGTCACAGCACTATAAAAACGGCATCCACCAGTTGTTCTAAGGCGGCAAGATCAGTCTGCAGCCGCCAAAGCCTCTCAAACCCCACCACCATTCCGGAGGGAGGGAGAAAATTCCACGCCACCAAAAACAGCGTCCACAGCTGATCCGCGGCATCCACAGCTGATCCACGGCGGCGAGGCCAATCCTCGATCTTTAATCAACAGGGCCACTCCAGGGGGAAAAGACAGCCTCCGCACCACAGAAAACGGCGCCCGGCAACTGTTCCCCACTCCAAACCTTGATGGAGATATCAAGGCCCCATGGGACTTCCTAAACTGCCCAAATCATTGAGGCCCATCGCGGAGCTTACAGAGCTCAGCTTGCGACCGCTGCCATCTTGGGCATATATATATATATATGTATATATATATATATATATATATATATATATATATATATATATATATTGTTCATGTTTATAAAGTATACACATTATTAATAAAACAATAGACAAGTAGAAAATGAATAGCCATATAAATGTATAAAGATTTTTTTCCTTTCAATGGGGAGAATAGTGTCTTGTTCTGGAATTATTGTTGGAAAATAATGATTTCAGGAAATTAAAAACTCCAGTAGATTATATATCCAGTAGCAAAATCACTTTTGTATGTATGTATGTATGTATGAATGAATGTATGCATGCATGTAAAGGTAAAGGTTTCCCATGTTCAGTTGTGTCTGACTCTAGGGGGCACTGCTCATCTCTGTTTCTCTAGCTGAGGAAGCCAGAGTTGTCCCTAGACTTTTCCATGGTCATGTGGCAAGCAAATATAGAGCCAACATATTGTCCCCAACAATCTGGATATATATATTCTCAGCTAACAAAGCGAGAGAGAGCCTGTGGCTTAGAGGTGAAAACAACTGCCTAATGTGCAATCAGCTCAGGTTCGAATCTCAGAAGGGTATGGCTAACTGACGAAAACAAATAAGTTTGAAATGCATATCAGTCTCCCTTTAATTCTTTGTTAGCAAAACCAATTTACACAAATATGAGCTGTCACCAGTGGTGACTACTGCCTGTCGATGGCCTTCAGTTGTGGCTCAGTGGGTTAGGATGCTAAGCTTGTTGATCAGAAGGTCGGCAGTTTGGCGCGTCGAATCCCGAGTGCCGCGTAACAGAGTGAGCGCCTGTTACTCGTCCCAGCTTCTGCCAACCTAGCAGTTCAAAAGCACATAAAAATGCAAGTAGAAAAATAGGGACCACTACAGTGGGAAGGTAACAGCGTTCCGTGTGTCTTTGGTGTCTAGTCATGCCGGCCACACGACCACGGAGACATCCTCGGACAAGCGCTGGCTCTTTGGCTTTGAAACGGAGATGAGCACCGGCCCCTAGAGTCGGAAACGACTAGCACGCATGTGCAGGGGAACCTTTACCTTTATATATATATATATATATATATACACTGCCTGTACGTGTATGTGTGTCTGTATATATATGTGTGTGTGTATTCTATTTAAATCATAATTATTTACTGATTTTAGCTTACCTTCATGTTGAACGTGGCATGGTTGCACGAATGCAAGTGACCATAAAATGTTTGAGCACAAAGTCCCTAGGGGGAAAAACAAGAAAGTTCATAAAAATCAGAAGACAAAAGTTATAATTGAACAAGCTGCAAACATCATATGAATACGATATTTCTGTCTGGGAAACCAAGTGACTGGGAAAGAGAACAATAAAGTACTATCCTAAAAAACACAACTGAATGAAACGTGATATTTTTTTTAAAAAATGAAAGGGTACATCTCTTAATATAGTAGTTCCCATATTTATAGAGATACCATATAAGAAAATCTAGGATACTACATATACTGTACTTAATCAAAAATGAGTTTCAGTGAGGTCTATACTCAGTTCCAGGTACATATTTATACAGAAATGTTAACAGGTGAGAAAAGTTATGCATGCTAAAATAAGGTAAAATAAATATTTACTTATTTCAAATAATATCTTTAATATTTGTTATTTTCTGTGACTGGAGATGCACCAGATGGGTTGTCATTATGTTAAGGTTGGATTAGTAATTTTATTTCTGTATATGTTCTGTTAAAGTGGTCTTAAGCTATTCTGATAATTCCCAGGAAGGTGATTTAAGATAAATTGCTATTCCATTTTTTTGTTTTTTCCCCATATATTACTCTTAGAGGGATGATTTTTTAAAAATTAATACAATATGTTTTTTTTTCTTTTTCCTTTCTGTAAAAAAAAGTTGAAATGATTTTTTTAAAAAATTTTTTATTTTAATTCCATTTATATCCCGTCCTTCTCCGAAGACTCAGGGCGGCTTACAAGCTTAGCAATAGCCTTCATTCTATGTATGTGCCTGCTTACCAGGGCTTTCACACACCCCCCAAGTGGCATTATTACAAAGTCAACTTAATTACCCCCAACAATCTGGGTCCTCATTTTACCTACCTCGGAAGGATGGAAGGCTGAGTCAACCTTGAGCCTGGTGGGACTCGAACCTGCACTAATTGCAGGCAGCTGGTGTTACTTAAGGAGGCATTAGCCCACTGCTCCACCAAGGCTCATTTAAACAAAGCAAATGTTTTAGTTATTTAAATGTGATGATAAGAAAAGCATAAAAAAGTGTTTTGAATGAGAGTTAAAGGATTAGATGATTAGCTCTACTGAATGGAATGCTTAAAGTTTAAATAGATTAAATCCATTCTCAGCTATGGTCAAAAAGATACGAAATTGAGGGAATAAAAGTATATTAAATTAGGAGGGATACATATTTTAAGTCGTATGTTATTTTTTGTATCTCAGTGCTTTTGTCTTTTTCTTTCTTTTTTCTTCTATTTTTCCTCTTGTCTCTCTCCTCTTTTCTTTTCTCTTTCTACTTTTTTTGATTAAGAAATATAAAAGTATGAGAGGGCTTATATGGAAAAAATAGAATTAAATCCACCAATGTAAATGTAGTTAATTGTTGAGAAAATTGTCACTAGTAAGAATATTTAGAATTTGGGGGGTGGGGGGGAGAAATAAGCTGAAATAAGCACGGTAACAGGATTTCTGATAAGGCAACTAAAAAGACAAATAGGATTATTGGAAAAACTATACACTTAATTGTTGTTTATCAAAATAATGAGAATTGTCTTAATCTAATGTTTTGCAAAGAAAGATACTTTAGGGAAAGGGGAAATCAAATGAAATTAACATATGGAATATAGATTATAGAAATCAATTGTCTTATAAATGCTACCCAGACAACATACTGTTTACAAATTTTAAAAAAATGTCCTTTTGCTGGGTAAATTAATTCAATTTACGTTAGATATGATTAATGTTGGGTTTTTTTCACTTTAATTGTGATTTAGTATTAATTTAAAGCTGTAGCTATACTTAGTTTCCCATCTTCTTTATTTCCAATTCCTTTTTTTTTAACTAGAAAGCTCCTTATCCTGAGCAGTGCGTTTGAACACAAGGGACAAAGGGAGGGGGAATAAAGCAGAGTCAAACTTGCAAGATTCTGTTACTATAGCCAATAGTAATGATAGTTTTAGTCTTCTTGTAGAGTTCTTTTCTTGATTTGATCTACATAAGTGAGGCTAACATCAATCATGCAAATCTAACTATGTTACTTCCCCCCCCCCCCCGCAACACACACACACCAATAATCATGTGAATTAGGGGGATGTCTGCCTGAATTGCTTGTGTATACCTTCTTCTTGTTTCAGACTTAAGCCAAGTTTTCCTCCTTGTCATTTTGGTAATAGGTCTGACATCATTATCAAGATAATCTTCCTTACTCTTTACATGCAATCAGTTCCTTTCTCTATCTCTTATCCCTGTACTTCAGCATTGAACTATTGGGAAAAGGAGTCAAAATAATTATATTTGTAAGCTCCAGTAAAGCGGTTGCTGTTGTACAATCCAGTACACAGCAACAGTAATCCAATGGTTTATTTTTTCAGGGATGTTTTAAATTAGTGGTCCCCAACCTTTGCAGCTTGGCGGCCTGGCTGGGGGTGGGGCGAGAGGGGAACCAGGCCCGCACTGCTTGTACAAGCTGTAAACATGTGCATGCATTCCAGCCCACCACACAGGCAGTTTGGTTCCTGAGCAGTGTGTATGAACATAAGGGACAAAGGGAAGTGGGAAGTGGGCCAGGGCCCGAAGATTGGGGACCCCTGATTTAAATCATCCTGTCAAAGAAAATAGAAAAGAAAAAAAGCAGGGGAGTGGAGTTGGCAGTGTCAAGAGTCTGGCAGTAAGCTTTGAAGAACAACATTTGTATGGGTGTTCGATAGTGGAAAAAATGGGCTGCGGGAAACCAAAAATCTCCTGGCTGTGCTTTCTTAGCATTACTCATGATTTAGATGCATAGAAGTTAGTAAAAGCACCACAAACTTCAGAGTAGGACAAGAGAAGACCGTAGGTGCCATTGCTCATCTCCACAATTTGAAGATGCTTTAGGATCCAAATCTAATTTTCTAATATTTATCAGCTCATTTGACATCCTTAAACAATCCCATTCTGAAAGGAAGTCTCTTAAAAGCATGCTGTAAAGGCTGCTAACCTTTAGGCTTGATTACAGTGATGTGATTTATGTGTAGTTGTCTATATATCTAATCCAGAAATTTCAGTTGGTACAAAATCCAGCAGCCAGATTGGATCCATCTGTAAAGTATTCCACTGGCAAAATATAAAGGGCCGGCTATTAATTTTAAAGCTAGTTCCAGGTTACTTAAGAAGATTTTCTTTTTTTTCCCTCTTTAAAACTGTTTTTATTCCAAACCAACTTTCTACTTGGTAACATAATAGCTAAAACAACACAAAATAAAAAGAACTCTAGGAGCAGCTAGAGGGTAATTTGTGTTGCTTCAGCATGTACCTCCTCAGGGCTGTGAATTTTCAGAAAAGAAGAATCTTATTTGTTAATCCATGATTAGTTCCTGAACAGAGACTATTCCTGCAGATGCAGCTAATTTTACTGGAAAAAGTAGAAACAAGAGGATGACACCCTTCCTTTAATTTAGCTCAGTTAACTACTGTTGCTCAATCTGTATGAGCAGGTATAGAAGTTCTGCAGTAGGTCAGTTTACCAGCATTTAATCCAACATGTCTTCCTTCAGAGGAAGTTGCCACAGGACCCAGACAAAAATTTTATTACATAAATCAAGATTAATGGACCCAGTGTAGAATTTTAAACGTTCTGAATTTTTTAAGTGTTATAAAGATCAGGTGGAGGAAAGGCATATATTGTCCATAATGGTTTGAGTCTGTAACTATGTGAGTGTAATTGTGAGAGAAATCAAGATGTCCTAGTGAATCACCACTTTTATATTGTTTTTAAACTTTGCCCTGTAAACCGCCCTGAGTCCTTCGAGAATAGGGCGGTATATAAAACTAACTAACTAACTAACTAACTAACTAAATAAATAAATAAATATGAGCCAATAGTGTGATGCATCTGCCAAAAAAGTCAATGCAGTTCTGGCTACATTAATAGAAGACTAGTAAGAGGACTCAGATTTGACCCAGATAAAAAACTATAGACCGATATCACTACTGAAACTGGACTATAAAATCTTCACTTCAATAATATCTGAGAGGCTGAAAAGATTTTTGACTAAATTTATACACCCAGATCAAAATGGATTTTTGCCAAAGAGACAAATAAAAAATAATTTGAGGGTAATATTAGATATATTGGAATATTACGAACTCCATCCAGGGAAACAACTGGCATTAGTATTTTAGACACTCAAAAGGCATTTCTTGGCAATTTATGATTCAACAACTAAAAACAATGGACTTTGGTCAAAACTTTATAAATACGATTCAGACAATATATCAGAAACAAATAGCAAAAGTTATTGTAAATGGGGATTATACAGAGAATTTTGATATATGAAAAGGCACAAGACAAAGATGTCCATTATCCCCATTATTTATCTTAACTTTGGAAGTTTTAAATAGAAACATTAGGAAAGATCCAGAAATTAAAGAATTGAAGATAAAAGGTGAAACCTATAAACTGCAACCATTTGCAGATGATTTAGTATTCATTCTAGAGGAACTTTTAGAGACGATTCCTAAACTATTGGAAAAGATAGAACAATTTGGAGAGATAGAAGGATTAAATATAAATAGAGAAAAAACTAAAGTGATAGCTAAATATTTTACAGATAAACAAAAAAGCAATTATCAAAAAAATAGAATTGCAAATAGTCAAAAAGGTCAAATACTTGTGAATATATTTGACAGCAAGATGTTCAACAATAAAAGAAGATAATTACATTAAATTGTTTTTTTATTGAAAAGTTTTAAAATACATTTTTAATAACATAAACTCCCTCTCTCCCCCTCCCCTCCCCCTTGCCCTCCCTAACCCTCCCCCCACCCCAACTTTCCAGAGCTGAATACAGGGTATTAACTTTACAAACTTAAGCTAAAATATGCTACCTACCTAAAAAAACATATTAAATTCTATCGTGCTTTAACTCCCCTTAAACATAACTAAATTACTAATCAATAATGAATAACTGATAATACATCATGTAAAACTAATACTTATTCAAATACTAAATGAAACCTTTTAATCCCATATTTACCGTATTTTCCGGCGTATAAGACGACTTTTTAACCCATGAAAATCTTCTCAAAGGTCGGGGGTCGTCTTATACGCCGGGTGTTAGGGTTAGGGGCGGTTTTATTGTCCAATGTTACAGGAAAAACCAGAGGCAACACCCCTCCACACATACACACACGCAGGCAACCTCGGCAAAATTGCTGTCTGTTGTCGAGCCCTGCGGGCCCAACACTACGCAGGGGGTCTCGTTCCAAAACAAGCCCTGCTTCACCTACTCACCCCCCCCACTGCACACGGCTCGCTCCATGACCTGGCGCTCAGACAAACAAGGGAGGAGGTCGCCCATAATCAGCAAGCCCGACTATCAGCTGATTGTCGGTTCCTGGCTCTGCAAACCCGACGACCAGCTGCTTCACAGCGTTTGCACGCACCTGCATCGCAGGGCTTTGCTGAGGACCCCGCAGGCACTCAGGAGGACAGCCCAGTCTGCCTTGCCGTACAGGGAGCCTGGGCACTACAAAACATGCTAGCTGTTCCCTTGCCTGCTGACGGACCTGTGCCGGGACTGCATGCTATAGCCTGCGCACTGGAGGCAAGGGCCGGCTGTTTTCCGTCAGTGTCAGATGGACCGGAGCTGGGGACTGCTGGAGGGCAGCCCTGGGACGTGTGGACGAGCCCGCTGGAGCCAGATGCGGATGGGGGGGGCAGTTGGTTGGAGAGGGATAGGCACACACTGGGAGCATGTTAGCTTTTTCACCCGGGTTGGGGTAGAGGGGGTTTGGAGAAGAGTCACCCAGGATACTAACAGCAGCAAGGTTTACAACGCTGAAGTTGTTGAGAGTCGGAAGCATGTGGAGGTTAAAGAAACGCAGGCAGGCTTTGGATGCCGGAAGTGTACTTTGTACATTGCTAAGCACATTGATTTGTGCTTTAGATTGTAAGCTGCCCTGAGTCTTCAGAGAAGGGCAGGATATAAATGGGATTTTTTTTAAAAAAAATTGCGTCTTGGAGACAGGGAGGGCTGGGCAGGCAGGGAGGGAGAGAGAGCTGACCCACCCAATCCAAGCAGACTTTGTATGCAGTGGGGTAGTCTTATACAGCGAGTATAGCCCAAACCCTATAATTTAACAGGAAAAGTAGGGGGTCGTCTTATACGCCCGGTCGTCTTATACGCTGGAAAATACGGTATTCTGAATATATTCGATCCATCTTCTCCATTCCACAATATATCTCTGTTGCGATTGTTCTTTCAAATATGCTGAAATCTTTGCCATTTCCGCCGGGTTTGAAACTTTCAAAGTCCACTCTTCTATAGTAGGCAGTTCCTCCTTCTTCCAATATTGTGCTACTAAAAGTCTTGCTGCCGTAATTAAATTCAACATCAATTTAGTATCTATGACAGTACAATCTGTAATAATACCCAACAGAAATAACTGTAGAGAAAACCTTATCTTTTTCTTAAATATCTTTTGCATGTTCCACCAAACTTTAATCCAAAAAGCTTTAACTTTTTTTACAAGTCCACCATATATGATAATACGTTGCATCCTCACAACCACACCTCCAACATTTGGGCTGGCAGTTCGGATACATACTTGCTAAGTTTTTAGGATCTAAATGCCATCTATAAAACATTTTATAAAAATTCTCTCTTAAATTTTGAGCCTGTGTAAATTTTACATTTCTGACCCATGTCTTTTCCCAAGTATCCATTGTTATAACCTCCTAAAAATTCTGGGCCCACTTTATCATACAATCTTTAACAAATTCCATTTCTGAGTCAATTTCTATCAGTGCATTATATATCCTTCTTATATGTGCTTGACCTTGATCTCTAATTTGTTTTACCAAATTTCCATCAGTTATTGAAATACCAACTTTCTGATCTTCTTTCCATCTTGCTTGTAACTGCCCATACTGGAACCAAGTTTGTACTATCTTTCCTTCTTTTAAAATATTATATGGCTTTAATTGCCATACATTCCTTTCTATCCTAAGAATTTCTTTGTATGTAATCACATCATGTTTAAATCCCACTTTTATATTTTCTATTGCATGTTTAAATATTGCCCAAATTGGTATTTTATAATTTAACTTATGTTGATATTTTTTCCAAACTCGCAACAGAGCATACTTTAATATATGTGTCTTAAAAACATTATCCACCTTCTTGTCATACAATAAATATGCATGCCAACCAAATAAAAAATCATAACCCTCAATATTCAATAATCTCCCTTGTGTTAAATTAAACCAATCACTAATTGATGATAAAGCAGCAGCCTCATAGTAAAACTCTCAAGCAAATACACCCAATTTTTCACTGCAGCTTGCTGAAAAGAGAACAACAGTCGCCCTTATGGCCAAAACTCCACTACCACCACCACCTCCAATCATGGTTGAAGGAGAACAACACTTTGAGATAAAAGAAATCTTAGATTCTAGGAAGTATCATGGGGCAAATCAATACCTAGTAGCCTGGAAAACCTTCCCTCCTCACAAAATGAGGGGGTCTTCAAACGTCATGTCAGAGCACCCAAACTGCTAAAGAAGTTTCATACAGAATATCCCAACAAGCCCAACTAACCTCTATACCTGTTTTGTTTTTTCTACAGGTGGATCTCTCCTATTTTTAAGGGGGGCAGGAAGTCAAAACCCATTCCTATTTTATTTCATTTCTATTTCATTCCACCTTTTTCTGGGTTTTGCCATATTTCTAAGGAGGAAGGGGGAGTGCCTGCAGGGCTATTACTTTCACTTCCTCCATTTGCTACAAGGTAATCCTTTATTTTGTTTACTGGGTCTGTATCCTGTTTCCTGCGTTATCTCTCTCTCTCTCTCTCTGAACTCTATCTTTTAAACTATCCGTTAAGAACAAAGGAGGAAATAAGGAATGTAACATAAAGACCAAAAGAGTCTTTATTTTCTATTTTAATGCTGACTGAGATCTACACTGTCTTTCCAGGCAATCTTTCAGAGTACTCCCTCTAGTCTTCAAGGGAGAGGTTTACAGGACTACTTTGTTCTTCATTTTCAAATACAACACAAGCCCAATGTATCCCCTCTATCTTTAAAAATGTCAATCAAAGCAGCACTCAGTTCTCCTTACCTTGGTTCATAGAATCCAAAAATGATAAGAGTTTGGGCCACTTATACTATTGAATCCAATGCCTTCCTCAATAAAGAAATCAAAATTAAAGCATCCCTAATAGATGACTTACTAGCCAGTGAAGAAAAGCTCCTCCCATCCTGGACTGGGTACGTATATTCAGTTGGAAACCCTAACTTTTCTTGTCCCAAAGGTGCTTTTTCAAGAGGCAACTGGACTTTGTTTTTCTTTGAAGACATTTTGCTTCTCATCCAAGAAGCTTCTTCAAGTCTGATTGGATGGAGTGGAATGGAAAGATTTATATTCCTTGCAGACAGCTTGTCATTTGCATTTTTTTTAGAGTCGTTGAGGCCACCTGGATTTTTATCTGTGTCCTCAAGATCACCTGAGTGCTGTGTCAGGTGCAGGGACAGCCAAATCCTGAAGGACTACTGTTGCCCCCCAAACCGGCCAGATCTCTGGCCAGGGAGTTGCCAGACCTTTGCAAGCAGCAGCTCAGACATAGGAAGCCACTGGATAGCTACTGTTTTAACTGGCAGCTGTAGGCGCCTAGCTTTGGCATTTCCCTTAAGGAGCAGGATGGCCACCACCACACTGGGTTGTCCTGGGACTTCTGGGGCCCCTGCCAATTAGGATGACATTCAACAGCAACCAGGACAAACAGCCATTTTTTTTCTGAACCAGGTGTGGGTATACCTGGATCACTACCAGCCAGGGGATTTAGATTGAAACCGGTCAAAAAGGAAGTGCCCATTCCAATAATAGTGGAGGGAGAGAGATATTATGAGATTAAGTCAATCCTGGACTCAAGGGTCCATAAGGGGAAGCTACAGTATCTAGTACAATGGAGGGGATACCCAGTAGCAGAAGTGACATGGGTTAAGCCTCATAACATTAGAGCAGAGTGGCTAATCAGTAGATTTCATGTGAAGTAAGGAACTGACAGAGAGGAAATAGCTTAATGTGTGTTTCTATTGTTCCAGGTTCCTTCCAATTTTCAGGAGGGTCCACCTGTCAAGTTTCAAAGCCCAGTCTTGCTGATGTGACAGACGTTGCTTCTCAACTTGACAACAAGCTTGGGGGGAGGGGAGAGATTTGGAATGCAGACTTCAAAGATTAAGGAATCAGACAATGGGAATCAAGGACAATGGCTGTCAGAACCCATATCTTAAGGGTCCCCTTCGCCCCCAACCCAGTCCTTTTCTTTTTCATCCTAACCCAAACCTCACTCTCTTCTCTTCCTGGTTTCTGCCATACTCCTGGAGGAGAGGGGGGCAATGCTTGTGAGTTATTGCCTTGTTGGCTTCCCCTATCACTACAATGTAACACTTTGCTGTTTCTGCATATTTCTTCTGTGAACTTTCTCTCCCCTTGTTGTAAAGGGGGTAGGGAGAAAAAAGGAATGCAACCTCTGGCAACTGGTTTATCTCTGCACTCATAACAGAAGGTGCGAAAGGCTGCCTAAACATCTCTGCAGCCCGGAGATGGCCTGATGTTATCTACTTTTTTACCCACAAGGAACTTAACAACTTGGAATTGGCCCATTTGAACTGACTGGATGAACTATGGGGTGGGGTTTTGCTTGGGACACTTTAACCTATCAATCTGAGTGGGAAATCCTCAGATCCTGTCTATTACGCCTGCTATCAACTTCTCCTAATAAAAGATCCTTTTGGAAGAAACTGCTTCCACGAGTTCTACTTTCTTGGAATAAGGTATTGAAGTGGGCCCTGACATTAGTTAGGATCTGCAGTAATAGTCAGCCTGGAAGAAAAGCCCTTACTGGGAGACTTTGCAAGACCATGTCAGACAATGGAGCAGGGAAGGAAGAATCCACTGCAAAAGGGGAGCCCCCCTGCCGGTTGGATCCCTGAAAACTATCCAGTTCTGAGACTTCCTACTCATTGGAAGAAGAGGTAGTGGAGGTGCATAGCCACAAACCTCAGTAGTCAATGGATGTCGGGAAGAAGGATGACTGGGAGAAGAAGGCGAGAAAGATAACCCTCTGACAAGGCAGCCACCAGCCAGGCTGGAAGGAAGAGATTGAAAGATCCCTCCATCTCAGCGAGGATGAGGAAGATCATCCGGGGCACTTGAGCTGGATGGTAGAACAGGCTATCAACATGATGAAGGTAGGCTTGGACTCTCTGAAGGAGAAGAAACCCAAACCCTACACCAGAAGCATCCACCTGGGTTGCCGTAAAAAAGGCACCGAGGGTGAGTCTGAAGCTGAGGCCTCAGGGTCATCCAGTGAGATGACAGAACCTGCTGCAGTCATCGCTGCTGCCTCTACCCCCCGACATGCGGAACCCACAAACCAAGAAGGGAGACACCACAAGCACAAAAACAGACAACCCTCCATCCAAATGTTCCCGCCACTTGATGTGAAATTACGGGGGGAGTCATGATGCCTGGGGTTTTTCCTAACCCAGGTCCTGAATTACATGGAAGAGTATGGCCAAGACATCCCTACCGGCTGGGCCAGAATTTGCATCGTGCAAGCTACCCTGGATGGCATCGCAGCAGACTGGGTCGTGGACCTATATGACGCTGACACCCTGGAGCTGCTGAACTTTAATCAGTTCATGTTCTCCCTCAAGCCCAGATTTGAGGACCCATTGGAGGACTGAAAAGCCCATGAAAGAATAAAGATGGTGAAGCAAGGCAGGCGACTAGTGGCAGAATATACTCAGGAGTTCAGAACCATAGCCAGCAAGTTGAATTGGCCAGAGGACATTTTACTCAGTCATTTCAAAGATGGTTTGAATTATGATCTCTACAATGTCTACCTCCCCCAAGGAGATCTCCACCACCTTCAGGATTGGTACATCCTGGCTGAGGAAGCCAAGATCGACCTAGCCAAGAGACACCACAGAGGGAAGCCCTGGGGGACATCACCATTGGAGCCACCCCGTGAGACTGCGAAGCAACAACTAACTGCCAAAAGATTCACTGTCTGGTTCGGATGCAGAAAGGAGGGACACTGCATTGCAGAATTCCACTCACACACCCCAACAGAGAAGGCAGACAGGGTCCCAGCCAGGAAGTCCGGAAAATCACCAGCCAAGCCAAAGGAGCCAGCCATGAAAGGCACCGAGACCATTGAGTTCCCTGCCATTGCCCAATGAGGAAAGGGAACTCCAGCCTACACCGCAAGAGCATCCAACTCGTCTGATGACAACTCCAAAGATGAACCCCTGATAAGTGGACCCATCATGCTCCTCACCAGGACAGTAACCATACTAGCCCCCACCATGCCTGAAGCTGTAGAGGTCAGGGCATTAATTGACTCTGGGAGTACCCATTGCCTTATCTGCCCAGTGCTAGTAGGGAAACTAGGCATTCTGGTGAGGAGGCTGAAGAAACCCTCTGCACACTTTATTCGGAGATACAAACCAGTTTCCGGAGGGTTGCATTTCTCCCTTCCCTTCCCCTCCCCTTTCCTAGTTGCCCGTAGTTGAGACAGAATACCTAGTGAGATTTTACATACTATTAAAGCTATATATCAACAACAAACTGCACAAATTATAGTTAATGGGGGGCTAACAGAGACCTTTAAAATTGAAAAAGGTAGAAGACAAGGATGCCCCCTATCACCATTATTGTTTGTTTTAACATTAGAAATTTTATTAATTAAAATTTGAGAGTCCTCTATGATAAAGGGAATTAAAATAAAACAGAATGATTATAGACTGAGAGCTTTTGCTGATGACTTGGTTGTGACAGTATCTCAACCCTTACAGTCGGTTATAGATTTGATGGAAATTATAACCCAGTATGGTAAGGTTTCTGGGTTCAAGGTGAACAGTAATAAGACTAAGATATTATCTAAGAATTTATCTATGAGTGAAAAGGATATGTTATCTAAATTAACAGGTTTTGAAATAGTGAAAAAGGTTAAATATTTAGGAATATATATTGCAGCTTCAAATGTAAAATTGTATAAGAATAATTATGAAACATTATGGTTGAAGGTACAAAGGGATTTAAATAATTGGAAAAAATTACAATTATCTTTACTGGGAAGAATTGCAGTTGTTAAAATGAATGTTCTGCCAAAGTTTCTCTTTTTGTTTCAAATGATACCTATATTGAAAAAGGATGCCAACCTTGATCAATGGCAGAAGGGTATTAATAAATTTATTTGGGCAGGGAAAAAACCAAGAGTTAAATTTAAGATTTTACAAGATGCTAGGGAAAGAGGGGGACTTAAGGCGCCGAATTTGAAATTGTATTATGATGCGGTTGCCTTGATGTGGGTTAGTGATTGGCTAATTTAACTAATAAGAGAATACTTCATCTCGAGGGTTGGGATTTGGTATACGGATGGCGTGCATATTTGCTTTATGATAAGAAGGTGGACAGGGCTTTTAAATCCCATATTCTTAGAAGTGCTTTATTGCGTGTCTGGAGAAAGTATTATTATAAGTTAAATTATAAAATACCGATTTGGGGAATTCCTGGACACGCGATAGAGGGCGTATCTATGGGAGTGTGTTTGGATATGGTTTCTTGTAAGGAACTACTTAGATTGGAAGGGAATGATTGGCAACTTAAATCATTAGATGAGTTAAGACAAGAAAATATAAGTCACTCTTGGTTTTAATATACCCAATTGAAAGCTAGGTGGAAGCTAGATCAAAAGGTTGGCATCACAATTATAGATCAAAATTTAGTAAAACAAATTAGAGACTCAAATTGTGCACATATAAAGAGGATATATAACGCTTTAATTGAATTGGATTCGGAAACGGAATTAGTTAAAGATTGTATGATAAAGTGGGCACAAAATATTCAGGAACCAATTTCGCTGGACACTTGGGAGATAATTTGGGTCAGAAATGTTAAATTTACTCAGGCTCAAAACTTAAGAGAAAATTTTTATAAAATGTTTTATAGATGGCATCTGGATCCCAAGAAGTTGTCTAACATGTATCCTAACTTACAGTCTAAATATTGGAGATGCGGTAGTTTAGAAGCCACCTATTTTCATATGTGGTGGACTTGTAGAAATATAAAAGCTTTTTGGATTAAAATTTGGTGGAACATTCAAAAGATTTTTAAGAGAAAGATAAAGTTTTCTCCGCAATTGTTCCTATTGGGTATTGTTGTAGATTGTAATGTTAAAGAAACCAATTTGATGTTGAATATGATAACAGCAGCATGGTTACTGGTGGGACAATACTGGAAGAAGGATAGTTTGCCTACTATAGCAGAATGGGTGTTTAAAGTTTCGAATCTTGCAGAAATGTCTAAGATTTCTGCTTACTTGAAAGATCATTCACAGGAAAGATATATTTCAGTTTGGAGGAGATGGATACATTATATTCAGAACAAATATTTCCATTTAGCTTATGAGTAGATTTTAGAGTGATATTGTTATTGATCTTAGTGTTGGTACTTTGTATGTATTTATGTTAAAGGGGAGTTAAAGCACATTATGAATTTGGTTAATTGTATATTATGCATAATTCTTATTTAGAATATGATTATTATAACTATAATCCTGTATTTAGCTCCGGGAAGTGGGGGGGGGGGAAGTGGGCAGGTTTGGGGGGGGGATTTGGGGATATATTGTAAAATCTTGTTTTTGTAAAACTCTTTAAATAAAAAAAAAAGAATACCTAGTGAGAAAACAATTGATTATAGTGTGATGGATAGCAGATAGGCGGAATAAACAAAGGTTATATTTAAGTGAAAGCCATAAAGTCTCGTGCCTGTTCCCTCTCCCCCTTGGGAATGGCAGAATCCAGGGGAAGATGAGATTTGGGTTTAGCTCAGAGGAGATAATTAGAAATGAAATATAAATGGATTCTGAAATCCTGCCCCCTTTAAAAATAAGAGATCAACCTGTAGAGGAAACAAAAATATAGATGTTAGCCTGGTTTGCTGGGATATTCTGTATGAAACCTCTTTAGCAACTAAGGTGCTCTGATGTGACGTTTATGGACCCACTTGTTTTCTGAGGAGAGAAGGTGTTTCCAAGTTGCTAGGCATTGAATTGCTCCATGGTACTTTCTAGAATCTAGGATTTCTTTTACCTCAAAGTGTTGTTCTCTTTCAACCATGATAGGAGGTGGTGATGGTGGGGTTTCTGGCTGTAAGGGTGACTGTTGTTCCCTTTTCAGCAAACTGCAGTGAAAGATTGGGTTTATTTGCTTAAGATTTTTGGGTAGTTCTAATTCTGTTACTGGGTCTATGATTCTTTTAATTGGAAAATGTCCTATATATTTTGGTCCAAGTTTTTTACAGGGCTGTAGGGATTTTATGTATTTTGTAGATAAATACACCATTTCTCCTACCCTGAATGGTGTGGGTTCGACTCTCTTTTTGTCTGCCTGTGCTTTGTATGCTTGCCTAGCTTCATCTAAAGCTTTCCTAACGATTGGCCATTTTCTTGATATCTAAACAAATTTTCATTTAGTCGTCAAGACCGTCTGTCTCCATTATCTTTTTCTATTTCCAACCATACTGGCCTATGATCTGATATAGTTCTTGGACATATCTTAATCTTCTTAATCCTAGAAAAAAAAATCATTGGTAATTAGTACAAAATCAATCCTGGAGAAAGATTGATGCCTATCGGAGAAAAAAGTAAAGTCTTTTTCTTGCAAATTTCTTTCTCTCCAAACATCTCTCAATTCCAAGTCGTCTTTCATCTCAAAAAACGATTTAGGCAATCTAGCATGACTTGGTGTACTTCTAAAATGGCCTTTTTTGTCCATTTGTACATTCAAAACCCCATTCCAATCTCCCATAAAAATACAAGATTTGTAATCCCATTGAATGATCTTACTATGTAATAGTTTATAAAATTCTCCTTGCTGTTGAATAGGAGCATATAATCCAAACAAAAGTATTTTCTTGCCTTCTATTAATAGTTCAATTATAACATATCTTCCTTGTTTATCTGTTTCAATTAAATTAGCTGTTAAATTGTTCTTAACATAAATAACAACTCCATTTTTCTTGTCAGGAGCAGAGGCAATAAACTGTGTGCCCAGCCTAAAGTTTATCAAATACTTTTGATCAGCAGCTCGAATATGCATTTCCTGTAAGCAAATAACATCATTTCTAAATTGTTTTAAATACTGAAATACTTTCTTTCTGTTATGCAGGGAATTTAATCCATTAACATTCCAAGTTAGGAACTTTGTCGCCATCTTTTGCGACCTGAAGCTTTCGGAGCGCCTCTTCCAAAACTACCTGCACTCTCTGCTCCTCCCACTGCTTCACTGTAAGTAGGTTTTTGAGATGTAATTGTAAATTTCTGTTGTTCTTGTTCTTGTCTCATTCGTCTGATTGCAGCCCATGTCATTCTTTGTTCTCTAACCTCTTCCATTGGTGCCTGAGTCTGATCTACTCCTGCAGTTTGCTGGGATTCTCTATCTTTCTGCAGAGTAACTCCTTCAGCTCCTTGTATACTCTCCATTCGTCGACTGACGTTCTCCTTCACCATTCCTTCCTTTAAATTCTGAAGATGGCGGAGAACCTGCCTTCAAAATATTGGCATAAAAATCTCGTGCCTGCAAAACTGTATTAAGACGATATCTCATGCCTGCATGCATCACTGCCATACCTACTGGAATCTCCCATCTAAACTGAATCTCCCGTTTCCTTAATTCTTCTGCCAAAAAAGCAAATTCTTTTCCTTAAAATTCTTGGAGGAATCTCTTTCAGAATTAAAACTTCTTGCTCAGCAACTGTAAATCTATTGTTGTAGAAGGCTTGAATAACCACATTTCTGATTGCTCTCTTTGTAAAGTAAACCACCACATCTCTAAGTAACTTTCTTTGTCTTGCAATCCAAGAGTTAACACAAAATATTTTATCTATATCCCCCATAATATCTTCTGCTGGATGCTCCAAAACCTGTTCAAGGGCTTGTGCCAGTAATTCTTTCAAATCTTCCTTAGGATCTTCTTTTAAACCCCTGATCCTCACTGCAAATTCCATGTCTCGGTATTGTAACATCACTACATCATCATCAATCTTTTCCATCACATTTTCAGCATCCAGCATTTTAGCATCTAATCTCATATTGTTTTGACTGAGCTCTTCCACGCGATCATCCAGACGCTCGATACAAACTGCAATCCCTTGAAATGCAGCCAAAATGTCTGCTCTTATTTCAGTATTCTTCTCCTCAATAAGTTCAGCTATTTGATGGGATTGTATTTTTAAAGCATCCTGCAAATCTTTTATTGTTAAAGCTGGTGCGGGTACGGGTACCACAGGACGAGGCATCAAAGCCTGTAATGAAGAATGCTGAATTGGCGAGGCACCAGCACTTCTAGGAACTTTGGTTGATTTAGAAGCCATTTTAACACCCAATTAATTTCTGTTGCACACTTTTACTTTCCACACTGCTTGCAACTTTTTCTCTCAAAGTAATCAGAGTTAAAGTCCGAATACTTGCTATTACAGCATTCTCCTGCATAGCTCTGCCTGCATCCAAGTAATCCACATTAATTAAAGATGGCAGGGATGGTTGCAGCATCCTGCTCTGCTCCAAAGCCTTGGAGCAGAGGCGTCCCGGAGTCCGGAGCAAACTCAGGCTTAAACTCTGGTGATCTAGGGGAGCTCTACCCCTACCTAAGCGCTCACCCCTCCTCTTCTCCCAAGGAGCGGGTTTCTGATCTGCTAAATAGCTGATCATTGCTGTTTTTAGCGGCTCTACGGAGAACAGCGGGGCTGATGGCCAGAACGACCGCCATCAACAGAGCCTTGCCAGCCAGAAGTGGTTCGACTCTCTTTTTGTCTGCCTGTGCTTGTATGCTTGCCTAGCTTCGTCTAAAGCTTTCCTAACGATTGGCCAGGTGTTTTGCAATTGTGCAATCCATTCTTTCAGTGATGGGATTTCCGATTCATTTGGGATTAGTTCTGGCATAAGGTTGAAACCTTGACTGGTGGCTAATTGAAAAGGAGTGTACATTGTGCTGGAGTGGACTGCATTATTGTAAGCAACTTCTGCAAAGAGGAGTAGATCCATCCAATTTCTTTGCTGGAAATTAATAAAGCATCTTAAGTATTGCTCAAGAGATAAGGCAAGGGTGTATCCTGGCCCCATTATTATTTAATTTATACATCAATGACTTGCCAGGGTTAATGAAGGATACCATGGTACACATGCCGATGATCCTAAATACTTACTGTAACAGCTTGCTTTATGCTGATGATATGATTTTATTATCATACTCACAAGTAGGATTACGTAGGCTATTAAGAAGATTCAGCTCTTATTGCCAGGATAACTCCCTAATCATTAGCAAATCTAAATAAAAAGTAATGGAGTTTGGAAGAAACCATCACGAGACATAAGTGGCAATTAGATGGTGAACCAATTGAACAGGTTAACACTTTTGTATATTTGGGCGTAACTTTTTTCAAGACTGGATCTTGGGCCTGCCATCATCAACGGAGTACATTTAGAGCAAAAGCCCATCTGAATTTATTGCTCAAAGTAAAGAACCATAGTTACCCAGGGTCCCTAGCCCCATTAATCAAGGTTTATAAGGCTAAGGTTGTCACTGCACGTTTTTTTTTTTGTTCGTCAGAAAAGTTCATTTCTAACTGTACATTTCCCTGCTCTCTGCACCTGTTGTGATAACTTATCTGGTAACCATAGTGAAGCCCATATGACTAGTTATGTTTATGGTTTCAGACTGTTTTGTGCGCATGTCTAGAAAAAGTTTCTCACAGTTATTTTTTTATTGTCCTTCATTCTTTGCTGTTACTCTCTGTTATGTTAGGATGTAGTCAGCTAGCTCTCTTTATCAAATATATTTAGTTTGTATATTTTTGTAATTAAAAGGTATTTAGTAAGATTATGCATCGTGTTTTATTTCCTTTCTTCATGCACATCATGCATTCTCTGAAGCACGGTCCTTCGCCCTCTACTAAGGTGATTTTTACCTTAACATTTGGTATCGAGGATGGTTTGATTTATGTTTTTAGAGATGCATGTTTCTGCGGCTGTTATCAGTTAGTTAGTGCTGGTGAGGCAGCGGTGATTAACTGCTGAAACATGTCAGGAAGGAAGCCACGGCTGAAAAGGGAGGCTAGGAGCTTATCCGTGGGGCATCTCCCTTCAACTTTACAAACTCCGATCGCTTCAGCCACACGCCTTGGAGAAGATGCACCTGCTCCTGTCGACGATGCAAGGTCAGTCGCTCTTTTTTCTACTTTCCAAAGCTCCCTGGTAGCTGCTCCTGATAATGTTCACACTCCAGGGGCTCAAGATGAATTTCAAAGGCTTGGAGCGAAACCTAAAGTTCCGCCGAAGAAAATTCCTTCTGCTCCTTCACGCCCCAAGCAAACTATGCAAGATAGGGCTATGCAAGGCTACTGTGCACAAATTGGGGTTTTTGAAAAGCATTTGCAGCAGGCAAAGGAATATGTGTCAATGGTTCAGCAATATGAGAGGTGTTATGAGCAAGAACCGGCCATATTGCCACACCCACAAGAAGAAGCCATATTGCCTCCTTCTTCCCCAAAGCCAAAGTCACGCCCACCATTGAGTGTCATGCCAGACGAATGGGAACCGGAGGCTCCTATATCACATGACTATGGGCTGTCCCAAAGGATATACAGAGCCACAGTGATGCCTGAAACTAATGTTATAGCACCATCTACTGGTGAAGCTGCAATAAGACGTGAATTGGAGCTCTCACTTTCGCAACTGTCCATGGAGGAATCTTTGCTCAGTTATCTGAGGCTCCAGCCCCTGATGGTGCTAGGATTCCTGTTACTATTGCTTCTCCTGTTAATATTGCTTCTATGCAAGCCCCTCTACCTGGCAGAGCACAGCCATATTTATCCCACATGCAATTGCCACCAGGTTCTTATATGCGAAGGCCAGTGTCATCTGCAGGTTATGCTACTGCACCAGCACCAGCGCCAGCGCCTCCTGCTGGCCTGGGTGGAGTAGCAGTTCAAAGACCTGCACAGCCAGTACCTCAATTGTATATTCCCCATCAAACACTTTCTATTGTACCACTGGCTGGTGACTCAAAATTAAAGAAGTCAGGACAGAATTACAGGGCATGGGTCAGTGAGGTTGGACTTTTGCTACGCAGAGAAGTTACTCACATGATGGTGTTTAATCCTCCTGCCCAGCCATGGACTCCTGACATATGAGACTTGGATAATAGAGCATGCACAACATTATTGATGTCAATGGACACTGAATTGCAGCTCACGTTTTCACATGATGCAACTGCCCAACAAATTTGGGCTCAATTAGAAGCATGTTACCGGCCTACATCCATTGAGTTTCATGGTTCCAGATTAAAACCTGGTGAACATATTGGAGCACATTTGACTAAAATGAAAGATATTAGAAAAGAACTGGGTGAAAAAGGCTATCCTATTGATGATTTTCAAATGATCAGCATTATCATCAATTCTTTCAATCATGAGTGGAAAGATGCTATTTCCAAGATTAATCAAGTGCCTATTGCTCAACGCACAGTGGATCATGTATGCAGAATTTTAACCGAAGAAGAGGCACTTATGCAAGCTGCGCCACATTTAAGGGAACCACTTGCATCAAGAGCTCCAGTGAGGCGTGCCTTCCGTGGAAGGGCCTACGTTCCAAGGATGCCAAGATGCTACATCTGCAATCGTGTGGGACATGCCACCCGGGATTGTCCTCAACGAGTTCCAGCGCCCGTCACATACCAGCCCAGAGGAACAGATTCCAGAGGAGGCAGAGGTAGAGGCGGACGACAAGGTCGTGGTCGTGGTTCCAGGCATGATCCACAAGCTCCACTTGTCACATTGGTTGTGACCAACAATCCACAGCCTCAACCAGAGTACGACAGACGACTTCTTTGGACTTTGGACAGTGGAGCAGCATTACATGTTACCTACAGAAAAGAGCTGTACACAGAGCTGCACGAGCCTGAACCTGAACTTCGTGAACTTTACTCTTTTTCAAATCATCCTGTTCAGATCATGGGAAAAGGAACTGTTTATATTGAAGAGCTCGGTGCTCTCATTCCAGATGTTTACTACGTTCCGTCTGCCAGTAGTAATTTGCTTAGTCAGAGTCATTTGTCTAGGTTTTCTCATTTTCAGGTCCACCATCTTGAAAAAGCAAGTTATATAGTCAAAGATGGAGATATTGTTGCTGAAACCATGTTGATTGGTGGTGTTTATTACATAAAACCAAAGTCTAAGCAGCAGGAGCAGGCAAGTATACACGTTCCAAAAAGCACAGGCCCAGAGAGAGACGTCCCAGAGAGAGATCCTGTTGCTACTCCAAAGGTTCCTAAAGATAATAAAAATACAAAAAAGACACAGGTTGCTCACCGCAAGCCTGGGGTTCCTAATAAAAATGTTAATGTTGAGAATTCACTAACAGGTAAACCTTTGCATTCCAGGTGTATCCGTAAGTGGCATAGAAGATTGGGTCATGCCAGTTTCCGTGTTCTGAAGAAGATGCCAGAGTTCGCAAGAGGTTTGGATCTAAAGGGGTGTAAGGTGTTCTTGGACTGTGCTGTCTGCAAGAAAGCCAAATCCAAGGCAGCAGCAATTCCAAAACGTGCTACACGCCTGTCAACACGCATTTTTGATTTGGTACACACTGACATAGTTGGTCCTTTTGCACCAACACTTGGTGGTAAAAGATATTTCTTGACAATCGTTGATAATTATTCTAGATATGGATATGTATATCCTATGAAAGAAAAATCTGAGACCTTTCAGATCTTTAAAGACTTTGCCAGTCTGGTCTATACCCAATTCGAGGTCAACATTGCCAGAATCCAGAGTGATCGCGGTGCTGAATTCATGTCTCAGCGTTTCCAGGACTGGATGCGTGAGAATGGGATAGTACATCAGACATCTGCTCCTTATACTCCAGCTGAGAATGGAGTGGCAGAACGCAGAAATGGGGTTTTGCAAACCATGATGCGTTGCCTTCTTGAAGACGCCAACCTTGATCTTCCATACTGGGGTGAAGCTATCAAATATGCTAACCATATCATCAATCGTACTTGGAGTAGTGTGATAAATCAGACCCCTTATTTCATGTTGTATGGACACAAGCCTGATCTCTCACATCTCCATATTTTTGGTTCCTATGCTATGGTCAATATTCCTTTAGCCCAAAGAAAGAAAGAGGGTCCTGCAGCAAAAAGGATGAGATTTATGGGTATTGACGATAATTCAAAATGGAGCAAATACATTGACTCTCATCATGTTATTGTGGTTTCACAATCTGCTACTTTTGAGGAAGATGCTGACTGGTCCAGGATTCATTCTAATGATCCTGGAGTTTATTTTCCTAGAGATGATGTTGCTGATGCCACACAACCTGATGATCAAGATTCACAGGAGGTTGTCCCTTCCACGAGTTCTTCTCAACCTACTGTTCCATCTTCGCAAGCCGCCGATGTTGCTGCCGGCGACAATGATGAAGACAAGGACGACACGGAAGAAGAATGGACGGTTGGTCCGAGACGTTCCAAGAGGACCACAAAGGGAATCCCTCCAAAACGTTATTCGTGGCAAGTAACAAAAACACCTGTACCTTTGATTTGTAATGTTACATTTCCACCTGAGAAGTTCACACAGATCAAACATCTTCCTGAGGCAGAACAAGATAAATGGTTTGAGGCAATGCAGGCTGAAATGAACAGTCTAAAGAAACTCCAAGTGTTTACGCCTGCAAGCCCTCCAGCAAACAAGAAAGTTATCGGCACTCGATGGGTCTAAAGGATCAAAAAAAAGGCCGAATGGTGAGTCGTTGTACAAGGCCAGACTCGTAGCCCAGGGTTTCGCTCAACGTTATCCTGAGGACTATACAAATACATACTCACCCACAGTGCGGACTGAGAGTGTGAAAATCGCATTAGCCACTGCAACTATCCTTGGCCTAGAGGTTTTTCAGTTCGACGTTGAAACAGCTTATCTACACGCTGATCTTGACGAGGACATCTATGTGAAAGGGCCTCCAGGTTTTCGACAGCAAGAAGGGGATACCTGGTTTCTACACAAAAGTCTTTATGGTCTGAAACAGTCTGGTTTAATGTGGTACTTATGTCTTTCTGACAAACTAAATTCAATGGGCTTTATTAAGTCCGAAACAGATGAATGCGTGTTTACTAAAAGATCCGGTAATAAGTATGAGATAATTCTTGTTTATGTCAATGATATTGTTTATATTGGTCCAAATAAGCAGATGAGTGAGGTTTTTGCTAAAGCTTTACAAACGTTTTTCACATTGAAGTCTTTAGGATGTATTAACACTTATTTAGGTGTTCAAATTGTCAAAACTCAGAAGGGGTTTAGTCTCACACAAGAAGAGAAGATTGAACAACTGTTACATCACTGCAACATGGAGGATGCTAAGCCTGTGAGTATACCCATGCAAACCGATTTTCACAACTTGGCACATGAACCAAGTCCTGAGTTCGAAGATCAAACACTATATCGCTCAGTCATTGGGTCGCTGCTATATATTAGTAGTTGGACTAGACCCGACATTGCACTTAGTGTTAATCTTTTATCACGACATGTAGGCAAGGCAAAACAGTTTCATTGGACATGTGTTAAAAAGTTATTGAGGTATCTAAAACACACAAAAGACATGAAGTTGTTGTTGGAACCAACACATACTGACTATGCAGAGTTATATTGTTATGCAGATTCAGATTGGGCAAGTGATAAGAAGTCATGAAAAAGTACTTCAGGTTACATGATGTTCTTAAATGGATGTCCTGTTTACTGGCATGTGTGTAAACAGAATTTTGTTTCTTGTTCCTCTACAGAAGCTGAGTATGCTTGTGTGTCTGATGCATGCAATTCTTTAACCTGGTTTGATGCTTTAGTCACAGATATCTGGACACATCCGATTCGACCGATCACTGTGATGGAAGATAATGAATCTGTGGTTTATATTTCTGAAACACGTTTTACAGGTTCAAGGTCCAGACACATTGACATCCGATATCAAAACATAAGGCAACTGGTTAAACAAGGTTTTGTGTCATTACAGTATGTGCCTACACTGATCAAATTGCTGATATGCTGAACAAACCACTTCCTACAGCCCAGCATGAGTATCTGCGTGAGAAGATGTGCCTTACTTGAGTCTTCACTTTGCTGACGAAAGAAGGGAAATGTCACTGCACTGTTTTTTTTTTGTTCGTCAGAAAAGTTCATTTCTAACTATACATTTCCTTGCTCTCTGCACCTGTTGTGATAACTTATCTGGTAACCATAGTGAAGTCCATATGACTAGTTATGTTTATGGTTTCAGACTTTTTTGTGCGCATGTCTAGAAAAAGTTTCTCACAGTTATTTTTTTATTGTCCTTCATTCTTTGCTGTTACTCTCTGTTACGTTAGGATGTAGTCAGCTAGCTCTCTTTATCAAATATATTTAGTTTGTATATTTTTGTAATTAAAAGGTATTTAGTAAGATTATGCGTCGTGTTTTATTTCCTTCCTTCATGCACATCATGCATTCTCTGAAGCACGGTCCTTCGCCCTCTACTAAGGTGATTTTTACCTTAACAAAGGTTACCACAATGCTCTTGTATGGAGCAGAAATTTGGGGTCTTTACTCAACCACAGTCCTAGAACAAACACAGTCCCAGCATTTGTGATATATTTTGGGTGTAGATCCAAGAACATCTGCTGCAGCAGTTAGAGCTGAATTGGGAATTCATACAATTCAGGCATTATCTAAAATTAGAGCTTATACCAGGGTTTTGCCCTCCAAGCTGTCCTCCGAGGTTTCCACCGCCCCTGCAGTGTAGGCCGGAGTTCCGTCCCATTCCATGGCAGGAGTTGGGGACTCTACAGCATCTATCCCCACATGGCGGGCTGTTTTGGTTTGGCTGGGAACTTCCCTGATTTCCTGGCCAATGATGGGTCTGATTTGCACTGAGGGGCTTTTGAGTGCATTCTATGGTGTGGTGGCCTTCTCTCTCACATTTGAAACAGCCCATTGAATTGTTAGCCATAGCCACTGGTTTCGCTGGTTCGTGCACTGGCTCGGGAGGTGGGTGGGCCCATGGTTTTCCTCGGCAGTGCCTCTTCAGTAGGTCTAT
The DNA here is from genome assembly GCA_024449315.1 of Daboia siamensis. Taxonomy (NCBI): domain Eukaryota; kingdom Metazoa; phylum Chordata; class Lepidosauria; order Squamata; family Viperidae; genus Daboia; species Daboia siamensis. The sequence goes on from JAKJMR010017963.1 coordinate 207,029, forward strand.
CTCTACCTCCTCTGCCAGGACGTACAAGCCACTGGCCATCGCGTTCTCAAAGATGACATGAATTGGTTGAAGTCATTGAGTTCTGGGGCATCTGAGTCATGCAGGTTAACCACCCGGTCTGTGTCCTGTCCGTCGAGGGCAGATCGCACAATACGGATGTGGGCTTTGTCGCTGGGGATGTCCCATCTGTATTGTTCCATATAACTGAGGACTTGAGTTAGGAAAAACTCCAAGCGTGGTGGTTCCCTCCTGAATTTCACTTCCAGAGGTGGGAGTCTTTGAATGGATCAGTGCCTTTGCCGCTGGCAGTATTGCCCCCCATCCTGATCCCAATCTGTGCATTGGGGGGGGACTGCTCAGGTGGTAGTTATGGGTTCAGCAGACATCTCCAGTGCTACAAGTTCCGGATCCCCCCCACTGTCTCTCCAGCTGCAGTTCCAGGTGCTGGTGCAACTGCGGGATTCAGGTTACTCCTCCCTTATAGAGCCAAGGGTTTTTTTCTCTAGGATCCAGGCTGAGTGTGGTCCATAACTCCCATCCTCTCCACTGATATGCAGGGAATTCTCCATCTCTTGCTTCCATTCGGGTTGGTCACTGCCCCATCTCAGGGTCACTTTCCTCGATACCTTTTCCCACTAACTTTTCCTTCCAATGCCCATCGACCACCACAGTTTGTGGTCACACATCTCCACCACCTCTTCCCCGGAGGAATATGACACTTCAGCTCCCAATAGTTGGTGGAATTTCGGTCGGGGGGAAGGCTCCCTTTCCATAGGGCTTTCCTCCTACTCTGCCTCATCGTTAAACATTGTATTTTTTGCAATGAACTGCAGTAAAAAGCAGGAATATATACAGAGAAAAATTGTTCAATTGTTCAAGCCGATATGTTTACTAAGTTTTAAATGCAGGCAAATGTAAATGTAAAAACATTTAATTTAACAGCTGTTTAGCTTTAAATGGGAAGAGTGTCAAGGTTTAATGATTTAACACAGACATGTCAAACTGCCGGCCCATGGGCCGGATATGTCATGCCAAAATCGCGCCTACCCCATTGCCGGGAATGGGGGAAAAGTCGTGATACGTCACGTGACATCACATGACATCATGAGTTTGACATGCCTGATTTAACAACTAAACAGCTAATATAAAAATGTAATGTGGGTGATGTAAAAATAAGAATAACTCAGCAGGTATGTGTATCCCTTTAAGAGTCTAAGTATAAAAGGGAAGTTTTTTTTTTGCTGGATTCTTTCTCTCTCTCATCCGTTTGACTGTTGTAACTGCTGTGTATTGGAGTTTGCTGTTTCACCATGTGTATGTATTTTATTTCTAGTGTATATTTGTAGATAGTATAATATAAACCGTTTTGGGACGTGGTGGCTCAGAGGGTTAAGACGCTGAGCTTGTCGATCAGAAGGTCGGCAGTTTGGCGGGTCGAATCCCGAGTGCTGCGTAACAGAGTGAGCACCTGTTACTCGTCCCAGCTTCTGCCCACCTAGCAGTTCGAAAGCACATAAAAATGAAAGTAGAAAAATAGGGACCACTATGGTGGGAAGGTAACAGCGTTCCGTGAGCCTTTGGCGTCTAGTCATGCCGGCCACATGACCACGGAGAAGTCCTCGGACAAGCGCTGGCTCTTCAGCTTTGAAACGGAGATGAGCACCGGCCCCTAGAGTCGGAAACGACTAGCACACATGTGCGGGGGAACCTTTACCTTTACTTTATAATATAAACCACATTTAATACAAACCACTGTGTACTGTATTTACTCCTGGTTTACCTAATAAGACTGTGCATGCTCTGAGAACATCTAACTTTTCTTGTAATTTAAATACAGTATTATATGCACAAAAATACAGTATTATCTGCATAATTATAGAATGAAAGGGAGCAGGTCTTGGCTGGAGGAAGTTTACTGCATCATTTTTTTCAGGCATTTTAGAAATAATGAACTCTCTTTGAACATGATTGTCAAGTCACTTGCTAACCAGAAAGTTAGGTGATACTTTGTTAAATTGGTAAGACTGTGAATAGGTAGTCTCAACTACATTCAGCTTGCTAGGTGGAATGCGTATTAGGCAATATTTTAAGCAGTTAGTTCCTAAATTGTTTAGAAATGTAGCTTTATAGACTAATATTACTACTGTAGATACAGCCAGGTAGCTCATGGGCAACAAATGCTATGCACTTGTGACCACTTAATAATTAGGGCCTGGATTCTAAAAATTTCACATTATTTTCAGATGTAATCCACAAAGAATGTACTGTAGGAACACATGTGTCAGCCTAACAATGTAGATGAGATTAAGAAATCAAGGTCAGAATTGCTTTTATTGTAATGGTTATACCAGTGATGGCAAAACTTTTAGAGACCAAGTGCCCAAACTGCAACCCAAAATCCACTTATGTATCGTCGGGTGCCAGGTGGGCGTAGCCCATTGGGTGATTATGGCCCTTTGGGTGGGTATGGCCCATTGGGTGGGCATGGCTGCAGTGGTAACGGCAGACTGGGTGGGACTAAAAAGTTCAATCAATCAATTCCAACTTTGCAAGATCTTTTTTTCCCCGCAAGAAGTTGAAATTGATTGATTGATTGAACCTTTTTTTGCACATGGCGGTGGAGGCCTAAAGCAAAAAGGGTTTTATAAAACCCAGCTGAAGGCCTAGGACTGGGCTGACAGCGTGCGTGCCCACAGAGAGGGCTCTGTGTGCCACCTGTGGCACCAGTGCCATAGGTTCGCCACCACAGGGTTATACTATCAGAATTTTGCAAGTTTGAAAATGCTTTACTTTCTCTTTATCTTCATATGAACTAGAGAGAGGCCTCTATGAGACATTTACTTAAACCAATTTCCTGGATTGGACTCAAGTTCCTCTTAATTGACTGTTGCTTGCTGGTTGACTCTTTCTTTTTTCCTTCAAGACTTTTCCCAATTCTGTTGACAACATGACAATCATCCAGGAATGAGAGTTATTAGGATTCACTTAGGCTTGGTTATTCCAGTTCCAGTAGAATAATAGCTGGTGCACTAGCTGAAATTGACCACAGATGTTCCTTCCAAACTGTTCTTTTAGTAATAGACTGAAATCAAAGGGACAGCCCAAACTAACCTAAATAACCAGCTGTGCATGGAATCATCATTTTATTCGAATTCAGTTTCATTTTATTGTCCTTCATCATTTCCTCCAGAGAACTACCAACTACCTGCACAGCCCCTCTTGATGAAGGTGGAAGAAAGGAGATATTATCATTCAGTTCCCAATTTCTTGATAACTGCGGCAAAAGCTTAATACAGATATTGAACAATAAGGGAGAAAGAACTGAGCCCTTTTAGACTGTGCCATGTAGCTGAACAGAAATCTCTCAAAATCACTCTCTGGTGGAATCCTACAGATAGTAATGGAACAACCAAAACACAACTAAACCATCAAACTGTTGCAGTAATATTACATCATGACCAATAATGTCAAAGTCCTTGGAAAGTTCAAGCAGAACCATAATGTAGAAGTCACCAGGTCTCATGGTAAAGGTCAACCATCAGGGCAACCAAAATTTATTTAATACTATATTCAGGCCTGAAGCCAGACTCAAAGCAGATTTAGATAATTAGCTTTTTTTAAACTGGATGCCACCATTCTAACACCTTGCCAAGACATTAAAGACTAACAGAAATGAGCATTTCAAGGTGAATGCAAAAAGATATATGATCTAGCCCAGGGCTTTTCAACTTTTTTATCCATTGTACCAATTTTCGGATATGACAAAATTCGAGTACCACCATTCGCCTAGCAAGGTGTCAAAAATTTGATGACCAAAAAGAACGGGAAAAAGTGATTAAGTACAGGTAGTCCTCGACTTACAACAGTTCGCTCAGTGACTGTTCAAAGATACAATGGCACTGGAAAAAGTGCCCCCCAAGCCACAGCTGAGCAAGACACCTGCCTGCCCACCTGGCAGCGCTCTTCCTCCTGTCCAAGGTTTTCATTGCTGTGAGCATTTCTGTTGAGGATTGGCAGTGGGGGTGGGGGGTGGTGTGGTGTTTGATTTTTATTCTCCTTGTCTGCTGGGTGGTTGCAGCAGGTTTTGGTCACTTCACATGAGCCTGGGGCACTGTGGCCATCATAAATATGAATCAGTTGCCAAGCATCTGAATGTAAATCACAAGAACCTGGAGATGCTGCAACATTCCAGCTGATCAATGCTTCTGGGCTCAGCAGAAGCACCAGGATCAGCGCCGAGCTCCAGCAGGAGCCTAGCACTGATCCTGGCGCTTCCACTGAGCCCTGACAGCCCTGCAGCTCCAGCCGTCACTCGCTTAGTCTTGTGCGGTGCTGCCACCAGTTCAGCTCATTCCCCTCCCCCGCTACCACTTTTCTAGGATGGTCGCATACCACGCGCTAGGTGTCAATGTACTACAGGTGGTACTCCTACCACTGGTTGAAAAGCCCTGAACTAGCCTACCACAAACTACAACAATTCAAACTAAATGTTTGAAAATGTTTGGAAATAATATTTCCTATAAAATTACTGTTCATGTAACACTCAGTAGATCCCAAATACATCTCTATAATCATACAATTTCTCCTTAGAATCTGATTTGTATTTGAAACAGATTTAATTCTTGCCCAGTTAGCAACCACTGAAGTTGTCCAATATACATGAATTAGTAATACATCTCAAAGTCTGCTTACCGTTCTGGCATCCCACAAAGATAAAGTCTTGTCTGCAGAGCTGGTGAGAATAATATTGGAGAAAGGAAAGAACTCGATGCTGTTTACTGAATCCTTGTGGCCACGCAAGGTATACCTGCATCGTTCGCTGTAAAATAATACAATTACGTATCTTGAGCAATTGTGAAATAAATTAACAAGATCAAAGGACGATATGAGTTGGCATCAACAAAACTCAAATGGACAATAAAATTTCCCCAAAATATTTGTATCCTCTTTTTCAGAAATTCAATTATTGAATGTTAGAAATGTTACAGTTACAGGTTCTTGAAAGTTATTACATATTAATATTAATAATTACATACAGGCTAATATATATGTAGATGATAAACTTGATATAAACTATGTTCTTAAAAAGAACAAATATAAAGTAAGAAAATTAAAAGCAAATTAAAAACAAACTAGCATGGCAAGGAAACAAACCAAGAAAAAGGTGCATAAGCAGACAAAAATTAAAACAAAGACAAAAAGAAAATACAAAAAAACCCAATGAATGTAGTAAACCATGGGTGTCAAACTCGCCATGTCATGTGACATGTCATGACTCTTTTTGCATTGCCGGAAATGGGGTGGGCGCAGCTTCAGTATGAAGAAACCAGCCTGCGGGCTAGCAGTTTGATACCTCTGTACTAAACTACTCAAATTTCTAAGCTCTGTGTTGTCATAAATTAGGAATCATATTATTTGATTTTGTCTCTTCTTTGGTAGAGAGAGAGTATTCAAAGGCTGAGATTAATTAATTTTGCTATATAGGTATTCTTCCAGGAATGCATAATTGCAGTCCAAGAACATCTAATATCTAAATCAGGGGTCTTCAAACTTGGCCCTTTTATGACTTATGGACTTCAACTCCCAGAATTCTTCAGCTAGGCACACTGGCTGAGGAATTCTGGGAGTTGAAGTCCACAAGTCATAAAAGGGCCAAGTTTGAAGACCCCTGATCTAAATAATAAGGAAACGGCAGTGCACTAAGGTTCCTTCCATATTACACCTCCAATAGAGAAGGTTGACAGCCAACCTTTTCTAAACATTATTGCAGGGATTCAATACTCTCCAAATATTTTTAATTTATCCAATTTTTAAAATCATATGATATATACTGTATCTAACAATCCTGAAACCTGAAAACTATCCTGAAAACAATCCTGAATCCTAAAATCCTGAAATCTTTAAAAACATAAACGGAAAGGTTCTGTTTCCTCTTATATCCACTATGACACACTGCTTACTGCCATCTCTGCTCACTGAAACAAATCAAAACTTCTGCCCCAGTACTGGACTGAGGTTTATGATTGACTTCTATTATTAGAGGTCAGCAAACTCTTTAAAGGGACAGAGCCTGCCCCTTCTCAGTTTCTGCAAACACAGTTGGCAGATTTTGCAGGCCAAAGAATATGGAAGCCATTGGATGGCCCAGGTTTGCCAGCAAGAAGGCCACTCTTGCCCAGGACTTCCCACTCCCACCCTCATCCCAGGAACTTGAATGAGGCTCAGGCCTGGTGATCTGCTACCTGCCCACCTGTCTTCTGCTCTAATAAACAATCTATCTTAATTACAACAGCTGCTTCCAATTGAGCACCCAGGTTTTTTCTTGATATACTTTAATGCTTTTCAACCGGTGGTATGCGTACCACTGGTGGTACGCAAGCACCTGGCTGGTGGTACACGCCGTTGCCTTCCTCCCCCCCCCACTCCGCTCCTTCCCAGCTCACTTGCTTGAGGAAAACATGCTGCTTGGTGGCGGCCTGCAGAAACCCTACCAAGGGCATGCAAAGAGCACAGGCGCAGGCTCTTGGCTGTCTGATCGCCTTTCTCCCCCCACCATCTTTTTGGGTTTTTTTTTAACTTGCCACTTTTAGAGGCAGTGTAAAGGCAAACTCTGGGAGGCGCGCACAGGGCGAGTGTCTTGGTTGTCTTTCTCCCCCTCCACCCAGAAAATAGAGCGGGCCAGGGAGGAAGAGGGGGCCACCTGCTACTAGAGAGGGCCTGGCCAGACGGAGGCTCTCAGCCAAGCCAGCGCGCTCCCCGCATGGTTCCAAGGATTACTGTCACCAGCTGCAGGGCTGATGCCTTGCAGCCACTGCTCCTGTCATAGGACAGAGCACCAGCAGCCACGAGGCCACACCAGCCCAGAGCGAGTGAATCAGGTAGGAGCCTGGTTGGCCATTTGTTTAGTGACCATTGGATTCAGCCTTCCATCCTTCCGAGGTCAGTAAAATGAGGGCCAAAATTATTTGGGGCCATAGGCTGACTCTGTAAACTGCTTAGAGAGGACTGTGAAGTGGTATATAAGTCTAAGTGCTATTGCTATTGCTATTGCTATTTTTATGTTCTTTTTAATCTACTTGAAGATATAACTTCAAAGTCTTGTGGGATGTAACAAAATTCTGCTTGGCGGTTTGCCAAGTAGAACTCTGTTACAAAAATCATAGGAATATAAAAATCAATAGTCCTTTCTTTTATTATCATATATTAATGGCTTTTATATTCATTTTACAAAATGTTATGCTTTTTTTTACAACTAAAGCAATATAATAAACTCGGATATTGAACTGTGACCACTATAGAGTTTATTGATTAGAATAGTGTATTTAGCAAATGAAGAGAAAGCAAAAAATATACATCTTCACAGTTGGAAACATAGTGTGAGGCAGATTACAATCTTGGATTGCCAGCATGCATCACAATGTCACCACATCATGTGGAAGAAACGTCCTATAATTTTACTAAAAAAACCCTATATGAATAGACATGTTAAAACAACTGAAAATATTTGAGGGGCTATCACAGAGAAGAGGAGGATAAAACTACAATTCAAAGCATCTGAGGGCAAGGCAAGAAGTAATGGATAGAAATTTATTATAGAGAGATGCAGCCTAGAATTAAAGAGAAACTTCCTGACAGTGAGAAAAATATGTCAGGACCCACCCCAATCCACATCTTAGGAAAGAAGAACTCTAAGAAGAACCTATAATCCTTCTTCTCCCTGAACAGGACCAGGGCAGCCACTCTGGGTTTGGCAGGCTCAATAAATCCCCTTTCTAGGTTTTTTTTATGAATCTTTCCATCTCCACCATTTCTTTTGGGCTCATGGCGTACATCCTGGGCTTCGGGAGTTTTGTCCCAGATTTGAATTCTATAGCACAGTCTGTGGGCCGATGAGGGGGAAGTTCATCTGCCCGTTCCTCACTGAAAACTTCAGCAAGGTCCCTGTATTCCTCCGGTATTTCTGGTAACCCCTTCTCTTCCCCCACTGATGCTGTCTCCTCTCTTCAGGTTGGGGGGGGGGGATGTTTTGGGGTGTTACATTCCTATGCTCCTCCTCTGGGAAGTTGAGATCTACTGTCCTCCAATTCACCCAGGGATTCCATTTCTTAAGCCATTCCAATCCTAAAATCATTGGGCATTCCATGCCTGGGGTCACTACAAATGTTATGTCTTCCTCATGAGTCCCCAGGGACATGTGAACTGGTAAGAAGGCTAGGGTAGCTGGGACCCCTTCTGCTATGGACCCATCTAACCAACCAAAGGAGATTGATTGTTTTAGTCTCCTCACTGGAATGCCCAAATCCTGCCCCCCAGAGTTGGGCTGATGAGGAAGCGGGTGCAGCCAAAGTCTATTAGGGCTTTTACTTTGATGGCTTCAGGCATGGAGGAAGCTAATATAGTCACTGTCTTAAGGATGGGTAGAATGGGTCAACTTATCAATGTTTCTCCCTCCGAGCTGTCTTCCGAGGTGTCCACCACCCCTGCGGTGTAGGCCAGAATCCCTTCCCAGTCCTTGGCAGGGTTTGGGGATTCTACAGCCTCTGTCCCTCTCATGGCAGGTTCTTTTAGGTTGCCTTGGGACTTCCCTGGTCTCCTGGAGGGTGATGCCTCTGATTTGCAATGAGGGGCTTTTGAGCGGCATTCTGCGGTACGGTGGCCCTCTCTCCCGCATTTGAAACAGCCTGTTGATTTGTTAGCAGTGGACGATGGTTTCGCTGGCTCGTGTGTTGGCTCGGGTGGTAGGCGGGCCCATGGTTTTCCCCGGTGGTGCCTTTTTAGTAGACTTATCTCCGCCTCCTCTGCCATGACATACCAGTCATCGAGATGGTGTGGGTCTCCTCAAGGCAGGCTAGCATCATACAGGTCGTAGTTTAGGCCATTGTTGAAATGGCTAAGGAGGATGTCTTCCGGTCAATTCAGCTTACTGGCAATGGCTCAGAATTCTTGGGTATATTCAGCCACCAGCTGTCGGCCCTGCCTCACCATTTTGATTCTCTCCTGGGCCTTACGATCAGCCAAAGGGTCCTCAAACTGCCTCCTCAAGGATGACATGAATTGGTTGAAATCGTTGAGTTCTGGGGCATTGGAGTCATACAGGTTCACCACCCAGTCTGCAGCCGGTCCGTCCAGGGAGGATTGCACAATGCGGATGCGGGCTTTGTCACTGGGGATGTCCTGTCTGTATTCTTCCATATAGCTGAGGACTTGGGTTAGGAAAACCCCCAAGCGTGGTGGCTCTCCCCTGAATTTCGCTTCCAGGGGCAGTAGTCTTTAAATGGATCAGTGTCTGCGCAGCGGGCGGTATTGTCCCTCATCCTGATCCCCATTTGTGGTTCGGCGGGGGGTGCTGCTGCTGAGGTAGCAGCTCCTGGTCCAGCGGATGGCCCCAGTGTTGCAGGTTCCGGATCCCCCTCCCCCGTCTCTCCAGTTGCGGCCCTAGGCGCTGCTGCAGCTGAGGTATTGAGGTTTCTCCTCTCTTAGTGAGCTAAGGGTTTTCTTCATCAGGTCAATATCTTTCTCTAGGATCCACTCCTCTTCACTGACGTGCAGGGAGCTCTCCATTTCTTGCCTCTATTTGGGTTGGTGGCTGCCCCACCTCAGGGTCACTTTCTCAGATGCCTTTTCCCACTCACTCTTCCTTCCAACCCCCATTGACCACCCTGGTTTGCGATCGTGCACCTCCACCATCTCTTCCCCAGAGGAATATGATGCTTCAGCTTCTGATCGTTGGTGCGGTTTCATTCGGGGGGGAAGCTCCCTTTCCATGGGGCTTTCCTCCTCCCTTGCCTCGTTGTTAGACATTGTATTTTTTGCAAAGTCCCCCAGTAAGGTTTTTCCTTCCAGGTTGACTCTTAATGCAGATCCTGTCTAATGTCAGGATCCACACCAATCCACATCTTAGGAAAGAAGAACTCTTGGAGACAAGATTGTCCAATAGGAACTTTTACTAAAACATGGTTGACAGTGGATAATTCCAGTCAGAGATACAAACCAGAGTTCCCCCCACTGCCTCTTTCTTTGTTCTTCTTAGTTCAAAGGGTTTCTTCTCTGGTCTTTTGTGATGGCCTCCAGGCAGGCTGAATAAACAACCCTTGCATCTAAGGGATAGAGATGGCTCTTAACAACCCTGCCTTCTCTTCCCCTCCTTGGAAAATGGCAGAATCCAGTAAGGGGGTGAGATTTAGATTTGCACAGTTAGAAATGAAATATAAATGGATTCTGACACAATTAATCAGTGGAACAGCTTACCTTCAGATCCATCACTGGAGGCTTTTAAGAAGAGACTGGACAGCCATTTGTCAGGAATGGTATTGGTACAGGTTCTCCTGCTTGAGCAGGGGGTTGGACTAGAACACTTCCATTATGTGTACTGTATATAGTCCTGGATGATGGGCTCCTCAGGTCCAATAGGACTCAATATGCTCCTAGGGAATAGCTGAGGATCTTTCAGAATACAAATAGTGTTTATGACATGGCTAGTTTAAAGCCCTCAAGATACCTAGCTGCTCATATTATGATGTAGAGAAAGCAAATTCAAAACTGCAAAGACAGAATTATTATTAGCCATCTCAGGTAGAACAGATCATGTGTAGAGTAAGGAAAGTGACCATGACAGAGATATGCAATAGGCAGATTATATTCAGAAACAGTTCAGACAAACATCTCTCTCAGTGAAATATAAGAAGGGGAGGAAACATAGCACAATCAGACTTGCAAATGTTTATATGAATAAACATATAATATGAATAAAAATCATTTTAGCCTTCCTGTGGATGGTTATCTAGTGGAGTTACCATGAGGAAACAGACACCACATGAATTACTGGAATTCTACTTTACTGTTATAAGATAGAATAATAAAATTTTGAAAATCTCCTATTTTAAAAAGGATCAAATTATCATACAATATTCTTAATTTCACATGCTAGCAAAATAATGCTTAGAATCATGCAATAGCAATAGCACTTAGATTAATATACCCAGTGCTTTTTTTGTAAAAGAAAAAGGTGCCGGAACTCACACATGTCATACAACCCACCTTGCCTACTCTACAAGGTTCCATCCAAAAAAAGTTGCCAGAACTCCATTCTGAGTGTTCTATGACAAAAAAGCCCTGAATATACCATATTTTTCCATCTATAAGATGCATCCTTTATAAGATATAAGATGCTCTCCACACCAATTAGCTGTTCGGCAGAGCGCAGAACAGCTGAGCCGGCAAATTCGGAAGTTCAGCCAGCCGATGATCTTGTCCCCTCCCACCTCCCGTTAGTGGCAAGCCCACAGAGGCTTGACACCTGCACCAGATGGCATGGCATCCCACACAGGCATGCCCTGGGCTGTGGAGGTTACCATTATTTTTTCATGTATAAGACGCACTGATTTTTGAAGAGGATGTTTGCAGGAAAAAATAGTGTCTTATACACAGAAAAATACGGTACCACTTCATAATGCTTCACAGCCCACTCTAAGTGGTTTACAGAGTCAGCATATTGCTCCCAACAATTTGGTTCCTCATTTTATCAACCTCGGAAGGATGGAAGGCTAAATCAACCTTGAGCCGGTCAAGATCAAACTCCTGGCTGTGGGCAGAGTTAGCCTGCAATACTGCATTCTAACCACTGTGCCACCACAGCTCCAATGGCTGCAATGAAGATTAGAGCCCAAGTCAAAAGGGAGATACCAGACATTCAAACTGATTTTAAAAAAAATAAAGAAACAAAAAACATTACTGCTGATATATGATATGTAACTGAGCAATCCACAGAATATCAAAAAGAAATCAACAGTGTCAGTTCTGCTCCAACTTGATCCCTTGACGCAATTCATTGTGAAAGGTTTACTTTACTAAAGTCCAAGTGGATTATAGCAGGGCTTTTCAACCTTTCCTACCACTTTTAGGACATGACAATATTTGAGTACCACCAGTGCTTAGCAAGGTGTCAAAACTTGATGACTAAAAAATGGGGGGGGGGGGATTTTGAGTTTTACTGATTAGATTAATTTGTTGTTATATAAATGGCTAGTTTATAATATTATGGAAAAGTAAAAAGTTGAGGTTCACTTCAAAAGTTGAGGTTCACTTCCTTCTACTGCAACAGAGGAAGACTGTTCTTTTCCCCTTCTCCCCCTCACTTTTTCCTCCTTTTTCCTCCCTACTGTATCCTACTATTATACTATTTGTATAATCTAATAAAATATTACAAACTGTAGAAAAAATAAAAAAGTACCAGTTTTAATTTCTTCAGTGGCTGTTCCTTTGCTGAATCACTTTTCCTTTGCACTGACAAATGTATAATGAATTTATCCATGTTTATTAATATGCACCACTACCATCTAGCTCAGGGTTCTTCAAACTTGGCACTTTTAAGACTTGTGGACCAACTCCCAGAATTCCTCAGCCATCATGGAGGAATTTAGGAATTCTGGGAGTTGAAGTCTACAGGTCTTAAAGTTGCTAAGTAAGCCAGCTGGTCAGCCCTTCTTCCTCTCTCCCTTCTTAGCTCTCTTTCCACAGTGTAGTAAAAAATGCACCCCTCCCCAATCCCTTCCCTGTACCCTTAAAAATACAGGAATCAAGTACAAAACAAGAAAAGCTCACAAAATAAAAAAACACATTAACTCCGGGGTTTTTTTTTCCTTTAAGCTGCCTCAGGTGTATCATGTGTCACAATGTTGCAATCTCAGACTGAAAGGCTCTGGCAATTGCAAAAAGCTTTAGCCTTAAATTAAGCCTGTTTACCTTCAAAGAAAATTTTCTAAAAGCCATATTCAGACTCAAAATAAGGGGGTAAAACTAATTACATTTGTTTAAAGGGATTAAACCTATGGAAATCAACACTTTGGACTCATTGCTAGCCTAAAATACAGACTAAAATATTCCAATAACCAAGGCACACTGTTAAAACTGTACAAAAATCCTTATGGTAACCCAATCAAGCTGCCAGCTTATCCAGCACTAAATAAACCCATCTCTTTTCCAACATGTTCCTCTGCCAGCACTGATTGCATTCTCCTGGCTGGAGATCTTTTCTTCTAGCAACAGTGCTGCTTCTTCCCTGTGCCCGTTTCCTCCCTGCTTGCTGACCTCTCCTTCTCTTTCCCTGTTGTCTTTTTTTCCCCTTTCCCACCCAAACCAACTCCTTTTATAGCCTCTCTTCTTCCCCCCCCCCCCTTTTTTCTTCAATTCACCTCCAGCTCTGTGCTGCATCCAGAAGCAGCAATCAGATGTAGTCAATCAGCTTGAGCCCTGCCGGCTCCTGGGGCTTCTGCCAAGCCCAGACAGTCCTGCAGTTGCAGCTGCCTCTCCCTCAGGCTTGTGTCACTTTGGCTCATTCCCCTCCCCCACTACACTTGGCTAGCAGTTGCGTACCACCTGCCACATGGAAAGTACCACAGGTGGTATGTGTATGACTGGTTGAAAAGCCCTGGATTGTAGTATAGCAAAGCCGAACTGAGGTTTATGCACCAAACTTTCCCAGTTAACTTTTCCCCTTTGCCCCTTCCCATTGTCCAATCATATTCAGATAAAATGTTTTGAGAAAAGCCTCAGATAAAATATTTTGTGAACGGTCTCTTCAACTGTAGAGTAGATGGTGCAAATGTGCATGCCTTTCCCATCTGTCTGACTCTGAAGTTGTGTCTCTAGAAGATATGATGAGTTGTTAGCCTTCACCCCTTCCTATCCAGCTTCCTCCCCCCATACTTCATGGCAGCCAGTGAATGCAAAGTGCAGGCATGAGATGGCAGTTCTGACATTCTGTTCCCCTTGGAAAGGGGCTAGACCTGGAGGGAAAAGAGAGAAAGAGAGAAGTTAATATAGGTGAATATGGGGTTTATTTGGATAATTGCTATGGAACTTGCACAACAGTCATGGGGCTCACATATGCTGGGCATCTACTCACTCAGTTTCAGAGGGGGGAAGTTCTTCCAGAGGATTAAGTTTTGGAGCTTGTCCCTATGGGTGCATGAATCTAGGCTATCTTTCACTTCAAAATGTTGTTCACCCTCAATGAGAATGGGGGCAAGATGAGGTTCTGTAGCTGCTCGCAAGGGGGAAGTCATTGCAGGTTTCAGTGGAAAATAGGATGTATTTTCCTCAGATTTTTTCGTAGCTTCAGTTCAACAGTTACTGGGCTGACCACCCTGGTTATAGGGAAAGGGCCTATGTACTTCAGACTTAACAATTTTAAAAGCTGTCTGGATTGCAGGTAATTGATAGAAAAGGTAACCCTTGTCTCTGACACTGTAATCCTTTTGAGGGGACCTTTTCTTGTCGATGTATTTCTTGTAGGTGTCTCTAGTGTCATTCAGTGCTTTATGGACCACCAGCCATGTGGTTTGAAGTGATTTCACCCATTCAGCTAGTGAGGTACATTTGGATGAGTGTTGTGAGAACAGCGGCATAGAGATGAAGTCCCAGCCAGCGGCCACACAAAATGAGGCAAATCCAGTGCTGCTGTGTATTGAATTATTGTAAGCTACTTCTGTGAAGGGAAGGAGGTCTGACCAATCATCCTGCTGATAATTAACATAGCATTAGAGATACTGTTCTAACACACTGTTAGTGCATTCACAGGCATCATTAGTCTAAGGGTGATGTGAGGAACTGAGCCCCTGGGTGGTTCCCTAGAGTTTTAAGAATTCTTGCAAAAGTTGGGAAATAAATTGCACTCCTCTATTGAGATAATCCTCTTGGGGGACTCATGGAGGTGATAAATTTGCTTAATGAAGAGTTTTGCAAGAGTGCATGCAGAGGGGATTTGGGGTATGCCACGAAATGCACATGTTTGGAAAACAGATCAGTGATAGCCCATATGATGGTATTTCCTGAGCTCTCTGGCAGTTCAGCAATAAAGGCTATGTATATCTCCTTCCAAGGAGCTGTGGGGTTGGCAACAGGTTGTAGAAGACCAGGTGGTTTACCAGTGTGTCCTGTCACATATGGGACAATTGGTGACATAGCCTTCTATGTCATTCTTCATCCTCAGCCACCAGAATTGGTGCCTCACAAGGTGCAGTGTTTTGACAAAACCAAAATGCCCAGCAGTCTTAGATCATAGCTCCATTGCAGGATTAAGGCCCTTTGGATTGCAGGTACATAGTTTGGTCCCAATTCAGGTAAGGCCATCACGTATGGAGATGTCATTTTTGTGAACGAGTCATCTCTTGTCAGGGCTGCCTTCAAAGTATGGATGAGATTGTCAGCTATTTTGAGTTCCATTTTTCCTTGAGTTTTGGTGATAGCTGGGTCTAATATTTGGCTAGATGGGATGATGAAGTTCATAACATCTTCTCTGGTGCTATTATACTGGGGTAGTCTCTCTCTCCTTTAGTTGTAAGTTTGTTATTGGCAGGGCAATTTGGGCAAATGCTGGTATAAAATCTCTGTAGAAGTTTGTGAAGCCTAGAAAGCTCTGCATTTGCTTTCGAGTGCAGGGTGCCTCCCACTCAAGTACTGTTTCTACTTTTTCTGGGTCCATTTTCACCCCTTCATGAGAGATGTGATACCCTAAGTAGTCCAATTTAGTTTTGTGAAATTCACACTTGGAAAGCTTCACATACAACTGTGCAGCCAAAAGTTTTTCTAGGACAGTCTTCACCAGCTTCATGTGTTTGTCCATGCTTTCTGTCATCTAGGTAAACCAGAACTCCCTTAAATAGATACTCATGCAATACTTCGTTCATTAGTTGTATGAAGACTGTGGGTGCTTCTTATAACCCAAATGGGAGAACCCAAAAATGAAAGCAGCCCAATGGACAATTGAAAGCGGTCTTCCATTCATCACCCTTTTTGATCTGCACCTGGTAATAGGTTTCCCTTAGGTCCAATTTGGTGAAGAACAGGACTTTCTTGTTTTTCTTTGAAGATGTTTTGCTTCTCATCCAAGAAGCTTCTTCAGCTCTGACTGGATGGTGTGAAATGGAAGGATTTATATTCCTTGCAGACAGCTGATCATTTGCATTCTTTTAGACAGTGGTTGAGGCCACTTGGAAGTTTATCTGTGTCTTCAAGGTCATGTGAGTGGTGCAAATCAATGTGGAGCCTTCTTGGAACTGCTGAAAGGACTGTGTTGTAGACTGGAGACTGATGTCATATCCCTCCCCCTATATTGAGAGAAAACTGTTCAGTTTTGACACAGATGGACTCTTTGACCCCTCTTTCAAACCAGCAGTCTTCTCTGTCTAAAATGTGGACTTCGCTGTCTTCAAAGGAATGCCCTCTGTCTTTTAAAAGCAGATACACTGCTATCGGTGTCTTGAGCTCACGGATGTGCACCCCAAGCCTCTCCACCAAATTGGGACTAACTAGGCAGCAGGTGGACCCGGAATATAGTAAGGCTGTTAGTATACTCTTCTGGCCCAAGGAAGCCACCATAACTCTATTTCCACTATCATCAGTTTATTTATTTATTTATTAATTATATTTGTATACTGCCCTTCTCCCGAAAGACTCAGGGCGGTGAACAGGGCATATAAAATATGCCCTGTTCATATTTCCACGTACCTGTCTACACCACTGTTGCTTACTCCGGTTCGGTTCAGGTCCTTTGTTGGTGTTTGCTAGACAACAGAGTGAACTCTATGACATCAACCCCTTTGTGCACTACTTCTTTGGATTTGGGATTTGGTTTGCCTCTTTTCAGTGCAGCATTTGGGGTGGTTGGCACAATCTTGGGACAGGGCGGTCAATGACTTAGTAGCCTTACTTGCCATGCTGGAAACATCCTTTCGAGTGTCGTCTAGGGCTGGAGCTCCTTCTGCCCATCTTCAGAGGGCCTCTCATCTCCAATGCTCTAAAATGTCTGGGTTCTCTCCTTGGGTGTTCATGGAACACAGCCAAGTCAATCTCTTCTTCACCAGCCAGGACATACCATGCTCGAAGGGTCTGTGGCAATACTTGAGACAGGCAGCACCTCATGAGCCAGGCCCTGCCAGAAGTATTCAAGTAGTATTTCTTGGGGCCTGTCCAAGAGTTTGCTGGCCAAGCACTGGAATTCTTGGATATAGGCTGTGACAGATCGCTTTCCCTGCTTGATGTTTCTGATTCTGGTCTTGGCTCTCTGATCTGCCTGTGGGTCCTTGAACCAGGGTCATCATGAAAGCATCAAAGTTATGGAGCTCTTCAGCATCTTCATGCAGTGCCATAACCCAATCAGTGGTTTTGTCTTCTGGCACTCAGGTGACACAGCACACTCTGCCCATATTCCTCCATGAAATCTCAGACTTGAATGAGGAAGAATAATTGCTTTGTTTCTCCATTGAATGTTACCATCAGCCTAAGTTGACGATGGTCATCCTTGGCCACTGGGACAGCTGGTACCAGCAGTGCAGCTAGGCCCAGCAGTGCTGGAGTGGGGCTGGTGGCAGGTAGCCCTGGTCCCTGGGCATGAGCTTGGCCAAGCTGTTCTAGGGGTTCACGTAACATAAATTCTATGAATCTCTCTCTCAATAGATCAATTGCCCATTTGATTGCTGCTGCTTGGAATTCCCTCTCAGCCTGTGCTGGCTTGAAAGGTACCTCTGGGCATCATGTCTTGGGTTACTACTGCTGGAAGCTCCTCCAATTTCTTCACCTCCAGGAAGCAACAGGGAGGGCTCCTGCCATTCCTTGGGGATTCAGGGCAGGGGCATCAGTCTCCACGCTGATGCCTTCAGCCTTGCACCAGAGTTGTCTGGCTGCTCCTGTTTTAGGAACTGTTTCTTCAACTGTAGAGTAGGCAGTGTGGATGTACATGCCTTTCCTAGCTGTTTGACCTTGAAATTTTGTCTCTAGAAGATAACATGAATCATTAGCCTTCCCCCATCCCATCCAGCTCTCTCCCCACATAGTTCATGGCAGATTGGCACCCAGCAAATGCGAAGAGCAGGCGTGAGATGGCAGTTATGACAAACAGGTTCTTTATTGATTATAGAAGGACCTTTGAGCTTGTGGACCTTCAAACTATAAAAGAAAATATATACAGGACAGAAAGATATAGTCCAGATGAAACATGGTAAAAAACAGGTTATAGTTCAGCAAAGGAATTGTACAAAGTTGTATATTCTCTTCCTTATTTATTCAACCTATAAGCTGAATATATATTGAGACAGACTAAATTAGAAGAAAAAAAGTGTGCTTTAACATTGAATAAAAACAAACATCAATAAACTGAACAGGTAGTCCTTGACTTATAACCTAAAATCAAGCCTAAAATTGACCCTAACATTTCTGTTGCTAGGTGAGACACGTTTCTAAAGTGAATTTTGCTCCATTTTTCCTCCCCCAGCAAATGCACAGGATGTGGCAAGTGCATGGGGGCTGACAGTGTCCAGCAGCGTCTGCAACCTGCTAGTCCCTCAGTGGGTGCATTCTGGGACTCCATAGCCCACTGCAACCCACGGGCTAGCCCTCCAAACAGCAGGCGTGGCGGCAGCACTGGCAGCAGAGGCATGGGGATGGAAGGCATGTGATCAAGCCTGCCAGAATCCCCTGCTCCATTCCACCTTCTGTCTTTGCATGGCTGCGATGGGGCAGGTGGCTGTGATGCTGCCCAGCACATGCAATGGGCTGGATTGCGTCCCTCTCCCTAGGACCTCTGCCTCCTGCCACTGCCGCACCTGCTGCTTAGAGGGCTGGCCGAGGGGTCACAGAAGGCTTCAGAGCATCATCGACCCTTGCATGCTCACCATCTCCTGTGTGCGCAGCAGGGGAGGTACCTGGCCAGACTGGGCTGGGGCTCTGGGGACCGGTTCTTTGCTGTCCCCGGGGCAGCCCTGTGGGCAAAATCTGGGCCCATCTGGATGAGGCAAGGGAGGTAGTGGGGCGACAGTGGTGCCACATCATGGTCCCTGCATGCTTGGCCCCCGCCATTCAACCTCACCCTCCAGTGAGCACTCTGGGAGCTCAAGAGCCAGGCTGATGCCAGCTTCCCAAGGCCCTGAGCAACCCATGCTGCCATCCAGGGTGCCCCTCATCCAGCCCGAGAGGGTTGGTGAGGCTCCTCCAGTAGATCAAGCCCCAGCACCCACCCTGGTCCCACTCTCCTTCCCAGGAGATCTCCCCCAGCCTTGCTTGGGCCCCCACAGTCACCAGTGATGCGATTGACATTGATCTGGCCACTCCCACCCCAGCCATGCCCACCCGGCCATCCACAGCCACCCAGCTATGCCTACCCCAGCCACCCCCATCCATCTAGCCACACCCATCATGGCCACACTCACCCAGCCCCCCAAAGGCAACCGCAATGCTGATGTGGCCCTCAATGAAATTGAGTTTGACACCCCTGCTATAGAAAATATATTCTGATGCTATGATCTGTCTATTCAAATGAATATCAGCATAGTACTATAATTGATTGATTATCAGGCAATAATTTTTATGGCATGTTATGGAAGTGAAAGTTGGATTCTGAAGAAGCAGGATAGAAAAAGTACTGATAGCTTTGAACTTTGGTGCTGGAAAACAGTCCTGAGAACAATATGAATAACGAAGAAAACAAACACATGAATCATCCAACAAATCAATGCAGAGTTGTCGCTACAGGCTCAAACAACTAGTCTCAAATTAGCATCTGCCACAACTATTTCTCTCCCTTTCCTTCAGTCTCCTGAAGCCAAACTGATTTTTTTTAAAAAAACACAGTAGGGATAGGGATCTGATGAGAAAGCAGGCACAAGAGGAATAAGAGTGTGATACAGAAGTGGGGAAGGCAGGGGGATAACTTGCAGAGAACTAGGCGTTCTTCACTTGGCTTGTACCTTCAGGCTGACTTCCCATTAATGCTTTCAGTTCAGTTATTAGTGCTGTGCAGAAAAATTCTCATGAAGGTTTTTCTATTACCTGTAATTCAGTTTGATGAAATAAGATTTGCTTTCAAAGTTTCTTTCAAATGAGTGAAGTATGTTCAAAATTGCTACTGTGCCTGCTTAGTCACAAGTAATTTGCATTAAATTAAAGTTGTCTGCTAGCAAAGAAGGTGGAGGAGTATCTCTCAGCCCATATTCACCCTGTTCTCCCCCTCCTGCCAATCCTTCATCAGCTGCCAGAGCAGAAAGGTAACATATAAAATCAAAGAAAAAAATAATGAAAGAACAATTTTCTTACCTTTAATATAAAACACGCAGACATAATGATTAAATGTAAAATAATTCTAAGCATTCAAATACAGGTAGTCCTCAATTTAAGATCACAATTGAGCCCAAAATTTATGTTGTGATAAATTAATGTGATAAATTTGTTAAGTTAGTTTTGGCCCATTTTACAACTTTTTTGGCACATTTGTTAAGGGAATCACTGCAGTTGTTAAATTAGTAACATGATTGTTAAGTGAATCTGGTGTCCCCATTGACTTTGTTTGTCAGAAGGTTGCAAAAGGGGATCACGGGATTGTGGGACACTGCAACCGTCATAAATTTGAGTCAGTTGTCAAGCATCTGAACGCAAATCACATGACCATGGGGATGCTACAATGGTCTTAAGTGTGAAAAATGGTCATAGGTCTCTTTTTTCAGTGCTGTTATAACTTCAAATGGTCACTAAATGAACTGTTGTAAGTCGAGGACTGCCTGTATATGTTTGAGACTAAATAGCTGTTTGCATTTTTTTTTATCTTTGAAATTAATTTGGAGAAGATAAATATTTGCATATGGAGGATTTTGCATATGGAGGATTCCAAAAGGGAATGTTGCAGAGAATAAGTCAAACTTCTCCTCTCTATGTCAGCCCCTCATGTACTGCAAGACAGCTGTCATGTCTCCCCTAATCCTTCTCTTCATTAGGCTAGACATACCTAGTTCTCTTAATCAGTCCTCATACGATTTATACTTACAGTAGTTGTTCTTCTCTGAATTCTTTCTAGGGTCTCAGCATCTTTTTTTTTATTGTGGTAACCAACATTTGATACAGTATTTCAAGTGTGGACTCACTAGTGCAGGGGTGGGCAACCTCGGCACTTTTATGACTCATGGACTTCAACTCCCAGAATTGCTGAGCCATCCTTTTATCCAGGATGATATAAGGTCTTCTGCCATGGGCAGAGGGCTGGACTAAAAAACCTCCAAGGTCCCTTCCAGCCCTATGGTTCTATTCTATTCTGTTCTGTTCCTTTATTTCCTATTTTGTTCCATTTCATTCCATTCCATTCCATTCCATTCCATTCCATTCCATTCTATTCGTTGGAAAGGATGCCATTTGCTGAAGTTTTAAGAAGGCACACATTTTTTATGCTGAAGGTGTGGGCTAATTTACCAATAAAACATTGTTGTTGTTAGTTGCGAAGTCATGTCCGATCCATCGCGACCCTATGGACAATGTTCCTCCAGGCTTTCCTGTCCTCTACCATCTTCTGGAGTCCATTTAAGCTCACACCTACTGCTTCAGTAACTCCATCCAGCCACCTCATTCTCTGTCGTCCCCTTCTTCTAGTACCCTCAATCGTTCCCAGCATGAGGCTCTTCTCCAGTGAGTCCTTCCTTCTCATTAGGTGGCCAAAGTATTTGAGTTTTAGCTTCAGGATCTGGCCTTCTAAAGAGCAGTCAGGGTTGATCTCCTCTAGGACTGACCGGTTTGATCGCCTTGCAGTCCAAGGGACTCGCAGGAGTCTTCTCCAGCACCAGAGTTCAAAGGCTTCAATTCTTTGGCGCTCAGCCTTTCTTATGGTCCAACTTTCACTGCCATACATTGCAACTGAAAAGACCATAGCCTTGAGACTATACGCACTTTTGTTGACAGGGTGATGTCTCTGCTTTTTAGTGTGCTGTCTAGATTTGCCATTGCTTTCCTCCCCAGCAGCAACCGTCTTTTAATTTCTTGGCTACAGTCCCCATCTGCAGTGATCTTGGAGCCCAGGAAAATAAAATCTGTCACTACCTCCATTTCTTCCCCATCTATTTGCCAGGAATTAAGAGGGCCGGATGCCATGATCTTGGTTTTCTTAATGTTAAGTTTCAACCCAACTTTTGCACTCTCCTTCTTCACCCGCAACAAGAGGCTTTTTAGTTCTTCTTCACTTTCTGCCATTAGAATGGTATCATCTGCATATCTTAGGTTGTTGATATTTCTTCCGGCAATCTTAATTCCAACTTTTGATTCATCTAGCCCTGCCTTTCTCATGATGTGCTCTGCATATAAGTTAAATAGGCAGGGCAACAGTATACAGCCTTGCCGGACTCCTTTCCCAATTTTGAACCAATCAGTGGTTCCGTGTCCAGTTCTCACTGTTGTTTCTTGGCCCGCATATAGGTTTCTCAAGAGACAAATAAGATGGTCTGGTACACCCATCTCTTTAAGGACTTGCCACTATTTGTTATGATCCACACAAGCAAAGGCTTGTGATTATCAGGGACGTTAAGCTCATTCTTGTATCGTTCTTCTGTGTACTTTTGCCATCTCTTCTTAATCTCTTCTGCCTCTGTTAGGGCCCTGCTATTTTGGTCCTTTATCATGCCCATTTTTGCATTGAACGTTCATCTCTCCAATTTTCTTGAAAAGATCTCTGGTCCTCCCTATTCTATTGTTTTCTTCTGTTTCTTTGCACTGTTCATTTAAGAAGGCATTCTTATCTCTTCTAGCTATTCTCTGGAATTCTGCATTCAATTGGGCGTATCTTTCTTTTTCACCCTTGCCTTTTGCTTCCCTCCTTTCCTCATCTATTTGCAAAGCTTCCTCAGACAGCCATTTTGCTTTCTTGCATTTCTTTTTCTTTGGTATGGTTTTGGTTGCTACCTCTTGTACAATGTTGTGAACCTGTGTCCATAGTTCTTCAGGCATCCTGTCTATCAGATCTAATTCCTTAAATCTATTTGTCACCTCTACTGTATATTCAACAGGAATATGATTTAATTCATACCTGAGTGGCCTAGCACTTTTCCCTACTTTCTTCAGTTTAAGCCTAAACTTTGCAACGAGAAGCTCATGGTCTGAGCCACAGTCAGCTCCTGGTCTTGCTTTTACTGACTGTATAGAGCTTCTCCATCTTTGGCTTCAGAGCACATAGTCAATCTGATTTCTGGGTTGACCGTCTGGTGACGTCCATGTGTAGAGCCGTCTCTTGGGTTGTTGGAAAAGAGTGTTTGCTTTCACCATCGTATTCTCTTGACAAAATTCTATCAGCCTGTGCCCTGCTTCATTTTGTACTCCAAGGCCAAACTTGCCTGTTATTCCGGTTATCTTTTGGCTTCCTACTTTAGCATTCCAGTCCCCCATGATGATAAGGACATCTTTTTTTGGTGTTAGTTCTATAAGGTGCTGTAGGGCTTCATAGAACCGGTCAATTTCATCCTCTTCAGCACTGGTGGTTGGGGCATAGACTTGGACTACTGTGATATTGAATGGTTTGCCTTGGATTCGAACTGAGATCATTCTGTCATTTTGAGGATTGTATCCCAGTATTGCTTTTCCTACTCTTTTCTTGACTATAAAGGCTACTCCATTTCTTCTGAGGGATTCTTGCCTGCAGTAGTATACCTAATGGTCATCTGAATTAAATTCACCCATTCCTGTCCATTTTAGTTTGCTGATACCTAAGATGTCGATGTTCAGTCTTGTCATCTCTTGTTTGACTATGTCCAGCTTTCCTTGATTCATGGATCTTACATTCCAGGTTCCTATGGAGAAAAAACCTTTACAGCATCGGACTTTCCTTTCACCACCAGACACATCCACAGCTGAGCATCCTTTCGGCTTTGGCCCAGTCGCTTCATTCTTTCTGGCGCTTCTAGTACTAGCCTTCTGCTCTTCCCCAGTAGCATATTGAACGCCTTCTGACCTGAGGGGCTCATCTTCCAGCGTCATATCGTTTTGCCTTTTGGTACTGTCCATAGGGTTTTCATGGCAAAGATACTGGAGTGGGTTGCCATTTCCTTCTCCAGTGGATCACAGTTTGTCAGAACTCTCTGCTATGACCTGTCCGTCTTGGGTGGCCCTGCACGGCATAGCTCATAGCTTCATTGAATTACGCAAGCCCCTTCGCCACGACAAGGCAGTAATCCATGAAGGGGCAATAAAACATAGGGTATGGTATTACAATGGTATTACATCCACATGGAAAGAAGTAAGCAGTGGGATATCACAAGGCTCCGTCTTAGGCCCAGTACTCTTCAATATGTTCATCAATGATTTAGATGAGAGAATAGAAGGGGAACTCATCATATTTGCAGATGACACTAAACTGGCAAGAATAGCCAACACTCCAGAAGACAAGCTCAGGATCCAAAAATCTTGACAAAGTGGAAAAATGGGCCCTATCCAACAGAATGAGTTTTAATGTGAAGAAAAGCAAACTTTTACATTTAGGCAGGAAAAATCAAAGATATAAGTATAGATTAGGTGGGACCCGGCTCAAAAACAGTAATTGTGAGAGGGACCTTGGAGTTTTAGTGGACGATCACTTGACTATGAGCCAGCAATGTGCAGCAGCCGCCAAAAAAGCTAATACAATCCTGGGTTGCATAAACAGAGGCATAGAATCAAGATCATACAAAGTATTAGTACCGCTTTGTAAAACCCTAGCGAGACCACACCTGGAATATTACAACCAATTTTGGTCACCATAGTACAAAAAAGATGTTGAGACATTGGAAAAAGTTCAGAAAAGAGCAACGAAGATGAGCCAAGGCCTGGAGACTAAACCATATGAAGAATGGCTGCAGGACTTGGGTTTGGCTATTCTATAGAAAAGAAGAAATAGGGATGACATGATAGCAGTATTCTAACATTTGTGAGGCTGCCACAAAGAAGAGGGGGTCAAATTATTCTCCAAAGCACCAGAGGGCAGAACAGGAAACAATGGTTGGAAACTGACCTGGAATTAAGGAGAAAGTTCCTAACAGTGCGGATAATTAACCAGTGGATAGCTTGCGTTCAGAAATCGTGGGTGCTCTGACACTGGAGTTTTTTAAGGAGACTGGACAGTCACTTGTCTGAGATGGTATAGGTTTGTGGTGGTGAACCTATGGCATGCATGCCAGACTAGGCATGCAGAGTCCTTTCTGTTGGCACGTGCCCCAGAGGGATGCTCCCATCCTTCTTTCCACATGCGCCTGACTAGTGGGAACTGGAGGGCAGGGAAACTGAATCTGAAACTGTGAGAACAACTGCAAGAGCTGGGCAGGGAGAGGGGAACCAATAAAAGCAGGTTTTGCAGGAGTGCAGCAAGAGAGTGAGTGAGCAAGCAGATGCCCTTTGGAAGCGATGGTAGGCGTGAGCTTGGAGAAGACAAGTAGGACGCGGTATCCATTTGCGCTTTGCAGAAGGCTAGTGGGGGAAGGAGGACACATAAGTTTGGACTTTGGAGAAAGGGATAAAGAGAGAGAGGAAGGAAGGAGGGGAGGGAGAAGAAAGGAAGGAAGGAAGGAAGGAAGGAAGGAAGGAAGGAAGGAAGGAAGGAAGGAAGGAAGGAAGGAAGGAAGGAAGGAAGGAAGGAAGGAAGGAAGGAAGGCAGGCTGGACCCACCAGTGCCGCTGGGCAGATGTGCAGCCAGGCCTGCCCAGGTGATGCTGAAGCCAGCCAGCCATTTTGCAGGAGTGCGGCAGGAGGGCGGGGAGAGTGACTACCCCAGAGCATCACAGCTGCATCCCTTCGAGCTCCCTCAGCCTCTCCCCCCTCCAGGCTGGGGCTGGTCAGATTTTATTGATTGATTGATTGATTGATTGATTGTATTTATATACCGCCCTTTCCCGAAGGACTCAGGGTGGTTTACAGGGTGATTAAAAACAAAAAATGCAAAAGTTAAAAACAATTTAAAAAATTATATCAATCCCTGAACAAATAAGAACCCCAATTAAAATTAAAATTAAGATTCTCAGCCTGGGCCAGAGAGCTCGAAGAGCCACGTCTTCAGGTCCCGGCGGAATGAACGGAGGTCGGGGGCAGTCCTAAGCTCCACTGGCAGCTGGTTCCAGAGGGCAGGCGCACCCACTGAGAAGGCCTTCCCCCTGGGTGTTATCCGCCAGCAATCCTTTACCGGCGGCACCCTGAGAAGACCCTCCCTGTGGGAGCGCACTGGACGAAGGGAGCTCGATGCCGGCAGCAAGTGTTCCCTCAGATATCCCGGACCCTCGCCATTTAGGGCTTTATAGGTCATCACCAGCACCTTGAATCTCACCAGGAGGGCAACCGGAAGCCAATGCAGCTCGCGGAGTAGAGGTGTTACATGGGAGTATCGGGAAACCCCCATCACAACTCGCGCAGCCGCATTCTGCACCAGCTGAAGCCTCCGAGTGATCCTCAAGGGCAGCCCCATGTAGAGAGCATTGCAGTAGTCTAAACGGGAGGTCACGAGCGCATGAGTGACTGTGCATAGGGCATCTCGGTCCAGGTAGGGTCGCAACTGGCGCACCAGGCAAACCTGGGCAAAAGCCCCCCTGGTCACAGCTCCTATATGGTCTTCAAAATTAAGCCGTGAATCCAGGAGGACGCCCAAGTTGCGAGCCCTATCAACGGGGGGTAACACCTCACCCCCCATCGTTAAAGATGGAATACTCTGGTTAACCCAAGATGCCGATATGCACAGCCACTCAGTCTTGGCAGGATTGAGACGAAGCCTGTTTCTCCCCATCCAGACCTGGACCGCCTCCAAGCAACGGGACATCACGGCGAGGACTTCGCTGGGTTGGTTCGGGGTGGAAAGAAAAAGTTGTGTATCATCAGCGTACTGATGATACCCCACCCCGAAACCACGAATGATCTCACCCAGCGGCTTCATATATATGTTGAACAGGAGGGGAGAGAGAACCGACCCCTGAGGAACTCCACAAACAAGAGTCCTCGGGGTAGATCTCTGCCCTCCCGTCAACACCGACTGCGAGCGGCCTAGGAGATAGGAGGAGAACCACCATAAAACAGTGCCTCCCACTCCCAACCCCCTGAGACGCTGCCGTAGGATACCATGGTCGATGGTATCGAAAACCGCTGAGAGATCTAATAGGACTAGGACAGAGGAACAACCCCTGTCCCGAGCCCGCCAGAGATCATTCACCAGCACGACCAATGCCGTCTCCGTGCTGTATCCGGGCCTGAAACCCGATTGGTACGGGTCCAGATAATCAGTTTCCTCCAGGAACAGAGGAAGCTGATGCGCCACCACACTCTCAACAACCTTCGCCAAAAAGCGAAGGTTGGAGACTGGACGATAGTTATTTAAAACAGCTGGGTCCTGGACAGGCTTTTTGAGGAGGGGTCTCACCACCGCCTCCTTCAAGGTGGCAGGGAAGACACCCTCCTTCAAAGAAGCAGTTATTACTGCCTGGAACCAGCCTCATGTCTCCTGCCGGGCTGCATAAACCAGCCAGGAGGGGCTCGTATCCAACAAACAGGTGGTGGTGCTCAGCCTCCCCATGATCCTGTCCACATCATCAGGGGAAACAGGATCGAACTCAGTCCAGATAACATGCTCAAGACCGTCCGATTCCTCCACGTCAGACTCTGCCCAGTCAGAGTCCAGTCCGGCCCGGATCTGAGCGATTTTGTCCGCCAGATGATGACTAAACTCCTCGGCTCGTCCCTGTAAGGGATCCTCCCTCACCTCCTGGTTAAGGAGGGAGCGAGTCACCCTAAACAGGGTGGCCGGGCGATTATCTGCGGACGCGATGAGGTTAGCGAAGTAATTAGACTTCGCCATCCTCATCGCGCAAGATAAGACCTTATAAAGGTTCTTAACTGCAATCGATCAGATTCGGATCGGCTGGACCTCCAACTGCTCTCTAGACCCCGTCTCCGACGCTTCATCTCCCGGAGCTCCGCAGAGAACCATGGAGCCCAACGGGATCTGCGCCGGGTCAGAGGTCGCAAGGGTACAACACAGTCAAGTGCCCCGGCGGCCGCCCTTTCCCAGGGATCCACCAAGGCATCGACTGGGCTGTGGGTGAGGGCGATGGGTATAGACCCAAGCGCCATCTGGAACCGTTCCGGGTCCATTAGGCGCCTGGGGCAGAACCACCTGGTTGGTTCCACAGCCCAGCGGCGAGGGGTGGCATAACGGAAGACCAGTCGCAGGAGATGGTGATCTGACCATGACAGGGGAACAATGGTTGGTGAACTCCCTCCCAGATCATCTAACCACTGTCCAGACAGGAACACCAGGTCGAGAGTGTGACCCCCCCACATGAGTCGGGCCCTGAATCACTTGGATCAGGCCCATGGCCGTCATGGAGGCCATGAACTCCCGAGCTAACTCAGACGACCCTCCCAGTGAAGGCAAGTTGAAGTCCCCCAGAACTATAAGCCCGGGGAACTCCACCGCCAGCCCTGAGAGGGTGTCGAGCAGCTCGGACAGGGCTGTTGTCACAGAGCTGGGCACCGGGTATGTGAGCAACAAGCCCAACTGAGCCCGAGAGCCACATCTCAGGAGGAGGGACTCACTCCCGGCCATCTGGACAATGGTGGTCTCCCGCGGGCATAAAGTCTCCCGGTCAAACACCGCCACCCCACCACCCCTACCCTGAGTCCGTGGCTGGTGTAGCACACGGAAACCTGGAGGGCATAACTCGGTCAGAGGAATCCCTCCCTCCGAGCCCAACCAAGTCTCCGTGATGCATGCCAGATCCGCACACTCCTCCTCGATCAAGTCCTGAATGAGGGGAGCCTCATTCATGCCCACCCATGGGCAGCGCTGTGCCAGTCTTCACCAAGCCCTCCTCCTCCCTCCTCCTCCTCCTTCTGCAAGCAGACCACAGCTTACTGAGCTGGTCGGTGCCTCTCCCCGCATGCGTCCTCAGGCAGAGGAACCGGGAAGTTGTGGCTCTCACTCCCCTCTGGCCTCCATCTGACATGCACGTGGGGCTGCTGCCTTGCTTTCTGTGCCATGCCAGGACTGGGCTGCACTGGGCGCGGAGCAATCTATATTGTACGTTTCAGGTAGATTTAATGTTTAAAGTACAGATGATGTATAGATAACTTAATTTAATAATAAAATAATAAAAATGGATAAAAGCACTCTCTATATAGATAATTGATGTATTTTCAATATCTAAAATCTTCTTAATTTTTGTTATCTATAGCCCTTATAGTTCTATTTTTCACCACTTGGACGTCTAATTGCTATTTCTGACTAATTTTATTGTTTATCTTTCAATGAGACATTATTATAAAAACCAGGATAATCAAACATTTCACCACAGCAAGTCATTCAAGCAATTACAAGCACAAGTTTAAAATGCTCCCTAAACTAATTTTATGTTTCCATTTCATAGACAGTCAGTGGCAATATTCAAATTTTTAATTTCCATAACCTTTATTGGAAGACAAAATTCTACCAAACCTGGTCCTTATATCATCCCGGACAAATGGTTGTCCAGTCTGTTCTTAAAAATCTCCAGCAATGGAGCACCTACACTTCTGGGAGACAAAGCTGTTCTGCTGATTAACTGTTCTCACTGTCAGAAAATCTCTCCCTAGTTCCAGGCTGGATTTTCTCCCTTTGATGAGGTTCCACCTCTTTTTGTTCTGTCCCTCTGGTGCTTTGGAAAATAAGTTGAACTCTTGTTCTTTGAGACAGCCCCTCAAGTACTGGAAAACATCTATCATGTCACCGTGTAAGAAATTTTATGAACTGGAATAGCCATAGCAACAAATCAGCCAATGAGAACTGTTTTTGATTAAGGCACAGTATTGGCTGTATGAGGTATGTGATCCAGCCTAGGTCTGGGTATGTCTTAGTCTTCTCTACGTTTGTTTTTTTCTGATCTACAAGTTAAAAACTTGTTGATGTTTCCAAGAGCTGAATGAAACTGTATGTATCATGTTTATATGTATATTATATGTATGTATCATGTTTATATGTACATTATAGATAAAGTTTTTCTAAACTATGCCTCCTGCTCATTTTGAATGTGTGCTTAGTTTTGGGGCTTATTTTTGCACTGGAAAGTTTTAAACTTTAGCTTTAGCTTTACCTCTAATTCTTTTGTTTGATAAGCTAGACTACTACCTAGTTCCCTTAACCATTCACTGTACAAATTTGCCTCCAGACCCCTTTCTCTGAACTCTTTGCTGACAGATGATCAGTAAACTACCTCTGAGAAGGGGTTAAATAATAATTTTTAAAATTCAGCAAAAGTTTACAAGATTGGCTGTTTGACAAGGTTTAAAACAAGTAAATAGTTATATCTGGTTGCCCTTATTGGACTTTTACTGATAAAGATTGATGTAGCATTTGTCTTTGTTTTCTTTACTTAAGAGATTGTAATACCAAGATGGAGGGTGTTAAAGATCAACAAGTACAACATACTGAAAACCTAGACAACCAAACAACAACCATAACATCGGACATGGCTTTTTTACTTAAACCAGAAGAAACTTGAGGAAGAAGAAGACCAGACTGAATTGAAGATAAATATACTAGAGCAAATATGGAGATTTGAGTCACCAGGGCAGCAATTTAATGATTATAAATGGGCCAGTTCCTTTGGAAAATTGACAACTAAATGGTCTCCTCTGATTCAAGTAACATGTGCAAGAATGAAGGGAGATCTATCTGATGATTTAAAGCAGGGGTGTCAAACTCAATTTCATTGAGGGCCACATCAGCATTATGGTTGCCCTTGGGGGGCCGGGTGGGTGTGACCAAGTGGGCGTGGCCGGGTGGGCATGGCCAGCTCAATGCTGCTCACTCAGCACAGCTTACTCGAAATGCCTGGGTCAGGAGAGAACAAGTTGCACCAGCTAATTTCATGTGGGGAAATCTCATTGCCCCACAAGCTCTTCACCTCCCCAAACATCTGCAGCCAAGCATGTGCAGAGGATGGAAAGGGCCTTCTTCCCAAGCCTAGGCATGATTGGTAGTTTGTTAGCTCAGATGTAGATAGCCTCCTAGTCTCCAAGCTGAGAGAGAGAGGGGGGGGGGGGGGGGGAGAGAGAGAACCTTCTTCTGCCTTGACAGATCTCTGGAGAGCAAGAGGAGGCAGGGAGCAGCACTTCCCAGTCCTGCATGAGGGAGGCTGGCCCTTCTTGAAAGGGAATCCCCATTTCCACTCATCCATGGATGGAGGAAAAAATCAGCAATCCACCATCACTCAGAAGCTGGTCTAGCAGCCACAAGGACTACTCAGCCTCCATTTCTGATCAGATTCTGATATTTTCAGAGCTGCCTTCCAGTCTCTCATTGCAAGGAGGGGGGGAGAAATCAAGCTTTCCCAAATAGGAAACAAGGAACCACTTGCTCCATTTTTTCCCAACAACTCTCCTATGTCCATGAAGCCCAGAAATAGAGTTCAAAATCCCTGAAATATCCATCCAAAATTTAGCTTTTGCAAGCAATGCTGGTTAGTTCTTTCAAGGTCTGTCAGTCTGTCCTTTGGGGGAGACCCAAAACATCCCTCCATTGATTTCAACATATTTTCCACCAAGAATCAGACTGAGCATAATGTGGTTTGGGGACCTAGGGGGCAAGGGGATGGGGCTCATGGGGGCACTGGCAGGGATGGCCCGTGGAAAAGGAGGCCAGCGGCATGTGATCCAGGCTGGGAACATGTGGGGGGGAGCAACTCCAGGACAGAGGGATGGAGCCAGTCTGGGCACTGCCCAAAATTGCAGGAGCGTGGCTGCTGCCTCACTCTTGTGGCTCCAAAGGGCTGCCCAGCATTCTGCCTCACCCTCCCAACTCTCCGCAGCCCCAGGCCTGCTTGCACTGAAGGGCACAAGGAGACTTTGAAACTGACAGCACATTTTCTCCTCCACACAAATCTGGAGACCAAGGCCACCAAGGCCCAGGGCTGTGGTGTTCACAGAGCCAAGGGTGGCACCTACTCTGGAACAGTTGAGGCGCAAAGGAGCATCTGGGTATGCCCCAGCATGACTCCTGCTGAAAGAAACTTGGCAGTAGTGTCCCTGAGGGGCAGGCAGGGTGGCAAAAACAGTTTTTAGTGCTCAGCTCTACTATACCACCCAGACCCAGCCTGTAAAATATCCGGCTGCAGCTTCTCCTCCAATTGGTCCCGCTTTCCCTGCGCAGACCAAATGGGAGATCCGCTCCAGGTTTTCCAGCCAGCCTGACCATTTCCCGAGTCAAATGCATCCTTAGAGCTAAGGAGCTGCTCTGGCTACTGCGTTCCCCGCCTGCCTTTCAAGTTGGGATAGACTGCTCTTCAACTTTAGAAGGAAAGACACCCAGACCCCAGCCTGTAAAAAATCACACTCTACCTCCGGCTGGAGCTTCTCCTCCAGTTGGTCCTGCTTTCCCTGTGCAGACCAAATGGGAGATCCGTTCCAGCTTTTCCAGCCAGCCCGGCAGAGGAGCCATCGGCTCTTTCTCTGGCTGCCTCAAGTCTGTCTTCCTGCCTGGGCACTTCTCCCCCTCACCGGCTGGGTGTTGCTCCCTTCCCCCCTATCCTACCTCACTCCCTCCTACCTACCTGGAGACTAACAGCTGCAAATGGTGCTGGGCTCCACCAGCCCACGTGCACTTGCCTCCTAATGAGCAAGTGCTCAGCCGGGCCGGCACCAAGGTGGTGGGGGCCGGACCTTTGTAATTTCCAGGAGAGTTGTGCGGGCCGGATTCAATCATGTGGCGGGCCGTTTGTGGCCCGCGGGCCTTGTGTTTGACATGTCTGATTTAAAGGCACTGGTATGGAAGCCTGGTTGACAAAAAAAGAAAGCCAGAGTTAGATTTAAAAAATGGGGTCCTTTGATTTATGACAGAAGATCCTAAAGTCTCAATTAATGGGCTAAAGGGTGATTTTGAGATGAAGGGAAATATGAATATAGATTTAAATATTGTGGAAAATGATAAAAAATAAGGGATTACTTGACATAATATTTAAGATTTAGATTTATAAGGGAAATGAAAATTAACTATTAGGAAATAGCTTTGAATCATTGTTTAGCCCAGATAATATAGACTTGAGACAATAAAGGACACTTTATTAGTAAGTGGTGAGATACTAGGATGAAAAATAGAAAATGTTTATGAAATAAAATAAGAATATATTTAAGTAAGTAATATGTGTATTTTAGATATGATAATTTTTATGTAGTGAAATAAAGGAAATTTGGGTTTCCCAAAACTTAAATATTATGGATATTAAAGGTTAAATTGGAATACTGTAATTAAAAATTGAAAATTAGGTAAAACTTAAAAACAGGACATGGATATGTATAAGCAAAAATATATTGATAAATGTTTTAACTGAGCATGCTATAATTAGAAATTTACTAGCTTAAATATGATATAGTAAATGTTAAGGGAAATAGAGAAGGAATTTTTGATGATGTAACCTGAGATATGTGCTAAAGATTTTGTTATTGAACTATTGACTACCCAATCACCATGCTGCTTTCCAAATACTTAAATGTAAAACTGGAAAACCAATAAAATTTGTTATAAAAAAAGAGAGAGATTGCAAGAGAGATTGTTTTATTTAAGTAATGAGCTACTAAAATTGTCTTTATCTGCTGGATGAAGGAGGAACTTATGTCTTTTTTTATACCCTTCCTGCTTTGTATGTTTCTGTTTATATTTTTTGTAGTTTGTATTGACTTTCATTATTTCTGTTTAAAATGTTTAATTAAATTATTTGAAAAAAGTAACCCCACTCTCTCTCAATTCAGACGTCATCCAAATCATATCAATTCTTGACCAGGATTTTTGATTCTTTGAATAAAAAGTGTATTGTAGTTTTTCTGGATTAATTTCTCTCCAAGCGTCTTGTATTCCCATTTCATCTGTCATATCAAAAAAATGTCCTAGGTAATCATTTTCTTCCAGTTTTCCCTGTTTTACTGCTTTTATGATCAATTGTCCCATCTACTATCGCATTAAAGTCTCCTACTAGACAAATATTTTGGTACTCCATTTCTATTATTTTTCTATGTAGGCTTTGATAGAATTCTTCTTGATTATTGTTTGGTGCATAAATTGCTACTAACAATGTTTTTTTTTGGTGTAGATATATTTCTACTATTACAATTCTTCCTTCTTATCTGAGTACACCATTTTAGAATCTATTGTCTCTTTAATGTATACAGCAACACCTCTTTTTTGATGTGCTGATGCATAATAAAGTTTCCCAATTTTTCGATAGTCCAGTAATTTATGATGTTGTTTTTTATGTGCGTTTCTTGCAAACAAACTATATCTATATTTAATTTCTGTATTCCTAAAAAAATATTTCTTTTTGATGGGGAGTTTAATCCATTTACATTCACTGAGAAAATTCCCTTTTCTTTCTCCATTTCCATTTCCATTATTTATTTATATTCTATATTCCATTATTTAGGTCTAGTCGATCTTGTAACCTCTCTTCTCTGGCAGTTCCTTCGCCTTCACCCTCTTTGTTCATCTTTCTCTTTCTGTTCTCCTATTTGTATAGTAACTCCTTGGATTGTCTCTTCCATTTCTTTCTGTTTCTTGCTCTCCTCTTGTCGTTGTTGCACTCCGTTATCTAAAACTGCTTGATATCTTGCTTCGAAGTCCTCTACTTCTTGTGTTATTCCAATTTATTAAGATGCCTTCCAGCATTAACCATCTAAAGTTTATGCCTTTTGTAATCAGTTTTGTAGTTAAGAAATGGTAGTGTCTTCGAGTGTCTCTTACTCTCTTAGGTATCTATTTTAAGACCATGATTTCTTTATTTTCATATTGTAATGGCTCATCGCTCACTTTTCTCAGTACATCATCTCTTGTTGTTTTCTTTATGAATCTTACATGTACTTCTCTTGGTAGTTTATTTTTCCTTGCGTAGCTTGAGTTCATTCGGAATATTTCATTTATCTCCATTTGCATCCCTGCTCTGTCTGTTTTCACAACTTCTGCCAAAAGCTCAATAATCAAAACTGCTATGTTTTCTTCTCTGTCCTCAGGGATATTTTGAAATCTCAAATAGTGTTCTGCCTTGTCCATTTCCAGAATCGCAACTGCTCCCTCTAAATTTTGATTTGCTTGTTCTAATTTTTCATTTTCTTGTAATAACATTTCCATTTTTTATCAATATCATCTGATTTATTTTCCATTTTCTGAATTCTTGGTTCATTTTGAACAATCATTTGGTGTTGAGCTTCAAATTGTGCCTTTATATCCAAGATTTCTTCGCTTAATTTCACAAAATTACTTTGTTTCTCTTCATGTTTTTTTTCTGTCATCTCTTGAATCAAATTTAGTGATTCAAGACTGAAGGAATCGCTAGAGAACAGAGGATTACAAGATCGACTAGACCTAAATATAAATAATTGAAATGGAGAAAGAAAACGGATTTTTTTTCAGTGAATATAAATGGATTAAACTCCACATCAAAAAGAAACAAAGTTTTAGAAAACTACGGAAATTAAATACAGATATAATTTGTTTGCAAGAGACACATATAAAAAGACAATATTATAAGCTGGAATATTATAAATTGGAATACCCCAAAATTGGGAGACTTTACTACACAGCAACACAACAGAAAAAAAGAGGTGTTGCCATATATATTAAAGGGACAATAGACTCTAAAATGATTTATTCAGATGAAGAAGAAAGAATTGTGATGGTAGAAATATACTTATATGAAAAACAAACATTGTTGGTGGTAATCTATGCACCAAGTAATAACCAGGAAGAATTCTATTAAAATCTTCATAGAAAAATAATAGAAATGGAGTATCAAAATATTTGTTTAGTAGGAGACTTTAATGTGACTATAGACTATAATGTGACTTTAGACTTTAATGTGACTTTAGACTATAAAAGTAGCAAAACAGGAAAAACTGGAAGAAAAAGATTACCTAAGACCTTTTTTAATATGATAGAATAAATTGGAGTACAAGATGTTTGGAGGGAAACTAATCCAGGAAAATTACAATACAGATTTTATTCAAACAGTCAAAAATCCTGGTCCAGAATCGACATGAACTGGATGACAACTGAATTGAGGACAAATATGCAGGAAATTGAGATAGAACTAGGTACATGGGCAGATCACAACCCTTTAAAAGTGACATGGAGAAGAATACAAAAAAAAAAAATCAAGATGGACTTTGAACCAATCTATATTAAAAGAAAGAGAATTTATAGAACTAGCAAAAAAAGAAATGATGTTTTTCTTCAAAGAAAACAAAAAAGATACAACATTACAAAATGTATGGGATACAGCCAAAGCATACTTTAGAGGTATAGTTACTGTATAACAGTGATGATGAACCTTTTAGAGACCAAGTGCCCAAACCGCAACCCAAACCCCACCTATTTATTGCAAAGTGGCAGGGCCAGATCAGCACTGGGTGCCCTCAAGGGACGTGGTCCACTTGGTGGGCATGGCCCACTGGGTGGGTGTGGCTGCAGTGGTCACAGCAGACTGGGTGGTTGTGGGTGGGGTGGGCGTGGCCACCTCAATGTTGCTCATGGGAGGGACACCTGTGGGGGCCAGGCAGGGTAGGGGGAAATCCAGGGGATCTCTGGTGGGTTGAGAAGTGGGCAGGAGGCTCATCCTGCAGGGTGAGGCAGGGGGCAGGACAGGGGTACCACTGTTGTGGAGCAAGGCAAGGTGAGACAGGGGCAGGGGTAGCTGCTGCCTGACACCATCGGCCCCCACACACAGAGGCCAGCAAGTGCATGGGGACTGACAGTGCCCATCAGCAGCCACAGCCTGCTGGCCCCTTGACCAGCACACTACAGCCTGCTGCCAATACCAGGCCAACCCTCCAGCAGCAGGTGGAGTAGGGGAGGAGGGAGGCAAGTGATGCAGACTGCCAGGCACACCTACTCTGTCCCATCTGATTTTGTTTGCGGTTGGAGAGCAGGTCGCTGCTGGTCATTTCCTTGGCCCACTCGCAGATCTTGCTCTCGGCCTGCAGATGGAGCCTGTTCCCTCATGCACCTGATGCACTTGGCCCCGCATTGGGGCGCTGCTGCCAGCAGCTCACGTAGGTCCATTAGGCTGCCACCACTGCCTGGAGTGGCAGTCCTGCCCAGCAAGCCAAAGGCCACCCCAAGCGGGGAAAGCCAGATCCCAATCGGCGCCATGGCCCCCCATTCCCAGCTATGATTGCGTGCTTCCCCCTCATCTCTGCTGGGCCTGAATGGCCTTTGGCTTTCTAGGCATGGGTATGCTCTACCGCCTCTACTCGAGCTTGCTAGCTGGCCGCTTCGCCTCCTTTGTGCTGGGCGAGGCTGCCACTCTGGGCAGCAATGGCCTAATAGACCTGCGCGAGCTGCTGGCGGTGATGCATGTGCCCATAGACAGGGTTCTGAATGTGGCCTCTGGCACACATGCCATAGGTTCGCCACCACCAAGCTATAACATACATTGCAAAAAAACAAACAAACAGAAAAGACAGCAATATATACTATTAAAAGAAAAATTTGAAAAATTAGAATCAGAACTGCAAATAAACCCGCAAAAGAAGATTCTGAAAAGAGAAAGGGAAACAATAAAAGATAAATTTGTTGGATTCAGAAAAATTTGAACAGCAAATAAAAAGAGCAAAACAAGACTTGTTCGAAAATGCAAATAAACCAGGAAGATGGTTAGCTGATAAATAACTTTGTAGATGAAAAGGGTTGCCTACAATTTAAAAATGAAGAAATAAAAAAGATAATTAAAGAATATTACAAGAAATTGTATGATATAAAAGAAATTCCAAGAGAAAGAATGATCCAATATCTGGAAGAAAATAACCTTCCAAAAATTTCAGAAACCTATAAGATTATGTTAGAGAAAAAAAATAACAATGATGGAAATAACAAAGCCCATAACAAGACAAAAAAACAAGAAAACACTGGGGTCAGATGGACTACCGGCAGAGTTATATAAAGCTTTACAAGATATATTAAGTGAAGCGCTGAAATATGTTTGCAATAAACTTCTGTTGGAGGCTAAAATACCAGATACATGGATAGGAGCAAATATTACTATTCAGATCTGACACAGATAAAAAATTATAGACTGATATCATTACTAAATGTGGATTATAAAATTTTTACTTCAATAATGGTAAAGAGACTGAAAAGATTCTTAACTGAATTTGTACATTCAGACCAAAATGGTTTTTTTACCAAAGAGACAAATTAAAAATAATTTAACAGTAATAATGGATGTATTGGAATATTATGAATTACACCCAGGGAAACAACTAGCACTAATATTTCTAGATGCCCAACAGGTATTTGATAACATTTCCTGGCAATTTATGATGCAGCAATTAAAAATAATGGATTTTGGACAGAACTTTATAAACATGATAAAAACAATATACATAAACAAACAGCGAAAGTCATTGTGAATGGAGACTATACTGAGAACTTTGAGATAAGAAAAGGTACAAGTCCCATTATCTCCATTGCTATTTATTTTCACCTTGGAAGTTCTAAATAGAAATATTAGACAAGATATAGAAATTAAAGGACTAGAAATAAAAGGTGAAACATTCAAATTACAAGAATTTGCTGATGATTTTGTATTTATCTTAGAGAGATTTATCTTTGGAGATGATTCCTAAACTATTGGGAAAGAGAACAATTTGGAAAACTGGCAGGACTGAAAATAAACAGAGAAAAAAACTAAAGTAATAGTTAAAAATCTTACAAACAAGCAAAAAAAACAACAACAAATGTCAGAAAAAATAGAATTGCAAATAGTTAAACAGGTTAATCCCCTTCATGGATTACTGCCTTGTCGTGGCGAAGGGGCTTGCGTAATTCAATGAAGGTATGAACTATGCTGTGCAGGGCCACCCAAGATGGAAAGGTCATAGCAGAGAGTTCTAACAAAACGTGATCCACTGGAGAAGGAAATGGCAACCCACTCCAGAATCTTTGCCATGAAAACACTAGGGACAGTACCAAAAGGCAAAATGATATGACACTGGAAGATGAGCCCCTCAGGTCGGAAGGCGTCCAATATGGTACTGGGGAAGAGCAGAGGGCTAGTACTAGTAGCGCAAGAAAGAATGAAGCGACTGGGCCAAAGCCGAAAGGACGCTCAGCTGTGGATGTGCCTGGTGGTGAAAGGAAAGTCCGATGCTGTAAAGATTTTTTCTCCATAGGAACCTGGAATGTAAGATCCATGAATCAAGGAAAGCTGGACATAGTCAAACAAGAGATGACAAGACTGAACATCAACATCCTAGGTATCAGCGAATTAAAATGGACAGGAATGGGTGAATTTAATTCAGATGACCATTAGGTATACTACTATGGGCAAGAATCCCTCAGAAGAAATGGAGTAGCCTTCATAGTCAATAAAAGACTAGGAAAAGCAATACTGGGATACAATCCCCAAAATGACAGAATGATCTCAGTTCAAATCCAAGGCAAACCATGCAATATCACAGTAGTCCAAGTCTATGCCCCAACCACCAGTGCTGAAGAGGATGAAATTGACCAGTTCTATGAAGCCCTACAGCACCTTATAGAACTAAGACCAAAAAATGATGTCCTTATCATCATGGGGGATTGGAATGCTAAAGCAGGAAGCCAAAAGATAACCAGAATAACAGGGAAGTTTGGCCTTGGAGTACAAAATGAAGCAGGGCATAGGCTGATAGAATTTTGGTGATAGCAAACACTCTTTTCCAACAACCCGAGAGACGGCTCTACACATGGACATCACCAGACGGTCAACACAGAAATCAGATTGACTATGTGCTCTGAAGCCAAAGATGGAGAAGCTCTATACAGTCAGTAAAAACAAGACCAGGAGCTGACTGTGGCTCAGATCAGGAGCTTCTCCTTGCAAAGTTTAGGCTTAAACTGAAGAAAGTAGGGAAAAGCACTAGGCCAGTCAGGTATGAATTAAATCATATCCCTGATGAATATACAGTAGAGGTGACAAATAGATTTAAGGAATTAGATCTGATAGACAGAGTGCCTAAAGAACTATGGACAAAGGTTTGCATCATTGTACAAGAGGTAGCAACTAAAACCATCCCAAAGAAAAAGAAATGCAAGAAAGCAAAATGGCTGTCTGAGGAAGCTTTGCAAATAGCTGAGGAAAGGAGGGAAGTGAAAGGCAAGGGAGAAAAGAAACATACGCCCAATTGAATGCAGAATTCCAGAGAATAGCTAGAAGAGATAAGAATGCTTTCTTAAATGAACAGTGCAAAGAAATAGAAGAAAACAATAGAATAGGGAGGACCAGAGATCTTTTCAAGAAAATTGGAGAGATGAAGGGAACATTTAATGCAAAAATGGGCATGATAAAGGACCAAAATGGCAGGGCCCTAACAGAGGCAGAAGAGATTAAGAAGAGGTGGCAAAATTACACAGAAGAACTATACAAGAATGAGCTTAACGTCCCTGATAATCACAATGAGGTGGTCACTGACCTTGAGCCAGACATCTTGGAATGTGAAGTGAAGTGGGCCTCAGAAAAGCTGAGCAACAATAAAGCTAGTGGAGATGACAGTATTCACCTATTAACCTATTCAAAATCTTAAAAGACGATGCAGTAAAAGTGCTACACTCAATTTGCCAGCAAATTTGGAAAACTCAGCAGGATTGGAAAAGATCAGTTTACATTCCAATTCCAAAGAAAGGCAGCACCAAAAATATTCAAACTATTGCACCATTGCACTCATTTCTCATGCTAGTAAAGTCATGCTTAAAATCCTACAAGCTAGACTCCAGCAGTATGTGGATCGAGAACTACCAGAAGTACAGGCAGGATTTCGAAGAGGCAGAAGAACTAGAGATCAAATTGCCAACATACGCTGGATCATGGAGAAAGCTAGAGAGTTCCAGAAAAACATTTACTTCTGCTTCATTGACTATGCTAAAGCTTTTGATTGTGTGGATCACAACAAACTGTGGCAAGTTCTTAAAGAGATGGGAGTACCAGACCATCTTATTTGTCTCTTGAGAAACCTATATCTGGGCCAAGAAGCAACAGTGAGAACTGGACACGGGACCACTGATTGGTTCAAAATTGGGAAAGGAGTCCGGCAAGGCTGTATACTGTTGCCTTGCCTATTTAACTTATATGCAGAGCACATCATGAGAAAGGCAGGGCTAGATGAATCAAAAGTTGGAATTAAGATTGCTGGGAGAAATATCAACAACCTAAGATATGCAGATAATACCACTCTAATGGTAGAAAGTGAAGAAGAACTAAAGAGCCTCTTGTTGCGGGTGAAGAAGGAGAGTGCAAAAGTTGGGTTGAAAGTTAACATTAAGAAAACCAAGATCATGGCATCCGGCCCTCTCAATTCCTGGCAAATAGATGGGGAAGAAATGGAGGTAGTGACAGATTTTACTTTCCTGGGCTCCAAGATCACTGCAGATGGGGACTGTAGCCAAGAAATTAAAAGACGCTTGCTCCTCAGGAGGAAAGCCATGGCAAATCTAGACAGCACACTAAAAAGCAGAGACATCACCCTGTCAACAAAAGTGCGTATAGTCTCAAGGCTATGGTCTTTTCAGTTGCAATGTATGGCAGTGAAAGTTGGACCTTAAGAAAGGCTGAGTGCCAAAGAATTGAGGCCTTTGAACTATGATGTTGGAGAAGACTCCTGCGAATCCCTTGGACTGCAAGGCGATCAAACCTGTCAGTCCTAGAGGAAATCAACTCTGACTGCTCTTTAGGCCAGATCCTGAAGCTAAAACGCAAATACTTTGGCCACCTAATGAGAAGGAAGGACTCACTGGAGAAGATCCTAATGCTGGGAAAGATTGAGGCCATAGAAGAACGGGACGACAGAGAATAAGGTGGCTGGATGGAGTTACTGAAGCAGTAGGTGTGAGCTTAAATGGACTCCTGAAGATGGTAGAGGATAGGAAGGCCTGGAGGAACGTTGTCCATAGGGTTGCGATGGGTCGGACATGACTTCGCAGCTAACAACAATAACAACAACAATAACAACAACAAACAGGTTAAATATCTGGGAATATATTTAACAGCAAGATTTTGAACGATAAAAGAAGTTAACTACACAAAACTATTGAATCAAATAAGATTGGATTTGGAAAAATGGAAAAACTTGTAAATGTCAATATTAGGAAGTATTGCTACAGTGAAAATGAACATACTACCAAAAATCTTATTCTTATTCCAAACAATACGTATAAAACCTGAGAAAAAATTATTTGAAGACTTAAATTTATTAATCTTGAAATTTATTTGGCAAGGAAAGAAAGCTTGAATTAAGATGAAAATGCTACAGGATGCCAAGGAAAATGGAGTTCTTGGTCTACCAGAGTGGGTTTTATATTATCAAGCATCTGCATTAACATGGGTAAAAGAATGGATAACTGTCAGAAACAAAAGGCTGTTATATCTGGAGGGGCATGATTTACAATTGGGGTGGCATGCTTTTTATGGTTCAGAAAAAGTAAAGTTCATAAATATTTCCAATATCACTATATAAGAAATGTATTATTAACAACATGGAAAAAAATAAAATGTAAAATATATTTGAAAATTCCAGGGTGCTTGTCAATAATGGAAACATTTTTACACCCAAATTTAGTTAACTTTGAAAAAATCTGGAAATATAGAGATATCTTAAATTCTGAAGGGAGTTTAAAATCTAAACTAGAAATGGAAAATCGGTATCAATTTATCATGGTGGGCACACTTACAAATGCAAGCTAGATATGATAAAGATGTTAACCTATATGATTTTATAAAGGAACAAACTGTGTTTGATAAGACATTGTTAACCTCTGATGAGAAACTAACAAAGAAAATGTATAATTTTCTATTAACTTTGAAAATGGAAAGCGAACAAGTTAAAGAAGCAATGATAAGGTGGGTGAAAATTTTTGGATACAATATAGAATTAGAAAAATGGCAAAATTTATGGGAAAGAAAGTACAAACTGACAATGCCAACCTCC
Source organism: Daboia siamensis (assembly GCA_024449315.1). Classification (NCBI taxonomy): domain Eukaryota; kingdom Metazoa; phylum Chordata; class Lepidosauria; order Squamata; family Viperidae; genus Daboia; species Daboia siamensis. The sequence goes on from JAKJMR010017963.1 coordinate 249,749, forward strand.
TACAAAGAAAGTTTATATAAAATGTTTTATAGATGGCACTTGCCACCAGCAAGACTAGCAAAAATGTTCACAAACATGTCAGATAGATGTTGAAAATATAAACATATGTCAGGCACTTATTATCATGTTTGGTGGACATGTGACAAAGTAAAGAGTTTCTGGAAAAAGATACATGCTTGGCTAGAAAAGATGTTGGGAGAATATGTATATTTTAAACCTGAACTTTTTTTATTAGGTATAATGTCAGAAAAGATTAATAAACAAAGCATATATTTGATTTTGCATGTCACAATAGCGGCAAGAATTATATTTGTGCAATCTGGACAAATGAAGGAATACCATCAGATGAAGAAACAATTTAAAAAATATTAGAAAGCGCAGAGATGGATAGACTGACTATGAGACTGAAAGAAAAAGAAAAAACGGAATATTATCAAACTTGGGACTTATTTTATTGATGGCTAGAGGAAAGAATAAAGATTAAGAATTAAATATGTATTAGCAAATGTAAACTCAGACAACACGTTTGTTGAAAAAATATTACTGAATGTATGGGGGGAAAAACCTAATAAAACTCTTATAAAAAAATATTTAGGAATATCTGTAGTTATAGTTTCAATTGCCAGTCCTACCAGTAGCTGACGTAGTAAGGCAAGTGGGCTATGTGCAAGGTCTATACATATGTTCACTAGGGGAGTATAGATCATAGGCAATCTGCTTAAAGTGGCAGACTTTCAACAGGAAAATATCTTAAGGGGGCACATTGTTTCTCTTTGATAAAATATGAAAGGAGTGCTAATTAGTCTTAGATGGCCAATCAATCTTGCTAACTGTGGCTACCGGGCCACTGATAAATAAAGGTAAAGGTTCCCCCGCACATGCGTGCTAGTCGTTTCCAACTCTAGGGGCCGGTGCTCATCTCAAAGCCGAAGAGCCAGCGCTTGTCCGAGGATGTCTCTGTGGTCATGTGGCCGGCATGACTAGACGCCAAAGGCACACAGAACGCTGTTACCTTCCCACCATAGTGGTCCCTATTTTTCTACTTGCATTTTTACGTGCTTTCAAACTGCTAGGTTGGCAGAAGCTGGGACGAGTAACAGGCGCTCACTCTGTTACGCGGCACTCGGGATTCGACCCGCCAAACTGCCGACCTTCTGATCGACAAGCTCAGTGTCCTAACCCACTGAGCCACCACATCCCATACTGATAAATAAATGAAGCCAAATGGCAAGCTTGTTGAAATCTTGTTGAAACGGGACATTGTCGTGTTTTGTGGCAAAGTTCTAAAGAGGAAATTTGCTTGAATATCCAGCTAAGCAAAGTGCCTTTTGGAAATGGACATAGCCTTAGTATTAAAAAAAAAAGGACCCTAATAGGGGGAGGGTAAGATGCTTTAAATAAAATACAGGAAGTGTGCACTAAAAGGGGGTGTCTGTAAACAGGCAGTTGTCCAGATATGGGTAATGTACTTTGCAAGTGACAGACCTGTTTTGTCCTAGGAACCAGGAACAAGGAAATTTTGCAGAGGAGAAGAAGAATAAGAGCTCTTATTCATGGTACATACTGCAGATTCCCAAACTTCTAATTGCAAAACATAGGCTCACATTATGCTTGAATGCACTATACCTATGAGGAGGTGGGATTCAGATATTTTTCTCTAATTCCACTAGTGTTCAAAGCATTATTGAAGCAATAAGCTTTTTAAAAGTAAATATCCTGGAATATAAAACAATGTCTCTCAAAAAAAGATTAGACTGAAATTACAATATCTGCCTCTGTTACCATATTTTCAACAAATCAAAAGTGATATCTTTGTTTTAAAAATAATATTTTAGGGGGGGGAATCCTATTGTTTCTTTTAAACAAATGCATTTAGTTTAATAAAATTAATTAAACAAAATTCGATCTCATATCACCTCTTGGGATATTTCATCAAAAGCATGTATAAACAAAAAAATTTAAATTCTTTGTCCTGAATTCCAGGTCAAAGTAGACAACTTGCTTACTTAACTACTTATTATTAACTACATTTGATATTAATACTATTATTAGTTATTAATTTACAGTTGGAGATCAAACCTCTCTTCTGATCATAGGACATGTATATAAGGTATCAATCTACTTTAAAAAATGAAATGTTTTTCAGAGCCAGATATAAGTTATTGCAGGGGCAAATAAAGAAGCAGGATGAATCACTACAATTATTCTCAGCTTCACAATCTAGGGCTGTAAACCATTGTTATAAGTCAACCTAAAGTTTTATATTTGCACAACCGAATGAGTGCCATTATTTACATAATTCAAACATGAACAACAACAAAGCATGAAAAATTATGGTATTTTTCAATATATTACTAAACTGAAACACAAGATGTAAAAGACATGAGATACTTATAAAGGCTCTATTTCTCAAATATATCATGATAGCAAAAGCAATCTAGTAATCCTCGAGTTACCAATGTAATGGAGCCTGACCATTCCATTTGTAACTCAAGCATTCATAGGAGTAAATCTCGTACCTTGAAAGTGATTCAATCCCAGCTTTCACCCATGCATTCGCTAATTTAATGCATGGGTGAATGCACAGCTCCTTAAGTGAGCATGAGGTATCTCAGGGTGGGGAAAGCCATGGGGAGGGCCTAATGCTTCTGACCACCCAAGGCCTCCCCTGACCCACTGAAATACCTCATACTCCCTCCCATTCACAATTGCTTCCCCCCATCCTGCCACACTGGGTCACTTACCTTGTGAAGATCTGTCTCCTCTCCAGCCTTTTTGTTTCTTTCTCTGCTTCCAGCAAGAGTAGAGGGAGGCCTCTGAGGCCTAGAATGGACATCCAGAAGCACGTGGCTGCCACCCATGGTCTCCGTTCTGGGCCTTTGGAGCCCTCTGAAGTATCCCACAACATTCTTTCCAGGCGGCAGTAGCCCAGAAAAGGCCTCCAATGCCCAGATCGGGCCTTCAAAGTCCCACTGAAGTGTCCTTTCCAAGCCCAGAATGGAGGCCATGGGCTGTGGCCATGTGCTTCTGGAGGTTTGTTCTGGGCCTCGGAGGCCCAGAACAGAGGCCGGGGGGGAGGCTTTTGCATACCTCCAGAGGTCTGTTTTCCCCTGGCTTCCATTCTGTTCTCTGTTGCAGAGAACAGAGGCCTAAACTATTGTGAGGCCAATAGCATGAGATCTTGCACCATTGATTTCTGTGATCTTGCATTTCTTTAGGCCTCCATTCTCTGTGAATGCACCGAAAGAAGCAGAGAAACAGCCAAGAAAGTGAAAGATCTCTTGATCTTCACAAGCTGAGTATCCATAGGCCTAGTGCCTAGGGAGACCCGGGGGGGGGGGGGGGGGGGGGGGGGGGAGAAGGAGGAAATAGTCAGGGTGAATGTTGCAATGGCACTGAGGTTGTTCTTAAGGGCAAATGACGGCTGTGGTGCGGCAATATTCATAATTTTGGGACTTTTCCGTAAATAGTAGGGGGCGCTTATTGCATAAAGTTGAACATTTGCTAAGGGCCTGCTTGTAACTCGGGGATTACCTGTATACTAGAGAAAACCAGCAGTAATTAAGATACCCTACACAGTATTGTTCTAGATAGAATACTGAGTTCAGCAGTAATCTTTCATGTCAATCAAAATGCCCTTTGCAAAGAAATGGTTTTTATAAAGCAATATGATATAATAATTTGTGGTTTTCCTTGCACTGATGGGCAATGCATAGCATCCTACACTCTTAAGTTCTAATTCCTTTTGCAATCAAGTAGTTCTGACTTTTCTCAAATTAATTTGTGCCTGCTATGTGACTGGTTAAGGGACGCGGTGGCTCAGTGGGTTAGGACGCTGAGCTTGTCGATCAGAAGGTCGGCAGTTTGGTGGGTCGAATCCCGAGTGCCGCGTAACAGAGTGAGCGCCTGTTACTCGTCCCAGCTTCTGCCAACCTAGCAGTTTGAAAGCACGTAAAAATGCAAGTAGAAAAATAGGGACCACTACGGTGGGAAGGTAACAGTGTTCCGTGCGCCTTTGGCGTCTAGTCATGCCAGCCACATGACCACGGAGACGTCCTCGGACCAGCGCTGGCTCTTCGGCTTTGAAACGGAGATGAGCACCGGCCCCTAGAGTTGGAAACGACTAGCACGCATGTGCGGGGGAACCTTTACCTTTACCTATGTGACTGGGGAACCAAGGCAGGACACAGTATTGGATAAAGAATCTGAGCTTCCATCCATTCTTGCTCTGTTCTGCACTTACTTAAGAACCCAGCAATTATTTCTTAAGGTGACCTAAATGTGCTTGCTTCATTTAAGGATAGAATAGCTGCATTCAATTATTATTTTTTTGTGCCTCTCAGTGAGGTTTTGACTCCTGGCAACTTCCTGGATTGGTACCTGCAATTTTCTTGGTAAAGTTTTTCAGAAATGGTTTGCCACTGCCTGCTTCCTAGGGATGACAGAAAATGACTGACCTAATATCAGCCAGCTGAATTTATACCTAAGGCAGAACTAGAAGTCGTGGTTTTCTGGTTTGTAACATAATGCCTTAACCATTACACTAAAGTGGCTCTCTAAATTATTGTTTGTTTTGCCTAAAAACTCCACACTTTTATCCCCCTGTTTAAATTTACACATATGAAAAAATAAAGAGATTATAAACAGTCACATACCTCTTCAGGTCCCAGACTTTGCTTGTTTCATCCATAGAGGCAGATGCAACAAAATCACCACATGAATGCCAAGAACAATCCAACACTGCATAGCTATGACCTTCTAGTGTTAGAATGCAGCCACCCTTCGTGAAGTCCCATACACGAACTGTTTTGTCTCCACTTGAAGTAACAAGTTTGGATCCACTGTCATGGAAAAACATAAATTTGAATTAGAATTTTAGGAAAGTTCTTGGACAGCTGTTGTTTCCAAGTCAATATGATGAAAATCTCCATTTTTCACACTACTAGTATTGCTATTATATTATTTATATATTATTTTCAAATGCTCAAAGAAATGTAATACTTTATATTTTTACTTTATCGAATATATAGTATACTGTTGATTGAAGCTGTGGGAAAGGTTGGCTAATCTTGTTAAGTACCACATTAATGACAAAGCAGAGTAAGGTGCAACTCAAACATGATGGAAGAGGAATTGAGCTTAAGTGTGATCCCAGTAATATACAGAGGATTGGTTCCATTTTTTAAACCTAGGCTTTCAAGAAGGAAATTAATTTTTCTACTTAAAATGTGTAATAGTTTAAACCAAGCACACACAGACATCACACACACACACACACACACACACACACACACACACACACACACACATCATAATATAATCTAAGATCCAGCAAACCCAGACCTCCTCTATCTTTAGAATCTTGTAGCAACTT
>JAKJMR010017963.1:257412-299225 GCA_024449315.1 Daboia siamensis
ATAATAATAATAATAATAATAATAATAATAATAATAATAATAATAATAATAATAATAATAATAATAATAATAATAATAATAACAAGAAGAAGAAGAAGAAGAAGAAGAAGAAGAAGAAGAAGAAGAAGAAGTTGGAAGGGACCTTGGAGGTCATTTAGTCCAACCCCCTGCTAAGGCAGGAAACCCTATACCATTTCAGACAAATGGCTGTCCAGACTCTTCTTAAAAACTTCCAGTGTTGGAGCATTCACCACTTCTGGAGGCAGGTTGTTCCACTGATTAATTGTTCTAACTGTCAGGAAATTTCTCCTTAGTTCTAGGTTGCTTCTCTCCTTGACTAGTTTCCATCCATTGCTTCTTGTCCTGCTCTCAGGTGCTCTGGAGAACAGCCTGGCTCCCTCTTCTTTGTGGCAGCCCGTGAGATATTGGAACACTGCTATCATGTCACCCCTCACCCTTCTCTTCATTAAACTACACATACCCAATTCCAGCAACCGTTCCCTATATGTTTTAGCCTCCAGTCCCCCAATCATCTTTGTTGCTCTTCTCTGTACTCTTTCTAGAGTCTCAACATCTTTTTTACATTGTGGTGAAAAAAACTGGATGCAGTATTCCAGGTGTGGCCTTACCAAGGCATTGTAAAGTGGTATTAGTACTTCTCGTGATCTTGATTCTATCCCTCTGTTAATGCAGCCTAGCACTGTGTTGGCTTTTTTGGCAGCTGCAGCACACTGCTGGCTCATATTTAAGTGATTGTCCACTAGGACTCCGAGATCCCTCTCACAGTTACTACTATTGAGCAAGGTACCACCTATACTATATCTGTGCATTTGATTTTTCCTGCCTAAATGCAGAACCTTATTTTTTTCACAATTGAATTTCATTTTGTTAGATAGTGCCCAGTGTTCGAGTCTGTCCAGATCCTTCTGTATCTTAAGCCTATCTTCTGGAGTATTGGCTATTCCTGCCAGCTTGGTGTCGTCTGCAAATTTGATGAGTTCCCCATCTATCCCCTCATCCAAATCATTGATGAAGATGTTGAAGAGCACTGGGCCCAGAACAGAGCCCTGGGGCACCCCACTACACACTTCCTTCCATGTAGATGCAGTTCCATTGAGGACTACACGCTGAGTATGGCCTGTCAGCCAGCTACGAATCCATCTGGTGGTGATGCTATCTAACCCACATTTTTCTATTTTATCAAGTAGTAGGTTGTGATCTACTTTATCAAATGCCTTACTGAAATCCAAGTAAATTATATCTACAGCATTCCTCTGGTCCACTAGTTTTGTCACTTGGTCAAAGAATGCAATAAGGTTTGTCTGGCACAATCTGTTTTTGACAAACCCATGTTGGCTTTTAGTGATAACTTTGTTCGCATCAAAGTGTTCGCTGATTTGTTGTTTGATTATCTTTTCAGAATCTTCCCAGGTATTGAGGTCAGGCTGATAGGTCTGTAGTTTCCTGGATCTATTTCTTTCCTTTTTTTGAAGATGGGAACTACATCAGCTCTCTTCCAGTCCTCTGGTAGTTCCCCAGTGCTCCAGGATCTTTGAAAAATATAGTTCAGTGGTTCTGAGATCACATCTGCCAGTTCCTTGAGAACTTTCGGGTGTAATCCATCTGGTCCTGGTGATTTGAACTCGTCTAGGCTGGAGAGGTGCTCACGTACCATTTTCTTTCCTATCTTAACTTGCATTTCTATTCTGTTTTTTATGGCACTGGTTTTGGTAGGTTGGACTGTTTTTTTCCCTTTGTGTAAAGACAGATGCAAAAAATGAGTTAAATAGTTCTGCTTTCTCCCTGTTGCTTGTCACCTTCTTGCCACTTTCCCCCACTAATGGACCAATCATTTCCTTAACTTTTTTCTTGTTTCTTATATGTTGAAAGAAGCTTTTTTTGTTATTTTTGACTTTGGTCGCAAGCCTTAGTTCATTTTGAGCCTTAGCTTCCCTCACTTCACCTTTGCAGGCACGGGCTGTTTGCTGATATTCTGCCTTAGTTATGTGCCCCTCTTTCTACTTCTTATACTTGTCCTTTTTATCTTTCAGTTTATCAGAGAGTTCTTTATGCAGCCATGCTGGTTTCTTTTGAAAGCTGTTATTTTTCTTCTTTGTTGGTATTGTGCTAGACTGGGCCTTTATTATCTCACTTTTCAAAATTTCCCAAGCTTCTTGAGTTGTTTTCCCCTTTAGGATTCTCATCCATGGAATTCTTCCCAAGGTCTCTCTAAGTTTATTGAAGTTAGCTCTTTTAAAGTCCAATATTCTAGTTTGGCTGTATTCTATTGCTTGTGCTTCCATAATGTTGAATTCCAATATTGCATGATCACTTCCCCCCAATGTTCCTGTGGCTTTGACACTTTCTATCATTTCATCTCTGTTAGTGAGAATTAAATCCAATATGGCTAATCCCCTAGTTTCCTTCTCTACTTTTTGGGAGAGAAAGTTGTCTGCTAGGTTTGTCAGGAATCTGTTAGATCTTCCACTTGGTGCAGAATTTGTCTCCCAGTTGATATCAGGGTAATTAAAGTCCCCCATTACTATTGTGATGCGCTTCCTACATACCTTAGTTAACTGACTAGCAAAAAGTTCATCTACTTCCTTTGTTTGGTTGGGCGGCCTATAGTATACACCTACGGCAATATCATTTTTCCCCCCTTTTATATTGACCCAAATACATTCAAGTTTACAGTTTTCATCATTGTTGTGCTCTATTTCTGTAGAGATAAAGTTATTTCTTATATAGAGAGCAACTCCACCTCCTCTTTTGTTTAGTCTATTTCTTTTAAATAATTTAAATCCCTCTAAGCTGTGTGTTCCATTTGTGGGTTTCATCCCACCATGTTTCTGTAATGGCAACAATATCATATCCGCCCTCATTTACCTGAATTTCTAGTTCACCCTGCTTACTGTTCATACTGTGAGCATTGGTGTACAGACATTTGAGTCCTTTATGACTGACCCTGTGTTTACTTGCTACATAACTTTTGTGGTGCCTAAATTCCCCTATTTTATTAGATTGCCGGGGACAGTGATGTTTTGTATCAATTAACTCACTGTCCCCGTTGTTTAGTTTAAATATTCCTTCAGAAAAGATTTGTCGGTATATTAGGCTGAATAAAGGACTTTTAAGTTAAACAATGCCTCAGAGTCACTTGAAAAGCCCATACATCAGAAACTTGACAGTGACGTTGCGAGTTTGACATGTCTGGACTACAGTAATATATGCTAATCTCCAAAATAAAAGCTCAATAGTTTGCAAACACAATACTTTACAAAATGCAGTACTCAAAAAGCAGAGCAGTTCCCAAAGTGCCTACAAACAAACACTATAGAGTAACAAAAAAATTATTTTAAAATACTTACAGAAGTAATTCTACCACTTGAGCCCAGGCAGTAGCAGATTGCAGCAAAAGAAAAACCAGTGCCGGCTCAACTCTTATTTGGCCATGTGACCAGGGACAAAAAAAACATTTCTGGCTGAACGGCCCAGGAAAGTTACAGAGATAAAAATGGCTGTCGCTGTAGTAGAAACTGAACCAAGTCCCATGGCTATACAGGCCTCTTTTTGGTCGCAATTTTGAATTTCTAATGTACCTTTTCTGAATTAATTTGTTTTTGTGAAAACTCGCTAAATAAATGCTCATACCTGGGGGATTACCTATATAATGCTAGATAAATCAGAGAATGTTTGGACGAATGAACTAAAATTCACATTAAATTGTACTTTGAAAGAAAACTTTTACAAAATGATTTGCCATTGGAACTTGACCCCAGATAGAATAGTAAAAATATATAAAGGAATTAATAATAAGTGCTAGAAATGTAATCAAAATCCAGGTTCATTTTATCGTCTGTGGCAGTCTTGCAAATATGTAAAAACATACTGGATAAACATAACAATGACAATGCAAAAAAAAATTAAAACACAAATATTAATGAAACTTAAAGCTTTTCTTTTTGGTATGATGGACAAGCCAATTAAAAAACAATTTGGGGTGCTATTCCTTCACATGGTGATGTTTGTGAGGATTGTACATGCCAAACACTGGAAAGAAAAAGGGATGCAGACTGTTGAAGAATGTATTTTGAAATTGACTGACTAGACAGCTTTATAAGAGACTGGAAACCGCTTTAGACTTTCTATGTGCTAAATATAGTAATAGATGGTTAACAGAGGGATTTGAGGATTAATGTAATGTTTAGCTCAACCTGTTGACTGCTTTTCATATATATGGATATAATACATTTATTTTTATTTTATTTATTTATTTTATTAATTTATATACCGCCCTTTCCCGAAGGACTCAGGGCAGTTTACAGGGTATTTAAAATCAAACCAATACAAAATACAAAAGTTAAAAAACAATTAAAAAAGATTAAATTATCCCTAAAAATAAAAACCCCAGTTAAAAATTCTCAGCCTGGGCCGGAGAGCTCAAAGAGCCAGGTCTTCAGGTCCCGGCGGAATGAACGAAGGTCATACATACACACACACACACACATATACACATACATATATGTATATGGAGGATAATGTAGTGCTTTTTCTTTTCTTTCAGCACCTAGCCAGGGTGGATCCTGCATGTCAAATGTTAAACATTTAAAGGGCTGAATGTATGCTTTTGTTTTGTTTCATTTTGCTTGTTTGTTTTATTGTTTTGTATTTTATTCTCTAAATAAAACAATAAATAAATATTAAAAAAAAGTTTGATGTATTATGATCAGTTTTAGTTTCAAACTGACAAAACATGCAAGGAACATTTGTTAATCAATGCCATAGAAAGACTAAAACTATTGTTATTGAGATCCTGTACCATTATTTTAAATTTTTCAATGTTGTATGGAAAATCAGCCCCACAGAGAAGGAAATATTAAAAGGACAGAAAAATATATTTCCTCAAAGGATCTTAAAGAGGCAGAAAAGCATGTCCAGTTTTTCTTAATAGCCCCAAGTCTCCCTCCCCCAAGCAGAAACTGGCTCTGTAGAAATGCAGATGTAAACTATTCAGGAAGGTTGAAGCTAAAAGATTAAGAAGATAAAGACAGCTAAAATCTACACAGCCTGCCCAAACTCTAAAACAGGACATAATAGGATTAGCCCACAGATGCCAAATGGGCATAGTCAGACTCAGGCCAACAGTACACAACACAGAAAATACAAAACCTCAAACAGGAACAGGAAACAACCTCAAGAGCCCCAGAGGGTATAAAAACCCACACCCTACATGTGCTGTTTCTCTTTTCTTCCAGAGCCATCTTTCTGTCTGGCTCTCCTCTTCAATAAACTGCAACCTTCTTTCTAGTCGCCATGTTGTTTATTCCTGGCTTGGACTGAACCATGATGAAGACTTTTCCTTCAACAATTGTTTGAGTATTTAAATAGCCAGTACTATTGTAATGATCATGCCGGCCACATGACCACGGAGACGTCCTCGGACAAGCGCTGGCTCTTCGGCTTTGAAACGGAGATGAGCACCGACCCCTAGAGTCGGAAACGACTAGCACACATGTGCGGGGGAACCTTTACCTTTACCTTATTGTAATGATTAAAGAGTTGGACTAGGACTAGAAAAACTACTGCATATACTTGCAGGTAAGTCATTCACAGATTTTGGTGGTGTATTTTGGAATCTAAAATTCTTGGCTTATGTACTTATAGTTATGGTAGTTTCAAGAGCACTCTTGGCTTTAAAACACTCTGCTTGAACTACCTCATGGGTTGTAATTGTAGGAATAAAACAAAAGCAAAATAAAGCAAAAGTAAAAGCAAAATAAAGCCATGTAGGCTGCCTTGAAGAAATCTACCCCATAATCCTATAGAGCAGGGGTCCTCAATCCCTGGTCTGTGGACCGGTACCACACAGCTAGAGGCATGCGGTGAATCTGCAGGGGACTAGGCAGGGGTGGGAGAGTGGCAGGGCAGAAGCCGGCTTGCTTAGTGTAAAGGTTCTCCAGTGGCTGCGCTTGCAACTGGCTTGAAACATCTGAGCTCAGTGTCCTTCCTCCTCTTCTTCCTCCTGCTTCATGTACTCTCTCTTCTTCTTCCTCCTCCTCCTCTTCCTGCTTTTCTCTCCCTCCTGCTACTTTTTCTTCCTCCTCTTCTTCCTCACTTTCCTCCTCTCCCCCTCCTGGCACCCCAGCTGGGCTTGTGCTCCCTTCGTGCAAGTCTCCAAGTTTGCAAGGCAAGCACGCTCCAGCCCAACTTGCAACCGGGGACTTCCCAAAACCTTGTTGGAGGGCGTTCCACTCCAAGGTATGTGTTTGTGAAGGTTCTCTCTCTCTCTCTCTCTTCCAGAGGTGATTAAGCGGCCCCAGTCACTACCCAGGCACAAACCAAAATGGAAACCCAACTAGCTGATGATTTAAAGGGTATCCTAAAGGCAGCTTTGGAGGAGGATGAGTGGTTACAAATGTACAAGGAAGAATGTACAATGCTAAATGGTCTAGCTTGGGTGGAAGCCAAACTATATGTACCACAAAGCCAACAATTAATGGTTCTAGAAAAAAGCCATGATTCAAAAGTGGCTGGGCATTTTGGCTGCCCTGCACCTAAGCAAGCAGCAATTTTGGTGATCATCACTAAATAAGGACATAGAAAGCTATGTGACTAGCTGCCAAGAGATGACAAGGAAAAACACCCAAGCTTCTCCAGCCAGTAACAGAGCCCTAAGCCCCATGGAAAGAGATATCAATGGACTTTATTGCAGAACTGCCTGAATGGTTGGGTAATATAGTGATCTGGGTGATAACTTATCTGTTCTCCAAGCAGGTGCACTTTATACCCTGTTAAAAATTCCTGTCAGCATGTGTTTTCATGCAGTACAATTATTGGCTGCATGGTGCTCCAGAAAGAATAATCTCAAATTGCAGAGTCCAATTACTTTGCACCTTCAGCAAGAGTTCCCTAAAACTTTTGGGGATCACTCAGAGGCTCAGCTCCTTGCATCATCCAGTTACTAATGGGGGATGCGAGAGGGCCAATTGCATCCAAGAGTAGTACCTCAGATGCTATATTAAATACCAACAGGACAATTGGACAGACCTCCTCCCTTTCATGGAAGTTGTCTATAATACCTCTTGTGCACTTTAGCACCAGGTTCACTCCATTTAAAGTGGCCACAGGACAAGAATTTGTAGCTATCCTTGAATTACCTCAGGCGACCCCATTTTATTTATTTATTTATTTATTTAATTAGATTTTTATACCGCCCTATTCCCGAAGGACTCAGGGGGTTTACAGGGCAGCATAAAATACAATATAAAGATAATATAAAATTAAAATAGATTAAATTAATTAAGCCCAACAATTAAAACAATATTTAAAAAGCTAAAACCCCTTCAGTCCAGGCCTGATAGATCGAAAAACGAGGCTTTCAGGTCCCGGCGAGAAGAATGCAGATCGGGGGTGGTCCGAAGTTCCACAGGTAAATCATTCCAAAGGGCAGGCGTGCCCACAGAGAATGCCCTCCCTCTGGGAATCACCCGCTGGCACTCCTTAACCGGCGGCACACTGAGAAGGCCCTCCCTGTGGGAGCGCACAGGACGATGGGAAGTTGATGCCGGCAGCAGGTGTTCCCTTAGATAATCCGGACCCAAGTCATTTAGAGCTTTATAGGTCATTACCAGCACCTTGAATCTCACCTGGAGGGCAACCGGAAGCCAATGCAGCTCACAGAGAAGAGGTGTTACACGGGAGTATCAGGAAACTCCCATAACAACTCGTGCGGCTGCATTCTGCACCAGTTGAAGCCTCTGCGTGGTCCTCAAGGGCAGCCCCATGTAGAGAGCATTGCAGTAGTCTAGCCGGGAAGTCACGAGCGCATGGGTGACTGTGCGGAGGGCATCTCATTGACTGCATGGCTGAAAGATTTGGTTTTGCATAGAAGAGATAGTTAGAAATGAAATATAAATGGATTCTGACATTTTGCCCCCCTTTAAAAATAGGAGAGATCCACCTATACAGGAAATAAAAATATAGATGTTAGCCTGGTTTGCTGGGATATTCTGTATGAAACTTCTTTAGCAACTTAGGTGCACTGATGTGAAGTTTATGGACCCACTCGTTTTCTGAGGAGGGAAGGTGTTTTCAAGCTACTAGGTTTTGAATTGCTCCATGATACTTTCTAGAATCTAGGATTTCTTTTACCTCAAAGTGTTGTTCTCCTTCAACCATGATAGGAGGTGGTGATGGTGGGGTTTTTGGCCATAAGGGTGACTGTTGTTCCCTTTTTAGCAAACTGCAGTGAAATATTGGGTGTATTTGCCTAAGACTTTTGTGTAGTTCTAATTTTACTGTTACTGGGTTTATGATTCTTTTAATTGGAAAAGGTCCAATATATTTTGGTCCGAGTTTTTTACAGGACTGTAGGAATTTTAGATATTTTCTAGATAAATATATCTCTCTCCTACCCTGAATGGTGTGGGTTTAACTCTCTTTTTGTCTGCCTGTGCTTTGTATGCTTGCCTAGCTTTGAGGATGATGACTAGATGTCAGTCCCTGAGTAGTTCCTAAGAGGGATAAAAATTTCTTCCAAAACTTTGATGTAAATTGCACTCCCCTATCAGATATGATGTGTTAGGGTGCTCCATGCAGTCTGTAAATGTGCTGCATGAATAATTTCACTAAGATTTTTGTGGTGGGAATTTTTTGGCAAGGGATAAAGTGCACCTGTTTGGAAAACAAATCCATAAATCCCCAGATGAAAGTGTTCCTGTTGCTATCTGGTAATTCCACTATAAAATCCATGGCTAATTCTTTCCAGGGGGCTGAGGGTTTCACCACTGGTTGTAACAGTCTGGGTGACTTCCCCTGCAGCCTCTTAGCTGTTGTGCATGTTTGGCAGCTGGCCACATAGCTTTCTATGTCATTTTTCATGGATGGCCACCAAAATTGCCTTTTAGTTAAATGTAAAGTTTTTACAAACCCAAAATGTCCTGCTGATTTTGTATCATGGCACAACTGCATGAAATTGATCCTCTGGGTGGCAGATATGTATAACTTCTCTCCCACCCAGGGTTGTCCATCTTTGATTGTGCACATGTCTATTTTTCTGGAACTATTCATCTGTTTCCAAGAACTTTCAGAATTTGATTCCAGTTTGGCTATCCAGCTGTGGCTTTATTTTAGCTTGGGCCCTGGTGGTTACTGGCACTGCCAGTTGTTGTTCAGGTATAAGTGGTTTACAGTCAGTGGCTTGTGTGCTGTTATACTGGGGCATGCAAGATAATGCATCCGCCAGAAATTCTTTTCCCCCGGTAAGTGTTTATGTGTGAAACGGAATCGGTGAAAATGTTGAGACCAGCGGGCTTGCTTAGGAGTGAGTTTCCTGGGTGTTTTTAATGCTCCCAAATTTTTGTGGTCTGTCCAGACCTGGAAGGGGATTTTATTTCCTTCAAGGAAATGTCAACACATAACTAATGACCACCTCACAGTGTATGCCTCCTTTTCCCGCACAGCCCAACATTGTTCTGTCTCTGTGAGTTTCCTGTACATATATGCACATGGTTGCAATGCCCCCTGATCATTTTCCTGTAATAATACAGCTTGCACCACCACATCATTTGCGTCTGCCTGTATTACGAAAGGTTTATCAGGATCTGGGTGTCTCAGTACGGGTTCGGCCTCCCAAATGCCACTTGACATTCCATTGTCCACTTCAGGGGCTGGCTGGGTTTCACTGGGGGACCCCCCCCCCCCATTTTCAACAAGTTTGTGAGGGGCAGGGCTATTTGGGCAAACAAAGGGATGAATTGGTGGTAGAAGTTTGCAAACCCCAGGAAACTTTGAAATTGTATGGGGTGGTGCCCATTCTAATACTGCCCTTACTTTCTTGGGGTCCATTTCAATGCCCTGTGGGGATATGCAATACCCTAGGTAGTGTATTCTTTCCTAGTGGAATTCACCTTTCGATAATTTTGCATATAGGTGGGCGGCCTGCAATTTTTTTAGAAGTGCTCTGACTAGATTAATATGCTCCTCTTTGCTCTCTAACTAAACCAGGACCCCCTTATATAGGTGGTCTCTTAGCACTTCATTGATTAATTGCATAAAAACTGTGGTGGCCCCTTACAGTCCAAACAGCAGAACTTTCAACTGGTAGCAACCCATTGGACTATTGAATGCAGTGTTCCATTTGTTCCCTTCCTTGATCCTAATGCAGTAGTATGCTTCTCTTAGGTCTAGTTTGGTAAAAAAAAAAAATCCTTCCTTTCAATAGGTGGGATACCATATCCTTCATCATGGGTAGGGGGTACAGGTTTCTTTCACTAATTGCATTAAGGGCCCAGTAATCCACGCATAAACACAAAGTGCCATTCTTCTTCTCCCTGAACAGGGCCAGAGTGGCCACTTTGGGTTTTGCAGGTTCAATAAATCCCCTTTCTAAGTTTTTATTTATGAATCTTTCCATCTCCACCATTTCTTTTGGGCTCATGGAGTACAGCCTGGGCTTCGGGAGCTTTGCCCTGGGTTTGTTTTCTATAGCACAGTCTGTGGGTTGGTGAGGGGGGAGCTTATCCACCTGTTCCTCACTGAAAACTTCAGCAAGGTCCCAGTATTCTTTCCAGTATTTCTGGTAACCTCTTCTCTTTCCCCACTGATGCTGTCACCACTCCTCAGGTTTGGGGAGCCCTTTGGGGTTTTAAATTTGCATGCTCCCCCTCTAGGAAGTTGAGTTCTGATGTCCTCCAATTTACCCAGACATTCCATTTCTTTAACCATTCCAGCCCTAAAATCATTGGGCATTCCATGCCTGGGGTCACTACAAACGTTATGTCTTCCTCATGGGTCCCCAGGGATAAATGAACTGGAAAGGTGGCTAGGGTAACTGGTCCCCCCCACTATGGACCCATCTTACTGGCCAAAGGAGATTGGTTGCTTTAGTCTCCTCACCAGAATGTCCAAATTCCCCACTAGCATCGGATCATGCCAGATAGAAAAACAGATCATGCCAGACAAATCTTATTGTATTCTTTGACCAAGTTGTTGTGACAAAATTAGTGGATCAGATGAATGCTGTGGACTTTACTTGGACTTCAGTAAGGCATTTGATAAAGTAGATCACAACCTTCTACTTGATAAGATAGAAAAATGTGGGTTAGATAGAATCACCGCCAGATGGATTTGTAGCTGGCTGACCGGCCGTACTCAGTGTGTGGTCCTCAATGGAACCGCATCTACATCAAGGAAGTATGTAGTGGGGTGCCCCAGGGCTCTGTTCTGGGCCTAGTGCTCTTCAACATCTTCATCAATGATTTGGGCAAAGGGATAAATGGGGAACTCATCAAATTTGCAGACAACACCAAGCTGGCAGGAATAGCCAACACTCCAGAAGACAGGCTAAAGATACAGGAGGATCTGAACAGATTTGAACACTGGGCACTATCTAACAAAATGAAATTCAATGGCAAAAAATGTAAGGTTCTACATTTAGGAAAGAAAAATCAAATGTACAGGTATAGTATAGTGGGTACCTTGCTCAATAGTAGTAACTGTGAGAAGGATCTCAGAGTCCTAGTGGACAATCACTTAAATATGAGCCAGCAATGTGCTGCAGCTGCCAAAAAAGCCAACACAGTGCTAGGCTGCATTAACAGAGGAATAGAATCAAGATCACGTGAAGTATTAATACCACTTTAGAATGCCTTGGTAAGGCCACACTTGGAATACTGATCCAGTTTTGGTCACCACGATGTAAAAAAGATGATGAGACTCTAAAAAGAGTACAGAGAAGAGCAACAAAGGTGATTAGGAGACTGGAGACTAAAACATATAAGGAACGGCTGCTGGAATTGGGTATGTCTATAATGAAGAGAAGGACAAGGGGGGACATGATAGCAGTGTTCCAATATCCAAGAAGCAATGAATGGAAACTAATCAAGGAGAGAAGCAACCTAGAACTAAAGAGAAACTTCCTGACAGTTAGAACAATTAACCAGTGGAACAACCTGCCTCCAGAAGCTGTGAATGCTCCAACACTGGACGTTTTTAAGAAGAGACTGGAAAGCCATTTATTTATTTTATTTTATTTTATTTTAATTCCATTTATATCCCGCCCTTCTCCGAAGACTCAGGGCGGCTTACAAGCTTAGCAATAGCCTTCATTCTATGTATATGCCTGCTTATTAGGGCTTCACACACACACCCCAAGTGGCATTATTACAAAGTCAGCTTATTGCCCCCAACAATCTGGGTCCTCATTTTACCTACCTCGGAAGGATGGAAGGCTGAGTCAACCTTGAGCCTGGTGGGATGCGAACCTGCACTAATTGCAGGCAGCTGGTGTTACTTAAGGAGGCATTAGCCCACTGCTCCACCAAGGCTCTTGTCCAAAATGGTATAGGGTTTCCTGCCTGAGCAGGGGGTTGGACTAGATGACCTCCCAGGTCCCTTCCAAGTTTATTATTATTTATTTATTTTATTTTATTTATTTATTTAATTTGTATACCGCCCTTCTCCCGAAGGATTCAGGGCGGTGAACAGGGCAATAAATATCTAAAAAACAGAATACAAAAGTTAAAAAACAATTAAATGTAATGCCCAATATAAAACAATAAACAATAATCAAAATTATTTAAAATCCCATCCCTTAGCCCATCAAACCAGGCCGGATTGCTCGAATAAATAAGTTTTTAGATTGCGCCGGAAGGAGCGAAGATCAGGAGCCATCCGGAGCTCCACCGGCAAGCGGTTCCAAAGGTCTGGCGCGCCCACAGAGAACGCCCTCCCCCTGGGGGTCACCAATCGACATTCTTTGATCGGAGGCACCCTGAGGAGACCCTCTCTGTGGGAGCGCACTGGACGGAGGGAAGTTGACGCCGGCCGCAGGTGTTGCCGTAGATAATCCGGACCCATGCCATGTAGGGCTTTATAGGTCATTACTAACACCTTGAATCTCACCCGAAGGACAGCCAGTCTATTAAGACTTTTACTTTGATGGCTTCGGGCATGGAGGAAGCTAATATAGTCACTGTCTTAATGATAGGTGGAATGGATTCACTTACCAGGGTTTCGGCCTCCGAGCTATCCTCCGAGGTGTCCCCTGCCCCTACAGTGTAGGTCAGAATTCCCTCCCATTATTTGGCAGGGGTTGGGAACTCTATAGCCTCTATCCCCCTCATGGCGGGTTCTTTTGATTTGGCTGGGGACTTCCCTGATTTCCTGTATGGGTGATGGGTCTGATTTGCACTGAGGGGCTTTTCAGCGGCATTCTGTGGCACAGTGGCTCTCTCTCCCATATTTGAAACAGCCCACTCACTTTTTAGCTGTAGCCAGTGGTTTCGCTGGCTCACGCATCTGCTCGGGGGGCAGGAGGCCCCAGTGCCTCTTCAGTAGCCTCTTCAGTCTTTGCCTCCTCTGCCAGGAAGTACCAGTCATCAAGGTGGTGTGGGTCCCCTTGAGGCAGGCAAGCATCATACATGTCATAGTTTAGGCCATCTTTGAAATGGCTAAGGAGGATATCTTCTGGCCAGTTCAGCTTGTTGGCAATGGTCCGGAATTCTTGTGTATATTCAGCCACCAGCCATCTGCCCTCCTCACTGTTTTGATTCTCTCCCAGGCCTTACGATCAGCCAAAGGATCCCCGAATCACTTTCTCAAGGATGACATGAACCGGTTGAAATCGTTGAGTTCTGGGGCGTTGGAATCATGCAGGTTCACCACCCAGTCTGCAGCCGGTCTGTCCAGGGCAGATTGCATGATGTGGATGTGGGCTTTGTCACTGGGGATGTCCTGTCCATATTCTTCCATATAATTGAGGACTTGAGTTAGGAAAAACCCCAAGCGTGGGGGTTCCTCCCTGAATTTCACTTCCAGAGGCGGGAGTCTTTGATTGGATCGGTGCCTTCACTACTGGTGGTATTGCCTCCCATCCTGATCCCCAACCACAGGTCGGTGGGGGGTGGGTGCTGCTGAGGTGGTAGC
Organism: Daboia siamensis; assembly: GCA_024449315.1. Classification (NCBI taxonomy): domain Eukaryota; kingdom Metazoa; phylum Chordata; class Lepidosauria; order Squamata; family Viperidae; genus Daboia; species Daboia siamensis. Next base: position 271,339 of record JAKJMR010017963.1, read on the forward strand.
TTCGGTTTCAGCGAATGGCTGTGGTGCTGCAGGTTCAGGATCCCCCCCACTGTCTCTCCAGCTGTAGCTCCAGGTGCTGGTGCGGCTGCGGGACTCAGGTTACTCCTCCCTTAGAGAGCCAAGGTTTTTTTTCATCAGGTCAATAGCTTTCTCTAGGATCCAGTTTGCGTGTGATGCATAACTCCGGTCCTTTCTGCTGACATGCAGGGAGTTTTCGATCCTTGCTTCCATTTGGGTTGGTGACTGCCCTGTCTCAGGGTCACTTTCCTTGATACCTTTTCCCACTTGCTTTTCCTTCCAACACCCATCGACTATTGCGGTTTGTGGTCATGCATCTCCACCGCCTCTTCCCTGGAGGAATATGATTCTTCAGCTCCTGATAGTTGGTGGGATTTCGGTCGGGGAGAAAGCTCCCTTTCCATGAGGCTTCCCTCCTTCCCTGCCTCATTGCTAGACATTGTATTTTTTGCAAAGTCCCCCAGTAAGTTTCTTCCTTCCAGGTTGACTCTTAATGCAGATTCTGTCTAATGTCAGAACCCACTTCAGCCCATATCTTAAGAAAGAAGGAGTCTTGGAGACAAGGTTTTCCAAGTAGGAATTTTTACTAAGAAAGTAATTGGAGATAGCAGGCATAATAGACAGGATCTGAAGAATCCCCTCACAGATCAATATTTTTAAAGTATCCCCAAGTAAACCCCACCCCACAGTTCATTCGGTCAGTTCCAGATCAGCCAATCTCCAGGTGGTAAGCCCCTTGTGGGAAAGGAGAGACAAAGTTCGTTCATAGCAGGATCATTTCCATCCCCTCACATTCCATCCGGAGAAACAAACCAGATTCCAGAGGCTTTCATTCCTCCCTTTCCACCCTCTTTCCTAGCTGCCCGCAAAATAAGGGGGAATGCCTAGTGAGAGAGTAATTGATTATATTGTGATGAATAGCAGGCAGGCAGAATAAACAAAATGTTGCTTGTTCCCTCTCCCCCTTGGGAATAGCAGAATCCAGGGGAGGGTGAGATTTGGGTTTTGCACAGAAGAGAAAGTTAGAAATGAAATATAAATGTATTCTGACACTGGCTTTGGGGGCCTCACAGGCATCCTGTCATCAAAAGAAGAAGAGGGGAAGGAGGAAAGAGGGAAAAATGAAGGAGCAATAAAGCTTTGTATGTATGTGATAGGAAATCAGGAGTGGGGGAATGACAGGTTAGAAGGACCAGAGCAGCTGGAATCTGTTATACCAGCATCCCACAGCGAGAATGTATGTGGATTACCCCTAAACGTCTCAGAGTTCTACAAACATCTTCATGAGGTCTGGTTAGTTGGAAACGGACTGGTCAGGGGGGGAGAAATGGGCTGGTGGCAAACCTACACTTTATTTTTGTATCCAGCAAGCGTGATGATTTCAGAGCTGGATTGAATTTACTCCAAGCATCACTCTTAGCTTTAACCAAATAGAGTTGAAGGTTTTTCTTTCCTAAGGGATTGGATTGGGAAAGGTCTGACATACAGAAGCATGTGGACTAAAATTTAAAATGTACTGAAAGTAAATCAGTTTAAATAGGTTAAGGCCTAAAAGAATCTATGCTAGTTTCCGCTTACCTTGGATGGAAGCAGCATCCAGAAATCCAATCTGTGTGACCTTCGCCCTTCACGATAATGTTCCCATTAGGAAAAGCCCACATTTTCCATAAGTGATCATCACTTCCAGTGACAACAATGTCTTTTCTTGGATGTAAAGCCAAGCTGCAAGTAACAAATAGAGAAAGTGATCATTAAAACTGAACAAAAATGATATAGTTAAGAAACTGGACTGAAAGAGCTCAGAGACTAACATCACTTAGGTTCTGTTTCCCATTCTTTGCTAAGCTAAACCCTACTCTCAAAAAAACTGTTTCTAGCATAACTTAGCATAATGTGGGAACGGAGCTAGAAATGACCAGAGATCAACACAGAAGATATTTAGATCTGAAAAGCCCAACACATCTTCACTTTCTCTTCACTTTATTTGTCTCTTGAGAAACCTATATGAGGGTCAAGAAGCAACAGTGAGAACTGGACATGAAACCACTGTGTCAGAATCCATTTATATCACATTTCATAAATGTATAGGTAGAACATTGTGCTTATTCTGGGGATTCTGCCATCTCTCCGAGGGGTGTGGGGAGAGGATGGTTACTTAAGGCGATCTTCAAACAACAGGGAAACGGCTGAACTGGGGGAGGGAGGGGGAGAGACAGATCTGGATCGCATCTTCATTTACAACTGAAAAAGGAAGAAGCAATAACAATAAAACCAAGGAGAGTTCCCTTTCCCACGGAAGGGCCTGACATCTAAGCAAATGATGGGAGCTTGACCAAATGGATGAGGGGAGGGGCTGAAATGGGAATGCTTTATAGAGGATTGAAATGTAACTTTGTTAGATTCTGTCTTGTATTGCCACAATCGATTCCATCCTAGTAAACATTTTCCTTTTGGACAAACTTGCATCCAAGAGTTCTTATTTCCTAAGATGTGGATTGAGGTGGGTCCTGACAGTAGATGGAATCTGCTATAAGAGTCAACCTGGAAGGGAAAACCTTACCGGGGGACTTTGCAACAAATACAATGTCTGGCGACGAAGCAAGAGAGGAGGGAAGCCCCATGGAGGGGGAGTCTTCCCCCCAAATGAAATCCCAGAGATGATGGGAAGCTGAAGCAGCATATTTCCCTGGAGAAGAAGCCGTGGAGCAGTACGACCGAAAACCCCGGTGGTCGATGGGCGTTGGAAGGAAAAGTAAGTGGGAAAAGGCTTCGGGAGAAGTGACCCTGAGGTGGAGTAACCACCAACCGGAATGGAGGCAAGAGATGGAGAATTCCCTGCACGCCAGTGAGGAGGAGCGGATCCTGGAAAAGGCCATTGATCTGATGAAAGCAACCCTGAGCTCACTAAGGGAGGAGAGAGCTGAAAATCGCAACCGAGGCAGCACCTGGGGACGCAACTGGAAAGGTAACAGAGGGGATCCAGCACCTGAAACCCCGGGGCCGTCCAATGGAACAGGAATTGCTGACTCAGCAGTACCCACCCACCCACCCCAGAACCACAGACGGGGACCAGGATGAGGAGCGATACCGGCCACGGCGCAGACAACGCTCCAGCCAAAGACTCCCGCCCCTGGAAGTCAAATTCAAGGGAGAGCCATCACAACTGGGATTCTTCCTAACCCAAGTCCTCAGCTACATGGAAGAGTATGGCCGGGATATCTCTAGTGACAAAACACGCATCCGAATTGTGCAATCTGCCCTGGACGGATCGGCCGCAGACTGGGTGGTGAACTTGCATGACTCCAACGCCCTAGAACTCAACGACTTCAATTTATTCATGTCATCTTTCAGGCGGCAGTTCGAGGATCCTTTGGCTGACCGTAAGGCCCGGGAGAGAATCAAAACGGTGAGGCAGGGCAGGCGAGCAGTGGCTGATTATACCCAAGAATTCCGAGCCATTGCCAGCAAGCTGAACTGGCCAGATGACATACTCCTTAGCCACGTCAAAGACGGTCTAAACTATGACCTGTATGACGCTTGCCTGCCTCGAGGAGACCCACCCCATCTCAACGACTGGTACAGCCTGGCGAAGGAAGTGGAAATAGACCTACTGAAGAGACACCGCAGAGGAAAACCATGGGGCCGCCTGCCACCCGAGCAAACACATGAGGGGGAAAAACCACCAGCCACAGCCAAAAAATCAACAGGTTTTTTCAACTGCAGGAGAGGGCGCAACCGTGCTGTAGAATGTTGTTCAAAAGCCCCCCCACGAAAACCAGAGGCATCATCCTCCAAGAAGCCGGGGAAGCCCCAAGGTAACACAAAATAATCTTCCATGAAGGGGACAGAAGCTGTAGAGTCCACAATTCCTGCCAGGAACTGGGATTGGACTCCAGCCTGCACCGCAGGGACGGTGGACAACTCGGAAGACAGCTCAGAGGGGTCCATTGGTAAGTGGACCCTTTCCACCCATACTTAAGACAGTGACTATATTAGCTTCCCCTATGCCTGAAGCAGCCAAAATAAAAGCTCTAATAAACTCTGGGTGCATCCGCTGCCTTATCAGCCCAACGCTGGTGGAGAGATTGAGCACCCCAGTGAGGAGGCTAAAACAACCAATCTCTTTTAGTCAATTAGATGGGACTATAGCAGGGGGGGGGGAACCAGCCACCCTAGCCACTTTACCAATCCACCCTAGCCACTTTACCAATCCACTGGGGGCCCATGAGGAGGACATAACGTTTATAGTGGCCCCAGGCATGGAAGGCCCAATGATTCTAGGACTGGAATGGCTGAAGAAATGGAACCCCGGGATAAACTGGAGGACAGAAGAACTCAATTTCCCAAAGGGGAGGCAGAAGAACTTAAACTCCAAAAGCACCCCCCCAACCCAGAGGGAGGAGACAGCAGCAGTGGGGAAAGAGAAGGGGTTACCAGAGATACCGGAGGAATACAGGGACCTGGCTGAGGTTTTCAGTGAGGAAAGAGCAGATGAGCTTTCCTCCCATCACCCCACAGACTGCACCATAGAATTCAAACCTGGGGCAAAACTCCCAAAACCCAGAATTTATGCCATGAGCCCAAGGGAAATGGCAGAAATGGAAAGATTCATAAAGAAAAACTTAGAAAGAGGATTTATTGAACCTGCCAAACCCAAAGTGGCCGCCCCGGTTCTGTTCAGGGAGAAGAAAGATGGTTCTTTCCGCTTGTGTGTGGATTACCGGAATCTGAATACAATTAGTGAATGTAATCTGTACCCCCTTCCCCTAATGAAGGATATGCTATCCCACCTATCGAAAGGAAAGATTTTTTACCAAATTAGACCTGAGGGAAGCATACTACCGTATTAAGATTAAGGAAGGAGATGAATGGAAGACTGCATTCAACTGCCCAATGGGGTGCTATCAATTCAAAGTATTGCCATTCGGACTGCAAGGGCCCCCCACAGTCTTTATGCAATTAATTAATGACGTACTGAGAGAGCACCTATATAAGGGGGTCCTGGTTTACCTCGATTACATCCTTATCTTCACAGAAACCAAAGAGGAACATATCAAACTAGTTAGAGCAGTCCTGAAGAAGTTGCGAGCTGCCCATTTATATGCTAAATTATCAAAGTGTGAATTCCATCAGGAAAAAATCGACTACCTGGGATATCGCATATCTCCAGAGGGCATCGAAATGGACCCTGAGAAGGTCAGGGCAGTACTAGAGTGGGCACCCCCCTGCATACGGAAGCAATTGCAAAGTTTCCTGGGGTTTGCAAGTTTCTACTGCCAATTCATCCCCGCATTTGGCCAAATAGCCATGCCCCTCACAAATTTGTTGAAAACAAAGGGGGGGGGGGTCACCCTTGAAACCCAGCCAGCCTCTAAAATGGTCAATGGAATGTCAAGCAACATTTGAGAGGCTAAAGAGACTTTTTTCTGCTGAACCTGTCCTAAAACACCCAGATCCCGACAAACCTTTTGTAATACAGGCAGATGCGAGTGATGTAGCGGTAGGAGCAGTACTATTACAAGAAAATGATGGGGGGACGTTGCAACCATGCGCATACACATCCAGAAAACTCACAGAAACAGAACAACGCTGGCCAATATGGGAAAAAGAGGCATTCTCATTGAGGTGGGCATTACTAACATGGCGCTAATTTTTAGAAGGAAATAAAATACCTTTCCAGGTCTGGACAGACCACAAGAATTTGGAAGCACTAAAAACGCCCAGGAAGCTCACTCCTAAGCAAGCCCGCTGGTCCCAACATTTTCACCGATTCAATTTCACTCTCAAACACTTACTGGGGGGAAAGAACTTCCTGGCAGATGCATTATCCCGCATGCCCCAATATAACAGCACAAGAGTTACTGACTTTAAACCACTTGTACCGGAACAACAACTGGCAGCACCAGTCACCACCAGGGCACAAGAAAAAATGAAGCCAAAGGTAGATAGCCAAACTGGAATAGAATTCAGGAAATCTTTGGAAAGTGATGAATGGTTCCAGAAAAATAAACATGTGTGCACAATTAAAGATAGACTGCCATGGGTGGGGGAGAAGCTATATATACCTGCCACACAGAGAATCAATTTCATGCAACTGTGCCACGATACAAAATCAGCAGGACACTTTGGCTTTGTAAAAACCTTACACTTAATTAAAAGGCAATTTTGGTGGCCATCTATGTAAAAGGACATAGAAAACTATGTGGGTAGCTGTCAAATTTGCGCGATGGCCAAAAGACTGCAAGGGAAACCGCCAAGTCTGTTACAACCGGTGGCAAACCCCTCAGCCTCATGGAAAGAAATAGCCATGGATTTTATCGTAGAACTGCCAGAAAGTAATGGAAACACCATAGTCTGGACTGTCACAGATCTGTTTTCTAAGCAAGTACATTTCATACCTTGCCAAAAAATCCCGGCCGCAAAAGCATTAGCAAAACTTTTTGTACAGCATATTTACAGATTGCATGGGGTACCATAATGCATCATATCTGACAGAGGGGTGCAATTTACGTCGGCATTTTGGAAAGAATTTTTATCCCTCTTAGGAACCACCCAAGGACTGTCATCTAGTCACCATCCTCAGACAGACAGAGCTTCTGAAAGTCTTAATAATATACTTGAACAATATCTGAGATGCTTTATTAATTTTCAACAGTCCGACTGGACGGACCTACTGCCTTTCGCAGAAGTAGCATATAATAATGCAGTCCACTCAAGCACAGGTTACACCCCTTTTCAAGTAGCTACAGGCCAGAGTTTCAACCCAATACCAGAACTAACCCCAAAAGAACCGGTTATCCCTGATCTGAAGGAATGGATTGCTCAGTTACAAAATACATGGCCAATCGTTAGGAAAGCGTTGGAAGATGCCAGAAAAGCATACAAGACACAGGCAGACAAAAAAAGAACCGATCCCACACCATTTAGGGTAGGAGAGATGGTATATTTATCCACAAAATACCTGAAATCACTCCAACCCTGTAAAAAACTAGGACCAAAATATATTGGACCCTTTCCAATTAAAAGAATCATAAACCCAGTAACAGTTGAATTAGAACTACCCAAAAATCTTAGACGAATACACCCAACCTTTCACTGCAGTCTATTAAAGACAGAAGATGTGGATTGAGGTGGGTCCTGACACACTGATTGGTTCAAAATTGGGAAAGGAGTCCGGCAAGACTGTATACTGTCAACCTGCCTATGCAGAGAACATCATGAGAAAGGCAGGGCTAGATAAATGAAAAGTTGGAATTAAGATTGCCAGGAGAAATATCAACAACCTAAGATATGCAGATGATACCACTCTAATGGCAGAAAGTGAAGAAGAACTAAAGAGCCTCTTGTTGCGAGTAAAGAAGGAGAGTGCAAAACTTGGGTTGAAACTAAACATTAAGAAAACCAAGATCATGGCATCTGGCCCTCTCAATTCCTGGCAAATAGATGGGGAAGAAATGGAGGTAGTGACAGATTTTATTTTCCTGGGCTCCAAGATCACTGCAGATGGGGACTGTAGCCAAGAAATTAAAAGACGCTTGCTCCTAGCGAGGAAAACCATGCAAATCTAGACAGCACATTAAAAAGCAGAGACATCACCCTGTCTCTGGTATAGTCAAGGCTATTGTCTTCCCAGTTGCAATGTATGGCAGTGAAAGCTGGACCTTAAGAAAGGCTGAGTGCCAAAGAATTGAGGCCTTTGAACTATGGTGTTGGAGAAGACTCGTGCGAATCCCTTGGACTGCAAGGCGATCAAACCGGTCAGTCCTAGAGGAAATCAACTCTGACTGTTCTTTAGAAGGCCAGATCCTGAAGTTGAAACACAAATGCTTTGGCCACCTAATGAGAAGGAAGGACTCACTGGAGAAGAACCTAATGCTGGGAAAGATTGAGGGCAATAGAAGAACGGGACGACAGAGAATGAGGTGGCTGGATGGAGTCACTGAAGCAGTAGGCGTGAGCTTAAATGGACTCCAGAATATGGTAGAGGACAGGAAGGCCTGAAGAAATGTTGTCCATGGGGTCACAATGGGTTGGACACGACTTCGCAGCTAACAACGACAACTGTATTTACCACAAAGAAGCATGACTGTGACTTCCAACCCACCCCCAAATCAGTGTCCTTTTGACACATTTTTATACTGTGTATCTGTACATATATCTCCCAAAAGGCATATTCCAAGAAACAGTAGGACTAAGGGAAAAAAAGGAATTGGTATTAGTTGAACTAATATCATTAAATAAAAATAATTATCTGTGAAAAGTATCCCTTTTATAAAATTAATATTTGCTTTTCACACACTGTTACATATAGAAATATACATGCAACTTCCCTCTAAGAAAAATAGCAAAAGAAGGGGGAAAAGATAATACCAGGTTTTTGTCAGAACAGTAAATAGAAAACTTTTGCTCTTTTTTTAAATTTTTTTTATTTTTTTTATTGAAAAGTTTTACAATTTTTAAGTACAAACTCCCTCCTCCCCCTCCCCTCTTCCCAACTCTCCCCTACCCACCCCTCCCCCCTCCCCGACTTCCCAGGGTATTATTATAAAGGTAAAGGTAAAGGTTCCCCCGCACATGCGTGCTAGTCGTTTCTGACTCTAGGGGCCGGTGCTCATCTCCGTTTCATAGCCGAAGAGCCAGCGCTTGTCCGAGGACTTCTCCGTGGTCATGTGGCCAGCATGACTAGACGCCAAAGGCGCACGGAACGCTGTTACCTTCCCACCGTAGTGGTCCCTATTTTTCTACTTGCATTTTTACGTGCTTTCGAACTGCTAGGTGGGCAGAAGCTGGGACGAGTAACAGGCGCTCACTCTGTTACGCGGCACTCGGGATTCGACCCGCCAAACTGCCGACCTTCAGGTTGACAAGCTCAGCGTCTTAACCCACTGAGCTACCGCGTCCCTTGGGTATTATTATACAGGGTATAATAATACAAGCATAAACTAAAATATGCTAACAACAAAAATAAAACATTAAGTTCTATCGGACTTTAACTTTCCATAGTCATAATATTAATAAAGTAACAAATAACTAATCATACATCATAAAAATCCACTACTTATTCAAAGGCTAAATGAAACTTTTTAGTCCCATATTTATTCTGAATATATTCAATCCATCTTCTCCATTCCACAATATATCTCTGTTGCGACTGGTCTTTCAAATATGCCGAAATCTTTGCCATTTCCGCCAAGTTGGAAACTTTCAAAGTCCACTCTTCTATAGTCGGCAATTCCTCCTTCTTCCAATATTGCGCAACTAAAACTCTTGCCGCCGTAATTAGATGCAACATCAACTTAGTGTCTATAACAGTAGTATCTGTAATAATACCCAATAAAAACAATTGTGGAGAAAACTTTATCCTTTTCTTAAATATCTTTTGCATATTCCACCAAATTTTAATCCAAAAGGCTTTAACCTTTTTACAAGTCCACCATATATGAAAATATGTTGCATCCTCACAACCACACCTCCAACATTTGGGCTGGCAGTTCGGATACATGCTTGCTAGTTTTTTAGGGTCTAGGTGCCACCTATAAAACATTTTATAAAAATTCTCTCTTAAGTTTTGGGCCTGTGTAAATTTTACATTTCTAACCCAAATCTTTTCCCAAGTATCCATTGTTATAACCTCTTGAAAATTCTGGGCCCACTTTATCATACAATCTTTAACAAGTTCCGTTTCTGAATCAATTTCTATCAATGCATTATATATCCTTTTTATATGTGCTTGACCTTGATCTCTAATTTGTTTTACCAAATTTTCATCAGTCATCGAAAAACCAACTTTCTGGTCCTCTTTCCATCTTGCGAAACTTTTGCTCTTAACACATGTGCTTCAGGAGATAACATGAAATATGAAGAAAGGCATTTGAAAAATATTACTACATCCACTTCAATCTCTTAAATATAAAGGTTTTTCTAAAATTTCTACAAATAATAATCACATCAATATCATGCTTCTTTTCTATCTGGTCATCTTTGTTGCCTCGTCATAAATCCTGTTTACAATTCTTATTTAAATTTGTTTCCCCTACAATGTTCAAAACATTCTTACTGGTTAAGATTTTATCAAGATTAATTGCATTTAAGTATTTAAATCTATTTTCTTCATACAGACCATCCCAACACTTTTACATTTCTCATGTCTTAAAAAGTAAAAAAAAAGACAAAACAAAAAACAAAAAAGAAGAGAGAAAAGAATAAGAAAATAATATACTACTTAAAATACATATCCCTCGTAAACTAATATACATTTATTTCCAAACTTTTTCTGTTCTTTTTACCCATAATTAAACATAGTGTCAGAACCCACTTCAATCCACATCTTAAGAAAGAAAGACTCTTGGAGTCTAAGACATAGATGATAGAGGGTATAATAGACAGGATCTGAAAAATCCCCTCACAGATCGATATTTTTAAAGTGTCCCCAAGCAAAACCCCACCTCTCAGTTCATTTGGTCAGTTCCGGATCAATCAAGTTTCAGGTGGCAAGCCCCTTGTGGGAAAGGGAGAACCATCAGTCCATTCATAGCACAATCACTCCCTCCCCTTCACATTCCATCGGGTGAAACAAACCAGAATCCCTCCACCCCCTTTCTTAGTTGCTCGTAAGATCAGAGAGAGAGAATGACTCTCATCGATCTTATTGTGATGGGTAACAGGTAGGCTAGATACATCTAAGGAGAGGAAATGGAAGCAATAAACTCCCATGTTTATTCCCTTTCCTCCTTGGGAATGGCAGAATCCAAGGAGAGGTGAGATTTGGGTTTGCACAGAAAGAGAGTTAGAAATGAAATATAAATGGATTCTGACAATATGTTTAATCTTTGTATGTTCCAGTTAATAAATCCAATCATGCAATCTTTTAACTCTATTAAAAAAATAAAAATAAATTAACCACTGGAAATTTGGTAAAGTGAACTACATTTAAATATCTAAAACATTTTCTTTATATTGACCATCCAAACATTTTTATATTTCTCATATCAAAAAACAAAGTAAAAAAAGAAAAGAAAGAATACTATATTACTTAGGAGGTACATCCCTCTTAAGCTAAAATCTTTCTATTTCTTCAATCATATTAAACATGTGTTTAATTTTTAAATATTCCCTCTGATATATCCCATCATTTAATTCCTCAATTCTCACTTTAGCACTTCTTTTGCCAAACATCTTTCCCAATCAATATATTCCATTGAATCAAAGAGTCTTTCCATAATCCTGCAAATGTTATTGTAAATATAAGAGGCAAATCAAGCAACATGTCTTTGTAAAAATATTTTGCCCCTTCATATTCATTGAAGATCCTGTCTTTTCTTTCTCTCTTAGTTTCTCTCATCATCCCTTGTCTCCCCATTTCTCATGGTACTCCCGACAGCTCTGCAATCCATTTTGTCACATCTTTTCTCTTATCCTCAGATTTATTTTGTAGTCTTAGTACAAGTTATCTTTTCCATGTCCAATGTTTCTTGTAAATCCTTCTCCACTTGAGTCAAGCCATACTTGGTTCCATCTTTAAATCTCTTTCCTCTAATTTATATTCAATTACGTGTAAGTTTTTTCCAGTCAGACCAGTTTGATGCACCTTGGGTTTTTTGAACTTGCTATACTGCAGTTCTATTATTATTTCTTTTGACTTGAAGCTCGCAGGGCTTGTTACTACTGTGAAACATTGTGTATTCAAATTTCTTTTTGCTGACAAAGCTAGCCATACCCTTTGTGGGATTCAAACCTAGGCAGCCTGCATACTAGGCAGTTGTATTAACTCTAGGCCACTGAAGCTCGAAATAGCTATCCTAGTCTCCCATTTAACTCTTTGTCAGCAAAAAGAAATTTGAATACTGGTTATTCACTTGATCTGCTCCCTCTCCATTATTATCCTCTGAGAGATATTTTTGACATGAAGTCAAATTGAAGATGGATTCATTTATACTTTCAAAATTATTTTTAATTTCCTCGTGGTTTAAGATCATTGTTGTTGTACATTACTCCTGGAAAGTATTTGTTTTTTCTTTGATACATTCTTTCTGCAGATCTCTGATTTTCTATAATAGCCCAAAATCAAGGTTTTCCTTTCTCTGCAAACAGCTTTAGAGTCACAGTTAAGAAAGGTTAGATTTTTTAAAAAGTTTATAGTTCTCATTTTATATGTAGCCCAGAGTGTCTTCTTTTTGTTACAGCTGTTCTCTATTATTAGAACTTTGAAGGTCATAAGAACAGATTAACTTTTCTCAGGCTTTAGTCTTGTATTAGAGCAACCGTTGTTGCAATTTTCATCCGCCACTAGATGTCAGCAACTGTTCATTTTTTTCCAGTTTTCAACATAAAGAGTTATCTTCTATTTTCATAGTTTAAAATGAAGATCTTAAGAGATTTTAGACAAATAACAAACTTATCCAGATTTAGGTCTTATATTCATTTCATTACAGTATATTTCTCCCCCATAAAATGTTTAATTTGCCACTTCCATCTGCAGAAGAGTGGAGCAAAGTTCCCCCCTCCTCACTTTCAGAGGTCTCTTTCTTCTTGGGGTTTTCCCCCAGGAAATTAGTTAATATGTAGAATAGAGAAAATCTATGTTCTTACCCAGATCCAAGCACGTTATTTACAATAAGCTTAAAATAGTGCTTTTGAGCTTCGGTTGCTTGTAGATTGGCTAGACTTTAACGTTAGGCTAGCCTTTCTCCTGTTGGTTTTTGGAAGACTTTTCCCAGACCGATTGGGTCGACCACCATCTATCCATGATCCACAAGACTTCCTTCCTTCTTTGCTGCCTCTTCAGGGTGAATTCTGGCCCATTTAGGGTCCCTAACATGCAGAAAATCAGCCGTAGGGTGTGGACCCCCTCAATCCCTTGGCTATTGCGCAAAATCGGAAGCCCACTTCAATCTCTTTTAAAAACTAAACATAGTTAGAGTGTTCATTCTCTTCATTAGTTTCTAGTCCTTTTCAATTCTCTGAGAATCTTTCAAATTTCACTGAATCCTTATGAAACAACAGTTTCCAAACCTGGAAACATATTTAATATAGGATTTAATCAAAGTAGAATAAAACAGAACATTACTCCTTCGATGGAAATATACTCCTTTTGATGCAATCTAAAATTATGTTTTTATAAGCATCCCACTAAATTATGCTTAGTTTCTAAAATCAAAGATTTTTTTGCAACTGCTGTTAAGTATTCCTCATCCTTAAATGAAGAACCTGGTACTTATCTCTGTTAAATGTCATTCAGGTCTTTCCAATCTATTTTTCTAACCTATCACAATTGTTTTAAATACTATTTCTCTTTTCTAATATATTACCTATCCAATCTGATTTGTGTCGGCTGTAAACCTGATTAGCATTTCTTCCACCTCTTCAGTCAAGTTATCAAATTAAAAAAATATTAAATACTACAAGGCCCAGAATGATTCAACATCACATGTCATGGTCTGATAGATGAAACTCTGCATCAGTTGAAGACTTCGGGTGGTCCTAAAGGGCAGCCCCATGTAGAGGGCATTGCAGTAGTCTAACCGGAAGGTCATGAGTGCATGAGTGACTGTACATAGAACATCTCGGTCCAGATAGGGACGCAACTGGTACACCAGGCGAATCTGGGCAAAAGCCCCCCTGGTCACGGCTCCTATATGATCTTCAAAACTGAGCCGAGAATCCAGGAGGATGCCCAAGTTGCAAACACTATCCCCTATTGTTAATGATGGAGAAGGCTGGTCAGCCCGAGATGCCGGTATGAACAGCCACTCAGTCTTGTCAGGATTGAGACGAAGCCTGTTTCTCCCCATCCAAACCCGGACCACCTCCAGGCAACGGGACATCACGGCGAGGGCATCACTGGGTTGATTCGGGGTGGAAAGAAAAAGTTGGGTATCATCAGCATACTGGTGATACCCCACCCTGAAACCATGAATGAGCTCACCCAGCAGCTTCATGTAGATGTTGAACAGGAGGGGAGAGAGGACCGACCCCTGAGGGACTTCACAAATGAGAGATCTCTAGGAGGACCTCTGTCAACACCGACTGTGAGTGGCCCAGGAGGTAGGAGGAGAACCACTGTAAAACAGTGCCCCCCACTCTCAGCCCCCTGAGATGCCACAGTAAGATATCATGGTCGATAGTATCAAAAGCCGCTGAGAGGTCTAATAGGACTAGGACAGAGGAACAACCCCTGTCCCGAGCCCACCAGAGATCATTCACCAATGCAACCAACACCGTCTCTGTGCTATGCCCGGGTCTGAAACCCGATTGGTACGGGTCGAGATAATCAGTTTCCTCCAGGAACAGAGGGAGCTGATGCGCTACCACACTCTCAACAACCTTCGCCAAAAAGCGAAGGTTGGAGACAGGACGATAGTTATTCAAAATTGCCGAGTCCAGGGTGGGCTTCTTGAGGAGGGGACTCACCACCGCCTCTTTCAAGGCGGCAGGGAAAACACCCTCGCTCAAAGAAGCAGTTATTACTGCCTGGAACCAGCCTCGAGTCTTCTCCCAGGCTGCATAAACCAGCCAGGAGGGGCACGGGTCCAATAAACAGGTGGTAGAGCTCAGCCTCCTCATGATCCTGTCCACCTCATCGGGGGTCATAGGATCAAACTCAATCCAGATAACACTCTCAAGACTGCTCGATTCCTCCCTGTCAGACTCTGTCCAGTCAGAGTCCAAGCCGGCCCGAAACTGAACAATTTTATCCGCAAGATGATGACTGAACTCCTCGGCCTGCCCCTGCAAGGGATCCTCCCTCTCCTCCCAATGAAGGAGGGAGCGAGTAACCCGAAACAGGGTGGCTGGGCGATTATCTGTAGACGCGATGAGGGCAGCGAAGTAATTAGACTTCGCTGTCCTCATTGCAGCGAGATAAGACCTTGTAAAGGCTCTTAGCCACAATCGGTCAGGTTCAGATCGGCTGGATCTCCAACAGCACTCTAGACCCCATCTCCGACATTTCATCTCCCGGAGCTCCGAAGAAAACCATAGAGCCCACCGGGATCTGTGTCGGGTTAGGAGTCGCAACGGGACAACATGGTCAAGCGCCTCAGTGGCAGCCCTTTCCCAAGCATCCACTAAGACGTTGCCTGAGCTGTGAGTGAGGGAGATAGGAACAGACCCAAGCACCATCTGGAACTGATCAGGGTCCATTAGGCGCCTGGGGCGGAACCACCTGGTCGGTTCCGCAGCCCAGCGGTGGGGGGTGACATAGCGGAAGACCAGCCGCAGGAGATAATGATCGGACCATGACAGGGGGACAATAGTTGGTAAGCCCCCTCCCAGATCATCCAACCATTGTCTAGATAAGAAAACCAGGTCGAGAGTGTGACCCCCTCGTGAGTCGGACCCTGAATTACTTGAGTCAGGTCCATGGCCGTCATGGAGGCCATGAACTCCTGAGCTAACTCTGACGATACTCCCAGAGAAGGCAGGTTGAAGTCACCCAGAACAATGAGTCTGGGGAACTCCACCATCAACCCTGAGAGGGTGTCGAGCAGCTCGTGCAGGGCTGTTGCCACACAGCTGGGCTCCAGGTATGTTAGCAACAGGCCCAAATGAGCCCGAGGGCCACATCTCAAGAGGAGAGACTCACTCCCACCTATCTGTACAATGGTGGTCTCCCTCGAACATAAGGTCTCCCAAATAACCACTGCCACCCCACCGCCCCTGCCCTGAGCCCGCGGCCAGTGTAGTACACAGAAACCCGGAGGACACAACTCAATCAGAGGGACACCGCCCTCTGGGCCCAACCAGGTATCTGTAATGCATGCCAGATTTGCGTGTTGGTCCTCGATCAGATCACGGACGAGGGGAGCCTTGTTCGCAATGGATCTGGCATTAAAATACACAAGCCTGAGCCCAGGGTCCTGATCCCTATCAATCACGGATAAAAGGAGGCCAACCAGAGGGTCGGAGCATGCCACTGCTCGAAGACAGCGGGGGCGCGATCCCAGATGTTGATACAGCCCTCTGTGTAAGTGCCTGCTGCTATTCCCCATCGTCGTGGGGATTTGCAACCCCACCCTAGTACTAACGGAACCAAAAGTCCGTGCCCCCAACGCCCTTTTGGCTTTCGGCAGGGAGAGGCTTAGTGATCGGCCATCTTTATGGCCAGTCTCTTCTTCTTTTTTTTAATTTTTTTTTATTGAAAAGTTTTACAATACATTTTATTTTTAACAAAACAAAACGAAACCCCTCCCAACCCCCTCCCCCCTCCCCAACCCTCCCCTACACCTACCTCCCTTCCCCCTCCCTGACTTCCCAGAGCTAAATACGGGGTATAAAAATAGAAACAATCATTATCTTATACAAACAACAATAAACTATTAAATCTATCGCACTTTAACTCTTATAAAATAACTACAAGCAACATAAATATCACATCAATACTTATTCAAATGCTAAATGAAACTTTTTAGTCCCATATTTATTCTGAATATAATCAATCCATTTTTTCCACTCCACGATATATCTCTGTTGCAAATGGTCTTTCAAATACATTGAAATCTTTGCCATTTCCGCCAGGTTGGAAAATTTTAAAGTCCATTCTTCTATAGTCGGCAGTTCTTCCTTCTTCCAATATTGCCCTACTAAAAGTCTTGCTGCCGTAATTAAATTCAACATCAACTTAGTGTCCACAACAGTAGTATCAGTAATAATACCCAATAAAAACAATTGCGGACGAAACTTTATCCTTTTCTTGAATATCTTTTGCATGTTCCACCAGATTCTAATCCAAAAAGCTTTAACCTTTTTGCAGGTCCACCATATATGAAAATATGTTGCATCTTCACCACCACACCTCCAACATTTAGGCTGACAGTTCGGATACATACTTGCTAATTTTTTAGGATCTAAGTGCCACCTATAAAATATTTTATAAAAATTCTCTCTTAGATTTTGAGCTTGCGTAAATCTTACATTTCTTACCCAAATCTTTCCCCAAATATCCATTGTAATAACTTCTTGGAAATTCTAAGCCCACTTTATCATACAATCTTTAACAAGTTCTGTCTCTGAATCAATTTCTATCAATGCAAGATATATCCTTTTAATATGTGCTTGACCTTGATCTCTAATTTGCTTTACCAAATTTTCATCAATCATTGAAAAACCAGTTTTCTGGTCTTCCTTCCACCTGGCCTGTAATTGCCCATAATGAAACCAAATTTGTACAATCTTTTTCTTCTCTTAAAATATTATATGGCTTTAATTGCCATACATTCCTTTCCAAACTTAAAATTTCCTTATATGTAATCACATCATGTTTGAATCCAACACTTATATTTTCTATTGCATGTTTCGGTATTGCCCATATAGGTATCTTATAATTTAACTTATGTCTATACTTTTCCCAAACTCGCAACAGAGCATATCTTAAAATATGCACCTTGAACACCTTATCCACCTTCTTATCATACAATAAATATGCATGCCAACCATATAACAAATCATGACCTTCAAGATTTAATAATCTCACTTGTGTTAAATTAATCCAATCACTTATCGCTGACAAGATAGCAGCTTCATAATATAATTTAAAATTAGGCATTTTAAGACCACCTCTCTCACGCATATCCTGCATAATCTTAAATTTAACACGTGGCCTTTTCCCTGCCCAGACAAATTTATTAATACCCTTTTGCCATTCCTCCAAGTCTGAATCCTTTTTAAGAATAGGTATCATTTGAAATAAAAATAAAAATTTTGGCAAAACATTCATTTTCACTGCTGCAATTCTTCCCAATAAAGATAATTATAATTTTTTCCAACTATCCAATTCTTTTTGAACTTTTGCCCATAACTTTTCATAATTATTTTTATATAACTTTACATTCGAGGGTGACAAATATATCCCCAAATATTTAACCCTTTTAACAATTTCAAATCCCGTTAGCTCTTCTAAAAAACCCTTTTGTGATAGTCATATTCTTAGACAACATTTTAGTTTTTTGTACGTTAACCTTAAACCCAGAAACTTTCCCATATTGTGTTATTATCTCCATTAGTTCTACCACTGAGTCTTCAGGCTGAGTCACCGTTACAACCAAATCATCTGCAAACGCCCTCAGTCTATAATCCTGATCTCTTATTTGAATTCCTCTAATTTTTTCCGAGTCCCGTATTTTAATCAATAATATCTCCAATGTCAAAACAAATAATAAAGGTGACAACGGGCACCCCTGCCTCGTGCCCTTTTCAATGTTACATTCTTCCATCAAACTATTATTAACTATTATACGGGCTGTTTGCTTTTGATATAATGCCCTAATTGGTTGTAAAAATTTATCCCCAAAATTCATTTTATCTAATATTTTCAACAAAAATTGCCAATCCAATTGATCAAAGGCTTTTTCAGCATCCAAAAAGATCAACGCTGCAGGGATCTGATTGTTACTTTCCAGAAATTCCAACAAATCAACTATATGCCTCACGTTGTTCTTCATTTGTCTACCACTTATAAACCCAGTGAATTACTTGTTGCAATACCCTCATTAATCTATTAGCTAAAACCTTAGCAAATATCTTGTAGTCCATATTCAAAAGTGATATTGGCCTATAATTTTTTGCTTGGGTGAAATCCTGATCTTCCTTTGGAATCAAAGAAATAAAAGCAGTTTTCCAGGACGGGGGCACCCCTCCTCCCTTTTGAATTGTCTGAAACAATTCCCTTAATGGCTTTACCATCTCTAACTGCAAATTTTTATAATACACAGGAGTCAAACCATCAGTACCTGGAGCTTTACCCACTTTCAATTGTTTAATTGCTGAAAAAATTTCTTCCTCAGTTATCAATTGATTCATCTCTTCCTTTTGTTCTTGTGTAAGAACAGGAATATTAGCATTCATCAGATATGCATCAATATCTGCCTCACTAATCTTATCTCTAGCATATAATTTAGAGTAAAAATCAACAAAAGTCTTCTTAATAAGATTCTGCTGATACACTACCTTACCCTTATGTTCTATTCTATCTATATTAGAAGCCCTTTGCTTCCTCCTTAACAAATAAGCTAACCATCTACCTGGTTTATTAGCATTGCAAAAAGTATTATGTCTAACATACTGTATGTTAGTTGCAACTTGATCAGCCATCAACTTGTCAAACTGTCCCCTTAATAAATTAATTACCTTTTTAATCTTCACATCTGATGGATTCAAAATTAAGGCCTTTTCTTTTTCCCTAATTTCATTCTCTAATTCCTTCCTCCTGAATTCCAAATTACGTCTATATTTGTTATTCAGATATATTAATACACCTCTCATATAAGCTTTACTAGCATCCCAAACCATTTCAATAGAAGTACCCTTATACATATTAATTTTAAAAAAATCCTTCATCTGTTTTTTACATTCTTCCACATTTTCCTGATTTCTAAACAGGTTCTCATTTAGACGCCAGGAACGCCTATCTCTTTTATCCTTGTCTATCTCTAACCAGACTGGTTTATGATCAGATATAGTTCTTGGACAAATCTTAATCTTCTTAGTTCTGGAAAAGAAATCAGTAATAATTAGTATAAAGTCAATCCTAGAAAAAGATTGACGTCTATCGGGGAAAAAAGTATAGTCCTTCTCTTGCAGATTTCTTTCTCTCCAAATATCTCACAGTTCCAAATCATCCTTCATTTCAAAAAAGGATTTAGGCAGTTTAGCATGACTTGGAACACTTTTAAAAAAACCACTCTTGTCCATTTGTACATCCAAAACACCGTTCCAGTCTCCCATAAAAATAAAAGATTTATAATCCCACTGAGTAATCTTGCTGTGTAATAAACTATAAAAATCTGCTTGTTGTTGATTAGGAGCATATAATCCAACCAGAAGTGTTTTCTTGCCTTCTATTAACAGTTCAATTGTAACATATCTTCCTTGTTTATCTACTTCAATTAACTCCGCTGTCAAAGTATTCTTAACATAAACAACCACTCCATTTTTCTTATCCATTGGAGAAGCAATAAATTGTGTACCCAGTCTTGAATTTAATAAGTACTTTTGATCCATAACTCTGATATGTGTTTTTTGTAAACAAATAACATCATTCTTAAATTGTTTTAAATATTGAAAAACTTACTTTCTCTTCTGTGGTGAATTTAAGCCATTAACATTCCAAGTTAAAAACTTTGTCGCCATCCTTCGCGACCCGAAGCTTTTGGAGCTCTTCTCCCAAGATCACCTGCACTTTCTTAGGTCGCGCTCCTCCCACAGCTTCACTATAAGTAAGTTTTGGAGGTGCCATCATAACTTTCTGCTGATCTTGTTCTTGCTCTCGTCTCATTCGTCTCGAAGCAGCAAGCATCATCCTCTGGTCTCTGGCCTCCTCCGATGATACTGAAATTTGATCCACTCCTGTAGCTTTCTCATCTGTCTGCGTTGTTCCTTCAGCACCTTGTAAATTCTCACTGCGTAGTTGAGGCTCTCCCTCGCCATTCTTCTTTGTAGATTCCAAAAGTGGTATGGGGACTGCTTTTAAAATATTACTATAAAAATCAAATGCCTGCAACACTGTAATAAGACGATATCTCGTACCCTCATGCATCACCACCATGCCCACTGGTATCTCCCATCTGAACTTGATATCACGTCATCTTAATTCTTGTGCCAAAAAGGCAAACTCCTTCCTTCTCCTTAGAATTCTTGGAGGGATCTCTTTTAAAATCAAGACTTCTTGCTCAGCAATTGCGAATTTAGTATTATAAAAGGCTTGGATAACCTCATTTCTAATTGCTCTCTTTGTAAAATAAACCACCACATCTCTGGGTAATTTCCTTTGTCTTGCAATCCACGAATTAACATGGAAAATTTTGTCTATATCTTCCATAATTGCATCTGCAGGTCGCCCCAGCACCCCTTCCAAAGCCTCAGAAACAATTTTCTTCAAATTTTCTTTAGAATCCTCTTTTAAGCCTTGAATTCTCACAGCAAACTCCATCTCATGGTACTGTACCAAAGTCAGATCACTATCAATTTTCTCCACCACATTTTCAGTCTCTTGTCATTTTTTCATCTAATCTAATATTATTTTGGCTGAGATCTTCCACTCTTTCGTCCAAGCGCTCAATACACACAGCCATGCCTTGAAATGCAAGTAAAATGTCTGCCCTTATTTCTGTTAACTTCTCATCAAGAAGCTCTGTGAGCTTTTCATCCATAAACTCAGCTAATTGTTGCGATTGCTTTTCCATAGCCTCTTTCATCACATTCTGCACCTCTTTAACTGTAAAAGTTGGTACAGGTGCAGATGCAGGGGGAGGGGGCAATAAAGCTTGTAATGAAGACTGCTGCACCAGAGAAGCCCCCACACTTCTAAGAACTTTAGAGGATTTGGCAGCCATTTTCACCCACTATTGCCTGCTACGCACTTTCACTTTCAAACTCCACAAAGTCCATTGAGTTAAAGATCCTAAATTCACTTTTACCTGGATCTCCTATACCGCTCTGCCTGCATCCAAGTTCTCAAAGGTTCTCTCTTGCTGGCAGGAATGGTTGCAGACGCCCTGCTCTGCTCCAAAAAGAACGAAGCAGAGGCGCCCCGCAGTCCGGAGCAAATCCAGGCTTTGGGGGGGCTCAATCCTTCAGCCACCAAAACCTTTAGCTCTGGCGGCCCTGGAGAGCTCTACCCCTACCTGGGCGCTCACCCCCTCCTCTTCTCCCGAGGAGGGGGCTTCTGAGCCGCCAAAACAGCTAATCGGCGCTGTTTTCAGCGGCTCACGGAACCAGCGGGGCTGACAGCCAAAGAATGGCTGCCTGCGGCGACGTCTTGCCACCCGGAAGCCCGCCAGTCTCTTCTTCTTCAGGCCAAAGGAGATGATTCCGGATTCCAGGGGAGGGCTGCTGCCCTTCCGTGATTGCAGGGAAGTCCTCCTTTCAGTAATCCACCCTCCAGGGCGATTTCTGTCCCTTTTCAGGATCCTCCAAAAAAGAAAGAAATGGATAGCAGGAAGCAAACTGTTCCTGCATGTCCAGAAGTGCTGCGCTTGCGAACCGGAAGCCATTCACGTTCACTTTGTACAGGGGCAATCTTGATAGCACATCAGCTAGGAAGTTTTTTTCCTCCCGGTATGTACTTTAGAGTGAAGTTGAAACAGTTAAAATACTGTGCCCACCTCACCTGCTTTGGGGACAATTTGTGGGGAGTTTTCAGTGCTTCTAGATTATTATGGTCTGTCCATACTTCAAAAGGCACTTTGCTCCCTTCTAGATAGTGTTGCCAGTTTAATAGCCCCCACCTAATTGTGAATGCCTCCTTCTCCCGTATTGCCCATCTCCTTTTGCTTTCAGTATTTTTTTTCGAGGTGTAGGTGCAGGGTTGGAAGACTCCACTTTGGTTCTTTTGCAGTAATACAGCTCCAATGGCCATGTCACTGGCGTCAGTTTGAATTACAAAGGGCTGCCCTGGGCAGGGGTGTTTTAGGACTGGTTCAGCAGCAAATAGTCTTTTTAAATTCTCAAAAGCTGTTTGACAGCCCATAGTCATGCTAGTAGTTGGCTCAGTCATGACTTCCCTATTCCTTTGCCTGTTTTGAGTAATTCCCTTAAGGGGTAGGGCAATGCCCTCATTGGAAATTCTGTAGCTAAGGCAATCTAATCGTGTCTGGTGAAATTCACATTTTGATAATTTGTCAGAAAGCTTGGCATTCAATAGTTTCTTTAACACTTCTCTCACCAGCTTTATATGATCAGTCATATTCATGCTGTATATCACAAACACATAGTATCAAACCTCAATTCCCTCCTCTAATTGTCATAAATCACATTCTCCAATTAGTTTGAAATACAGACTTTCCCTCAGTTCTCCAACCCTTTTCTTATTATCTCTTATTTCAAACAGTCTTGAATCATGCACTACCACGATATTGTTATGTCTACTAATTCACATACACATTCTACCTCCTCCCCCCAGTATCATCTAATTCTAACTCTAACACACAAGTTAAAGAAAAAGGCTGCCTCTCTACATGTTGTCAAAGCAAGAACATTCAATGTTAGCAACGTTGACATCACACTCCAACTGATGAAAAATATCTAAAAAGTACAAATTTCAAACTAATGGTTATCAAGCCATCTAGCCTAGAACTAGACTACAAATAGTCCTAAACTTACTGCCATATGTTTAGCAACCATTTGAAGTTACAATGATGCTGAAAAAGGTCTTGTCCTCACCCTTATAACCATCACATCACCCCTATGGTCATGTAATCACAGTTTGGATGCTTGGCAACTGGTTCACATTTATGATCATTTGCAATACCCTACAGTCATGTGATCACACTTTATCTTTCTTTATCTTTAATTCCATTTATATCCTGCCCTTCTCCGAAGACTCAGGGTGGCTTACAAGCTTAGCAGTAGCCTTCATTCTATGTATATGCCTGCTTATTAGGGCTTTCACACACAACCCAAGCGGCATTTATTACAAAGTCAGCTTAATTGACCCCAACAATCTGGGTCCTCATTTTACCTACCTCGGAAGGATGGAAGGCTGAGTCAACCTTGAGCCTGGTGGGATGCGAACCTGCACTAATTGCAGGCAGCTGGTGTTACTTAAGGAGACATTAGCCCACTGCTCCACCAAGGCTCTTTGTGAGATTTTTGCTGGTTTTCAACAAAAATAAAAAGCCCATTCAGAAGAATGGGTTCACACTTAAAGACTGCAGATTTGCTTAATGAACATAGTAAAAATGGTCTCCAAATTAGGTCTGACTTGACTTACAACCACAATGAATTATGATGGAAATTCTGGTCCCAGCTGTGATCATAAGTCAAAGACCACCTGTAGTTTTCTAATAGCATTCCCATAATTTACTAAGCTAAAATTTGCTCCTCACAAGTCTATATTGGTTTCTACTAGTTGTTTCCAAGCTATTACAAAACAATCATATTATGGCTTCCTCTAGAGTCATTCTAATTATCACAGAGAGTGAAGTGGATCATTGTTTTTGGATCATCCTCTCCCCCGTCCCAAGTTAGAGACTATGGAGGATGAAGATTCATTCTCTGAGCTTGAGGGTTGGTTTCCGAACATTTTGTTACCAGGCTAGGTAACATCTTCAGTGGTGTTTAGTGGATGTCTGTGTCAGGATGTGCAATTTTTAAAGATTACTGCTCTTTAGTTTAACAAAATGCTCCTTAGGAATGCTAAAGTTGTTCTCAGAATTGTACAACTAGAAGTAAATATTACTATTAGTAGCTGGGGGATGAGGAAGTGACATAAGTATGCTAAGGTTGCCTCTTGAAATAAGAGATCATATTCATTCTCCAAGGAATATCAAGCATGTAACATTAATTAGATGTTTTATTCAACATTGTTGAAAAGTTTTATTTCATCTTTTCACAAGGTCTTCTTAGGGCTTTGCAAGCTTTTCATGAAATATTTCAGGCATCACTTACATGCAGTAACTTTCTGTGATTCATTAAATCAATATTTTTTCAAACTTCCACGAGATTGAAAACAATTTGCTGCTGCAGCTTCTTTAAAAACTGATTAACGTGAATAAGTAGACTCCTTAAAACAGCAACAGCAACAGAGAAGCTTGAAACAAGGTCTTCTTTAATGTACATCAAAAGGCAGCTTTTTTATGAATTGTTTTCAAAATGTGCATAACTCCACTAATGATTCCAAATGCAATGGTTTTGTAGGATCAAATGAAAATACTTTGATATGGTGTATTTCTGGTGATATAAGTGCATTTTCCATCTTTCTTTAGCAGAAAACTGAGTCTTAACATTAGGCAACTATTAGAGGCTACTTTTACATTTACCTGTGCATTTATAATGAAATGAAAAAAATAATTCTTTTCAAGCATGACTTTAAAAAGACACATTTGGCAAAAATATTAAATTAATATTTAAGAATTTGGGTTACAAAATATAGAGGTTAAGCAAATTCTTCTGACATTATTAAATACATTTAATAAGTCTGCTTAGTAAGACAATTTGCACTGATCCGAAAGGTGCTTTTTTCAGGAGGCAACTGGACTTTCTTGTGTTTCTTTTGAAGTCCAGTTGCCTCCTGAAAAAAGCAACTTTTGAACAACCATACCTGGATGACTGAGAATCTCCACAGATAAATTTGCACTGATGCATTTTTGTCTTATTAAGGTAATAAGATAGTACAACATAATATTGGACAATACAATTGTTAGATGTTTTTGTGCCAGCCATGGCAATTCCCCAAAAGGGTCATCAGATGGGAGCAAAGAAGCATCTTTGCCCTCACTGGTGGGTCAGGGGTCTTCGGCCCCTGCAGCCCCATTGGAGAGAGTTAATTGGTAAGGGAGGGACTGAGGACCCCCATAAATACCTCTGCTCAGGGGCTGCTCTTTTCTCTAGTTTCTCTTTGTTCTTTCTTCTGCTTACTTGCTGATCCATGAGCTCAATCCAGGCATGGATGACTCCATGCCAGGGAACTCTTTCTATTTACTCTAACGTTGAATAAAGCTTTAAATGATTGCACCCCTGCGTGCTGCTTTTTACTTGGAAGCACCTTAATGAACCATCGGCCTCGTGAGACCATCTCACAACAATGCAATACAGTACAGTACAATACAGTGCAGTGCAGTGCCATGTAGTACAATACATATAGCCTTGCAACTTTGACTTCTGTTGTTGGGTTGGGTTTTTTTTTTTAGTTTTGTGCCTGCATTTCACATGTGCAGAAATCTCTGTCAGGACTTCCAATAGTTAACCAGAAGTGTTGCAAAAGGTATCTGTGCATGTTCAACACATGAACAGAAACAAAAATTCTCTGCACAAATTTCACTTAAGTGTGGCATTCATTTAAGGTTTTACACAGGCATAATACCTACTCCCTGCATCTCATTATTACAAATTAAAAAAATGTTAAAATCAACAATTATGAGGCAAAAGACAAACAAGATATTAAAACTATGTAAAAGGAGATTTATTTCTTCAGGGGAAGAGATAAATAAACATAGAAGCAAAGTACAGAGAGAAAAGCCTGCTTATTTTTACAAAATAGTTAACATTCACCAAATCAGTAGCCTCTTCCAAATTAATACTCAACCCTAAATCTCAACCCTTTACAACAGCAGCCACTTGCACTTCCCATCCATTGTATTTATTCTGAGCTATGATGAATAACAGAACAGAGTTGGAAGGTCTGGAGGTCTTCGAGTCCAACGTTCTGCTCAAGCAGAAGACCCTATACCATTCCAGATAAGTGGCTGTCTAATCTCTTTTTGAAAGCCTCAAGTGATGGAGCACCCACAATTTCTGAAGGCAAGCTGTTCCATTGATTAACTGATGTCACTATTAGGAAATTTGTCCTTAGTTGTAGGTTGCTTCTCTCCTTGACTAGTTTCTTGCACAGCTTGCAATGAGTGTTAGATACCTGTGAAATAGGATCTAAGGCCTCCAAACAGTGAACCTGAGTCTAAATAGGCACTGGACCCAAGATCTGTATGGCAGTCTTTTTTGCATCAGTCACACTTGTTGCTGAGACTTGAACCACATAGGATTGGTGAGCTGAAACATATTGAATTGACATCATTTAGATTCCAATGAAGAGTGTTTGAGTATCTATTATTTTAAAATTCACACAGTCATGTTGCAGAATTAATCTCCAAGAAGGACAAAATTCCTATAGGTGCTTGCACAAGCGTTTTGTGAACTGTCAGCAAGTCTGCTAAGTATGCACTGGAGTCTCCAAATAAAGAAGGTTTAATTTCCTTAATAATGAATGCTAGCTCATGATTAAAGGAACCGCAAACATAATTAAGTCCAACTTTGTATTTAAAAGAATTGCTGTATGTATGCAAACCACTGTCTTCCATGCAATAGCTTCTGACATACATTCACAAAGGTAGCTCAGCATCCTCAGAAGAGAGTTTAAATAGATCACCATGAGTTGTAAGGGCATGATCAAAGAAATATTTAACATTAGAGTTTAAATTATTAACATCCCATGTTCTCTAGTGGAGATAGAGAAATCTTGTATATAGGATAATGCACAAAAGTCCCCTCCCCCCAAAAAAGGAATATCAGCATGCCATGAAAATATGCTTCTTCTGTCAGAAACTACTGTATTCCTAAACGAAGTGAGGCTGCAATCTGTCCAAACCTTTTTATTTAGGAACTAAGTTTAGCTTAAACTGAAGAAAGTAGGGAAAAGCACTAGGCCACTCAGGTATGAATTAAATCATATCCCTGTTGAATATACAGTAGAGGTGACAAATAGATTTAAGGAATTAGATCTGATAGACAGAGTGCCTGAAGAACTATGGACAGAGGTCGCAACATTGTACAAGACGTAGCAACCAAAACCATCCCAAAGAAAAAGAAATGCAAGAAAGCAAAATGGCTGTCTGAGGAAGCTTTGCAAGTAGCTGAGGAAAGGAGGGAAGCGCAAGGCAAGGGAGAAAAAGAAAGATACGCCCAATTGAATGCAGAATTCCAGAGAATAGCTAGAAGAGATAAGAATGCTTTCTTAAATGAACAGTGCAAAGAAATAGAAGAAAACAATAGAATAGGGAGGACCAGAGATCTTTTCAAGAAAATTGGAGAAATGAAGGGAACGTTTAATGCAAAAATGGGCATGATAAAGGACCAAAATGGCAGGGACCTAACAGGGCAGAAGAGATTAAGAAGAGGTGGCAAAATTACACAGAAGAACTATACAAGAATGAGCTTAACGTCCCTGATAATCACAATGAGGTGGTCACTGACCTCGGGCCAGACATCCTAGAATGTGAAGTGAAGTGGGCCTTAGAAAAGCTGAGCAACAACAAAGCTAGTGGAGGTGACAGTATTCCAGCTGAGCTATTCAAAATCTTAAAAGACAATGCAGTAAAAGTGCAACACTCAATTTGTCAGCAAATTTGGAAAACTCAACAGTGGCCACAGGATTGGAAAAGATC